>CM040750.1:19319693-19694693 GCA_022829145.1 Albula goreensis
CAATTGCACACTGATGCTGGTGAGTCTCAACCCCAGGTCCTCAGTACAGTACATTTTCTGATTTGCATTCAAACCTGAATTACCGTACTGAGTCAAAAACAGATTTCTACAACAAATGAAGATTCAGTATTCATTGAAGGACTTCTCATTTTTTGGATCATTTTTCAGACAACTAATACTTTCATTGTTTTGTATGTGCTTTGGCAAATTATTAATATGGAAAGAAGTTACGTTTTGTAGGTACTTGTTTGACTTGCAGCTGACTTATGTGCGTTCAGATGGACTTGCAAGTGAGAGTTTTAAATCCTGGAAGTGTGGTAAACTGGTCATTGAAACTAAAATATTTGTGGAGTTTGAAGGCAAAAAAAATGGTTGTGATGAACCAGACATTGCATTTTAATAAAATCTGTTTCAGCACAATATTATGGAACTGAACACATATTTTAAATAATGTTAATTAATCAGGTTGGTTGGAAAGAAAACCAGAATACATATGTGTATCCTCCATGACCACTGTCCAAGGATGAGGGCCTCTAAGATGGGAGTCCAGATGATCCTGATCATTATAAAGGGGATGTTTATAATCTAGATTTAGGAATGAAATGTCATAATTTTACATTTAATCATAATAAATCATATGGGTGATATCGGTAAACACTGGTAATGAATGTAATTATATTATTTAAATGTGGTGTCTTATATAGATCTATAACTTAAAGGTATCATCATTTAGACCTTCTATGTACTAATGTATTAAACAGCCAATGTTTTGCAACCTGTAGTTAGTGTTTGTTATGTTATGCTCTGTTAAACAACCAGATGTTTCTGGATGATCATCCCACAAAAACACAGGACACAATGGGCACAAAAATGTTGTCTACCAACTACATTGCCACCTGGTGGTGTCCATGATTTTGAGTTTCACTCCTGCCCACCCCCACACATCTGCCTGCAGTTTCAGTACTTCTTGCCTGCATCCCACAAAATATTTATTACCATTCCCTTAACAATTTTCCACACATTCCTCAGTAACACTATCACAAGTAATTTGGAATAATTTTATTTTACTCTTTATTACTTTTTTTCACAAAATGATCAGCATCTGTCCAACAACCATAGTTTCTTCAAGGTTTTTGTATGTACAGGCTAATCATAGGGTGCCACTATATTTTTATAATTTGCATGCAGAGTTGTATATTAATTGTACATTGCAATGATAAGTTACTGTGAGTGTAAACACAAAGCAGAAAACTGCCTTTGGCTTGGTGACTGATGTGGTGGGTGTGCTGAACCTATTGAATTGAAAAGGTTTGCCATGATGGCTTGCTGTCTTTCTTGACTGGATCTCAGCTGCATGAAGAAGGAGCGGTGAAGAACTTGTGGGGCTGACACAAGCAAAGTGAGCAGAAGATCATAGCAGAAGACCACTCAGCCAGTTGACTCAGTGTGGTCAGCCAGATCACAGCTGGACTGACCAGGGAAACCACCTGCAGTCTTTGAAACAGTGACTGATTAAGAAGCTAACATGTAAGTGCTGTCAGGCAACCCTCCTGGTAGGCTGCACTATGTCTAAGCAGCAGTTTTTGAAGTTAGGTATTTAAAAACGGTGATTTCTATAGTGCCGTGAAGTAACTAGGAAATATTCTTATCTGCTTCATGGCATCAATGACACGAGCAGCAGCACAGCTCACCCTGAGTCAATGAACCTGTGGTGGCCACTAGCAGGTCCCTCTCACCTACTTGGCCCAAGTGAAGACCGACTTCAAAATTGGCCAGGGCTTATGGGAAATTTCTGTCATGCTGTTCAGGTTTTGCAGAATTAAAATGTGTAAATTCCTCCAGCACATCAGCCAGGCTAACCTACATGTTCTACAGTTTCCTGGGACACATCACGACAATTGTGACTGACATAGTGCAGAGCATGTAACAATCTGGACAAAACAAATGTAGGGAAGTAACTACTGTGTCCTCTGTCACAGACGACTGATGGGATGAAACGTAAGCAGCACCCATGTTGATAATATTAATGCATTAGCAGCCATCCTTTAAGAGGCATAGGTTATGTTAGGTAATAAAACAGGGCTCTGCTCATTTTAGAGTGGAATAAAAATTTCAGAATTATTAGTAATTATTTATAGTGTCCCACAGGCTTTTTTACTGACCACCATTGCTATCTGCAGAAGGGTAAATTTCTCCTGTTCCAGCACAATTTATAACAGATCCCACAGGATGGCAGTACTCCCATCCTGCTACATGACTCTGTGCATACAGAAGATGTATATTCCAAACTGCTACTGTGTTTATATAGTAAAATGAGGCTCTGAACCAGACCTTCTCATAATTTCACCATAAGTTCATGCTCAAAGTCATGCAGAAGAGGGAATAAGGATACCTGGCCAGCTTTATAAATGAGTAAAACCAATATAGCAACTTGCAGTAACATATGCCAAGCACAAAATGGCCACAATAATTACAAATGACCTTGTTTCCATTCCCTTAAAAAGTACAGAGTGAATTACAGTCATGTGGATGTTATTTTTTAAATCATTAAACCTAAATGTCTTTCACATGTGATATTTGCATCACTGTATTTTCACAAAGAACTAGAGAGCCTGTTTCCTTATGGATCAAAATAATAGAAACCCCTAATCTGACTGAGGGAAAAAACAGAAATAAGTGATGGTTTATTAAGAATCTCCAAAAATCAACTCATTAAATCCAGGGTGGTAGGTTGGATGGGACAGAGCCATCAGTTGGATTTAAAGGCCTACGGGAAAGGGCTTTCCTTATAACAGTGGCTAGAGAGGCAATGCTGGGGCCTTGTTGAATAATGATTAATGAAGCACCCTATCCAGTGACACAGGCTGGATGCTATTATGTTAACCCTTTGCTAGCATGGGACTGGGCTGCAAATGCCTTCATTCGTCAAGTGTCTGAAAAGTAAGGGGGTTGGCAGAAGTGGAGACTGAGATTAGAACCAAAGGCCAAGGCAATCTGTGTACACCAGTGAGTGGATACTGACCATATGACAAGCTTCTGAAGATCGTAGGAGAATAGGTCAAATGAATAAATGAGCATATTGAGTCCTTAATGGCTAAGAGCTTCAGTTCGAAATCATCCAAACACTTTACTGGTAGTTATGCTTAATGTTCCAGAAGCCATGCATGTACTACTGGTACAAAAAATGATATTTCTGATAATGCGCCAGAAACAATGCTAATAAAGTAAGTATATGACTATATATGGCAGTGCCACACGCTGTCATTCCAAATTAATATTCTGCTGTTTTATGTAATTAAATAGATTGTCAATAATCTTACAAAAATGTTCAGAAATGCTAAGTATCCAGTATTTGAAACAATATAGTAAACCTGAGTTTATTTCACATGAGTTTATTCAAAGGTGTTTTGTCATTAATAGTTTTGCTTTACAGTACAGTAATCTCCCTTAGTTCTTTGTTCTAATCTAAAATTATGCAATAAAATAGAAATTACTTGAAAATGTGCAGATATTCCTGGCATGTTGTAATTGTAGGCAAAAAATAATGAAGAATTGTTAAAAATGAAAATGATTAAATTATTATTAATCTAAAATGACATTTAATTATCTTATTATTGTTCAAATGTATTGTTATTATCCATCCATCTGTAAAAGTTTCATCCAGTCTAGGGTCACAGGGTATCTGAAACCTATCTCATCATACATTGAGTGAAGAGCAGGGAGACACCCTGGAGAGGCCACCAGCCCACTGCAGAACCAGACACACGAGCACTATGTGTTTCTCTCTCTCTCTCTCTCTCTCTCTCACACACACACACACACACACACACACACACACACACACACACACACACACACACACACACACACACACACACACCTACAGGTAACTTTGACCAAATAATGGTGAGAATTACACCTGGGTTCTTCTTGCTGTGAGGCCACAGCACAAACCACAGAGCCACTGTGCCACCCTATTGTTGTTGCTGCTGCTGCTGCTGGTGCAGGTGATGCCGCTGTTGTTGTTAATATTACTAGTAGTACTGCTAATAATAATAATAATAATAATAATAATAATAATAATAATAATAATAATAATAACGTACTACAAATTCTGAATACATGGATGAATACTTTATTTAAAAACAAAAAGCTTAATGATGCGTTTTATGGCGATTTGTGGAACTCATGGCTTTTGTAAACACGTCTACTTGCTGTAGCCATTTTAGAGAGACCAATATTTCATGTAATCTTGTTCTCAGTTCTAATAATGACAATTCTGTTTTACTCAAATTTGAATCTATTTTATCAAATTACATCACTGCAGAATGAGCCCATTACTCCGTGGCTTCTTTTTTCAGAGCAAGTTGCACACCTCACTTACCGGAAAACGGCGCTGTTGCCTTAATTATGCTCAGTGAGTTGGACAAAAACTGTACTTACTTATTCCAGTTCACTCGCCAGAGTGAAGTCATTTTCAACTATAGGAAATTTTACCTTTCAGAATCCAAAGCAATAAGAGTCAACCTAACCCAGGCAGGAAATGGCATGAGTTGCAGAAAAATGTCACCTCCAACCACTGCCTCCCTCAACATAAACGCCATTCTGTACCCTCCCAAGACATGAGCTCCGTTTCGGGGTGGAGTTTCCAGGGTAGGGTGTGGTTCGGGAAGCAAGCCAAGGCGCTGATTACATTCAGCTGCTGAGCAAATTTTGGATACTTTTTTCTCGTAGCATAATCTGAAAGGGGTATCCACTGCTCTCCATCGCTACCCGATCCCCTTTCGCTTTCCCCGCCTCATCATACTTCCCCCCTTGTCGGTGACATTCCACGCAGTCCATGTGGTTAGCCGTTCCAGGCACGAGGTACAGTATGATCTCGTAAATAACAGTGTAACTACAACCTCTTTGATATTTACTTCTTGTAGTTACTTCTTGTATTCTTTCCTACGTTCCTTTGGAAATGTATCACTGTTTTCTCCAGCTTTATACTTCGCTGTGCATATAGCTTAACAGAGCATATGTATGAACACAGACTAAAAGAAAGTGCTGAGATTTCTGTTATCAGGAGTCGGTTATGAATAAGGCTTCATATATCTTTCAGAAGTAAAAACAAAAGGTTTGTTCAGAATACATACATTATCAATGGCGAAAGTATAGGAAAGGTAAGAAATGTATTTGTTAAAAAATAAACCTACATGTTTTTGTGGTTGGCATAAGATATACTGATATGTGGTTGTGGAAGTCTTAGAAAAGGGGGCTAGAATTGCGGCTTTTTCTGTGCGTTTGAAAATGGTAAACTAAAGAACGTTCCAGACATCAGCTGATGCGGACTGCTCTATTATTGTACTCTGTATCCCATGGCAACCACGTCAAAGCTACCCTTGACAGTAATGGCTCGAAATATTATTCTGTCATTGCAGCTTTTACCAGGGAATACTATAATTCGTTGATATCTGTAGGTGGATTTTTTGTAGGGTTACACTAGCTGTTTGTAAGATGACGACTGCCACACCTCTGGATAAATTCAAAGCTCCAAATAGGCTATATCACATTCAATTCCATTTAAAGATTTGTTTACATTTTTTCCTAGCATTCATCCAAACAACGCGTATTAGGGATTTAGACCTTAATTATTTTATTGCAACTCAGTTCAGTTCAGTTCAGTTCAGTTCAGTTGACATTGGCTGTTGGCTATAGGTATGCGAGTGTACAGTACATTAGAGTGTATGACAGGATCTGCAGTAATGTGTACACAATTACAAAATTTAGGCAACGACATGAACTAAAACCAAAACAATGAAGTTATAAAAATGTTTTGTGAAACGTGGTGTTGTGGCAGAAGCTTTCCCTTATGTGGTTTTACCTTTAAAATGATGAGATGGGGTTTGTCTGAAGTCCTGCCAGTCGTCTCTGAACTGCCTGTAATGCCAGTCTTAATGTCCACACCATTCTCGCTTTTTATGCGTTTAATGGTTAGAGAGTTTGTAATGATACAACCTAAGGGTGAATACAGTGTTATGGTCATATACAAGTAGGTGATATACTTTGTTTTTATTTTTGTAATATGTTTTATTCAAGTTAAGTTATCAATTAACTGATTATGTTCTTTAATAAATTATCTGTATTTTAACTAACTAGAATTTAAAAACATATGCTGAGTTTCTGAAAATTGTTTTTGGCTGGCGCAGATGGCAGCATGACTAACTTTAAAAAGTGAGTAAGTAGTATGTAAATGTGCATTTAAGAGCTTTCATGACCCATACTGCCATGTCCTAGACAGCAATCACTGTGAAAAATGTAGAAAGCAAGAAGCCAATACAAGAATAATAAATAAACAATACAAGCAGTATTGTTTGTTAAGGTGTGGTGATTTTAAAAAGGTCCACATTCTTGCATGATCGCCTTTGCCCTTTTCTGAAGGCTGCAAAACAATGAGGTGTCTCAGTAAACAGCCATTTGTTGCTTCCTCCGGTTCATTCTGGTTGGCTTCAGTCACAGATCTAACGTCTCAAACCTACTAACAGTCAGGATTGTGCACTGTGTTGCATGTGCCTGCAACAGACTTATATGGTACAAGTGACCTATGGACGCCACCAGTTTTGAATGTCACAGTCCTAAGTAATGTAGTATCGTGAGGTCAGTCCTTGTAGGCCTTCAGGTCATGGGATGTTGGATGCCATGTGGTCTGGTCATGAGGGATGTCTCAGTATAGAACAGAGAATTAGGGAAACACATCAGTATGTGACAGATCGAGTTTTTTTCTCACTTTTTGAAAAGAGCTAAGCTTTTATCCAGCCATGCTGTTTCCTCTTCACGCTCTCTGATTGGTCCATGCATGTATGATTGTTTGATGGACAAAAAAAAACAGTCATAGTATTCAATGACTGTGACTCAGTCAGTAAGCTGAACAGCTGACCCCTGTTTAACCCTTAAAAAAGGCTGCTCATGCACAGCCAAGCTCTTATCAGCTTATAGAGTATAAAGAAAGCAATTCAGGAAATTTGTATGCGAGGCAATAACATGTAACTCTACCAATTCCTGCAGATAGTTCACAGCTATGATTGGGTAAATGTTTCAAAATAGCAGCCTTCAGTTGGACTTGCTCTTCCTGTGTAGCCTGTGTTGCCTAATTGTCTCCTAAACCCCACCCCTGCTGGCTGTTGAGATTCATTGAGGACTAGGGAGAGTGCTCATACCTACACTGAATGTCATGAAACCTTCCCATTGCGCAAATAGCACATGGAGATCGAAGCTTTGGAATGAGCTGACAAAAGTACTATTGTGTCTTTCCATTGTGTTATGGTGATGGAAAGACACCCCATAACTGCATAAGGAGAAACCTGAGTGCTTTGAATTTCAGCCTTTTTGACAGATTTAGCTGGCCGTTTGTGATAAAATTCAATAGCAATGCATTTGCAGAATGTACTAATGCATCGCAATTGCATCTGCAGATGTTCTATAAAACAATATCAATGAGATGAAAATGAAATGAAAAATGAAAATCCTTGCATTTTTTCTCAACAAAAAGTGTGCAACTACAAGGCATAGACAAAATAATAGAAAAACACCAAATAAAAACAGACTCATTTTTTAAGTTAATAAACTGCAATAAATTGGAGCTTGCATGTGTTTCCTGTTAATGTCAATGCTAATTTTCAATGTGTCTCTGCTGTAATAGACAGAGACAACACTGTATGAGGTTGTAAAGCAGAGATCTAATAAGTGGAGCCTGAAATGCAGATACATCACTTGCAGTACATAAGTCACAGAAACAGCAAAACTAGTTAAAGTATCAAGGAGAACAGTGTGAAAAAATGACAGCATCTGCCAAACAAGGAAAATGTTCATCAAGAAGGAGGAGCAGTGGTCATAAGAGTCAAAAATCACTGAAAGGGAGTGACAGGAACTTAATGGGATAGTAGCTTAAAACCACTAAATAACTGTCTCAGAAGTTACCACAGACCTGAATCTACACCTCTGTGACCCAGTCTCAATAAAAATGATATGTTATGAAGTGCACAAATCTAATATTTATGGTACAGCTGCCATTTGGAAACTGCCTGTAACCAAGGACAATACACAGCAACACATAACCTAGTAAAGAAAAGCTGGATTTCTGAGCAGTGAAAGTAATATGGTGTGATAAGCCCTCTTTACTCTTTTCCCTACATCTGGAAGGGTTTGCATAAAAATATCAACTGAAGCCTGCAAGCTCCATTTACTGCTCCCAGCTATTAAACACACTGGCAGGTCTGTTATGGTATGGGCAAGTTGTTACTTTGCCAGGTGTCACACAGAATGACAGCCAAGGAATAAAAAACTATTTTAGATGACCAGGTTCACTCTGTAGTTCCTCAGCATGTTCTCATATTCCAAGACGATTCCAACACCCCCATACACAATGTTAAATGAACAGAAGACTGGGTTCATATGCAGGATGCAGTAAATTACATTTGCACAATTACCTCATATAAGCATAATTTAAACTTTACAGGAATGCCTGTAACACACAGTAAGTACTATATTTCATCTCTGAGGGAACTGGAGGTTTGTCTTCTTAAAGAATGGGCCAGTGTTCATCTTGAAAGTTTTAAAAAAGAGGACTTTCACAAGAGAAGAATTGAAGCTGTTCTGAATGTGAAGGGTGGTCCATCTTTTCATTAATTAATTGATATTTGTAGTTATGTGTTTCCATAATGTAGTATACCCTCCTGTATATCTGAGCTGGCAACACTCATGATGATTATGCCGCCTTTAAGGGGTGTGTACATTGGGGATGTTTTACTGAAGCAAATACCCCTTAACAGTTATTCTGTGGTACAAATGTTGTCAAAAGCATAAGTGTAGTAAAATGTTGGTTCAGAACTTTCATTTGATTACAGTACCTCCCCTTGCATTGCAGAACTGTTGCCTTGATTTTCTGTCAAATGGTTCAGTGTGTGAAATTGAGAAGCTGAGTTAAACCTGAACCGCACTGGTGGGGCCTTAGGACCAGGCAATTAAGGGTTGAAATCCCTGGTGGGGCATTTCTGATGTGCCAGGTTTAGCATAAAGCAATGGCACAGATGTTGCTTAGGCATGTAAAATGTCACAAGCCAAGGCTTCATTGTATGTGTAGTAGAGGTCTGTAAACTTTTATCAGTGGATATGGTATTGCTGCCATCCCCTTTAAGGCAGGTGCTTAACTTGCATTGTGTTGTTAAAAATGCTGTGATGCATAAAATGTCGCAAATTGGGGGTTTAATCATTGATCAGTATACAGCTGTGTGCAGCCTGCCAAGTGCTTAACCTGTGTCATTCAGGCATGAGTGTAAAATGTGGGTAAAATGAGAGGCCCCCTGGCGTGTAATTGGGTGGAAATGTGTTGGCTTAATGGCTGTGTGGGAGACTGAGGGCCACAGGGAGGGGAGTAGCTCCAGAAGTGGTGTGGGAAGGTGGCCAGGTCCACTCTGTCATTACCCTGCACCCAATGATCCCTGTCTGAGATTGTGTAACCCCAGCGTATGTGGGCTTGTGTACTGGGCTGTCTTTCATTACATTTCATTATGTATTTGCTTTGCTGTAATTTACCTCCACCCAGTAATTGCTTTAGTGTACCTCCAGCCTGGTGATTGTTGTGTGTCTGGTAAGTTGTGGTTTAGTTTAGAGGATACCAGGTGAAATTGTTGAGTCCTGGTCAAAGAAGACATTTTCTGGGATGGTGGAAAGGTGGAAGAGGACACAGCATTTAGTGGCTTTTTTTTTTTTTTAAAAAAAAGGTGCAACTGTTATTCAAAGACAGCAATAGTTCAAACCAGCACGTTTCTCTTTATAAATCCTGTCCTGCATTGGCTGGCTGCAGATTACTTCTGTAAGCATGAAAAGAAAATGAAAAGCGCACAACATATCTTTGAATTGTTTAGTTTCCAAGTAGTGATTATCCACCTCAGCTGGTCTGGTTAGTACCAAAGCAGAACAGGTGTTTCCTTTTCCTGTCCCCACACAGTGACATAATTGGGTTCCTTAAATCAGTTGAATGAATGGGCCCAGTGCTGTGATTTTTGCCCTAGCTGTTTTTTTTTTTTTTTTTTTTTGCTCTGTTTTTTTTTTTTTTTTTTTGTTGGAGGTCAACTGGCTCCAGTCTTTGACTGGTAGCACTCTGCATTTACAGTAGAACTGCTCAGTATTTTTTATGATTGTTGAAAATTGAGGTCATTTGTCTTAGCTTCTTTATCCTGTAAAAACATGAAACTGTAGAGTGAACTTGAGACTGTGGAATTTAAATGGTCAGATGCATTTAATTTTAACACCTTTGACTGGAAAGTAGAATAGATTTTTATATGATTTAAATAAGAGTTTTTAAAAGAAATTGTTTTTTGTACAGCTTGTTCTGTCTGGACCAGTCCCTTTTCTCTGTCTGCACTATAGTACCATTTGGTGATGCCTAAACTGAAACACAAATGGTATTGTTCTTCATGTTGAACTTGAACAGCAGTTGGGATAAGACATGATGAGGGAGCAGCACAGATAAGCACTTCCTCTTTCCCTGTTATCACTCTGTTGTACTATTTCAGTCAAAGGGAGGGAGCCAAGAAACACACACATTGAAGCCCAAGGTTCCTTCCAGGCGGTTTGGTATCGAAACTTTATTCCAACCCCCTGCCTCCACCTGTTGTTGCTCTGCTGAACACAAGGTACCTCTGGAGCCAGCATTGTAACATTAATGTACGGACTACTCCCAAGGACATTGCTCCTCATGGAAAAGGGACATACAGCACATACACACAGACACACACACATTAATGACAACCAAATGCATGTATCATTGGTTTAATTTTAAATTTTTTACTGTCTTGTAATTTCATTTTGTTACGAGCATCCATACACATTGTCCTCTTGGGTAGGTCCCCCTTGAAAAAGAGATGTAAATATCAAATTGATTTTAATTAATGTAGGTTTTTAGTGATTAAAACATGAACATAGATTCACACGGCTCATTGGCATTACAGGAATGTGGTCAAGTAGCTACTCCAGAACACTACTGTAGTCAGAAGATCCTAGATTGGAGGTCACATGCATAAAAACATGGCATTTGGTCAATATACATAAAGGTGTGTGTTGAGTAGAAAGTTTAGTAGCTGTTTCTAAACCATCAGCCCTTTAAACATGATCAAGAAAAATGCTGCAAGAGCTAAATATTTCAACACTGTACACATTTTTCATGAAATTAATAAAACCAGAATGCTAAATTTTTCAAGAATTCTAACAATATAGCTTCATGTGGGCACTTGTTACATAAAGGACAGTTTGTCCTCAGTGCTTTGATACAGTAACAAGGTTCAATCAATGGCCTTAATTCAGCACTTGGCTGCTGGGAGATCGGACCCATCCTGTCTAACACCCGCTCCTTTCTTCTCTCCGGGTCTCTCATACGCTCAGTCTCCTCTGCAGAAGAGTGAGAGAGTGAGGGATGAAAGAAAGTGATGAAAGGAGAGCCTTGTTAATGTGCTGAGTAGAGGCAGGAGGGCCGTGTCGCTCAGAGACAACACTGAGCTATGGGGATGACCCAGACCCAGCAGCACACACTGACCACTTGAGGACACTTGTGGCAGGCTTGCTCTGATGTTAACATTTGGCAGCCCCGCCCTTTGGGGTGAGGGTGTGATACAGCGCATTTGCAAAAGGCATCAGATGGTTTGAAACAGGAAGGCATATGTTATTCCTGGGCACCTTGATGAAATAAAGATTAGATTTCATGAAGTGCAAAAAAGGTTTTAAACAGAAAGTATTCCAATACCTCTTCACATTAGGAAGTGTGTGCTTTCATACTTTTTTTAACCTGGTGTTTTTAAATGTGAGCATACATACATCAGGTATAATATGGCCCAGTCTGAATTTTTAGTAGATAATGGCCTCTGCTTGTTCAGGTCTATCTTGGGTAAATAAAATTCAGTCCAGAGAAGGGAGTGGCAGCTTATGATAAGAGGAGTACAGAGGGTAGCAGGAGGAGAAAGAGCCATTATTTTGCACTCCTAAACTCTTGACTGAGGTATTACCTCTTCAATGATGTTAACAATATCTGTGGAAGTAGGTACTGAAAAAAAAAAAAAAAAAAAGCAAGCAATCAAGTAATACCTCACAGGCAGTCAAAGCATGGGGGGCCGGGGTGGGGGGGTTGGGTCTTGTTAATTTGGGGGGAGGGTGAGTCAATTAACTATAAGCTATCACTGAATACTTTTACTAGCTTGAAGTGAATTACAAATGTATTGGATTTTTTTATTTTACAACACTGGTTTAAAATTTGAATTTTTTTATTTTACATTTTGTTTTTCTGTGCTCATGCAGGCGGTTCTAGCAGGCAGGGAAGGTACATCAGCAGGATGGGCTTCATACAGCTGCTGAAGTCCCAGTTCCTCTGCCATTTGGTCATCTGCTATGTGTTTCTAGTCAGTGGCCTCATCATTAACCTGCTACAGGTCTGTACGCTGCCCCTCTGGCCAATCAACAAGCAGCTGGCTCGCAGGATCAACTGCAGGCTGGGATATTCCATCGCTAGCCGTGAGTGGCACTCCTCTTCTTTACTGATGTATACTCCTGTTTTCCTCGAGTATGTGTCCCATGCTGTTCTGTATTACCGCTTTGTTTTGCCTTTAAGTGGATGCTGCTCCTCTTCACTATTGTGCCTAGATTACTTCACACTCTATCCTCTACTGCTGTACTCAGCCTCACACCTTGTCCTGTTTTCCCTCACACTTTCTCACCAGTTCCTGTTATACTTACAGTATCATACCTCCTGCTGCTGCTCTTGTCATGCCTTCACACTTACTCTTGCACCTCACCTACCCACCCCTGCACTCCAACCTGCATAAATAGCTGCTTCCATGACTTTGTGTGACTCTTTGTTTGAGATCTGTTTATCTCCTTTTTTAGTACATTTTTAGAATACATTCAATGATTCTGGTCATTTTATGGGCTGGCCTGTATTTGTGTCTCAAACTGGCTATGAGCAACTAGTTTCTTTTTCTGGCAATAGTTATGTTCTTCACCATAGCAACCAAAGTAGGAAACAGATAAACAGGAAGTGAGCCAGCAAGTGGAGCAGAGGAGTGTAAAATGTTTCTGCCCCTGTATACACACTCTGCTCTTACATATCTCAGATATCTGTATACATCAATTCAACACCTGCTCTGGGTACTGAACATTGTTACTAAGTTTAACACTAGTATGATTGTTAATGGAAAATGTGTTTTTTACCATGTGAGATTGTTGATGGCATTTTTTTAGCACATCCTACACTGAAGTCAAAGCCACAAAAAATGATGCAGCGCCTGTCTAAAAAACTGTAAATGAAAAGAACTTGATGAGGTCAGGGTTCTCACAATGGCAATAATAAAAGAAGATCAGTCAAAAGCGATTCATTAAGGTCAGAACGTGAGTGTATGAGTTTCTGGATTGTCACAGAATTGTTTTTCCAATTAAACCTGCTTGAACTGAGCTGCAAGAACATCTCTGAGTGCTTCTAATTGTCCTTAATAAAACCTGAACCTCGCTTGTAGCACATCTATGAATATCTGAATGTTTTTCAGAATGATTTCTCCCAAGGGGAATTGACATGACCAGCATAAATGTTTATTGCAGACTGTATTTGCACATTCTGTGATAGGTAAATGAGACAACAAATGAGTCAACAAACTGTAACCGTTTTGCTTTGTTCAGTTACACAAGCTCTACTGTATCAGGGCTGCAACGGACAGTAAACTCCATTCATTCCCATAGGGCAGGGTGAGTTTGGGGCCCAGGTCTGTGCATCAGGGTTACTCTATATAAATAACTTGGATATAAATTAGTGCAATGTAATTTTAACCTGAAGAAGAAGCTGAATCTATGGCATGAGGAATGGAGGGATCACATAGTGATCCATTATGTTTTTGTTTCATTTTTGTGTAGAGATGGTGGCATTGTTGGAGTGGTGGTCAGGTACAGAGTGCACACTGTACACTGACCCTGAGAGCTACTCACTGTACGGCAAGGAGAATGCCATCGTTGTACTCAATCACAACTTTGAGATTGACTTCCTGTGTGGCTGGACCTTCTGTGAGAGATTTGGTGTCCTGGGGGTAAGAAAAATACTTTTTGCACATTGCAGTGGGAGATGTTGAGTCATGGTCAAAGTATGTTTGGCTTTGAAATTGGTGTTCCTGTATTTTATTGACCACAATATAACTCAAATATTTAGTGTGTTCGTGATAACTCTTGCCTGGCCTTTTGTTTTCCTGTTGACTAACCAAGTTATTGACTTGAATAAATCCGTAAGAAATAGTGTGAGACTTATACATAAATTTGTGCATACATTTCATTCATTTCCTTTTTATTAATACAAAAGATATGTGTATAATGAATCTTTCTCATTTACATTGTTGGAGAGATCACCCAGAATTCCTGTTGTTTCAGAGTTCCAAAGTGCTGGCCAAGAAAGAACTGGCATATGTGCCTTTGATTGGCTGGATGTGGTACTTCATGGAGATTGTCTTCTGCAAACGGAAGTGGGAAGAGGACCGTAGGACAGTAGCAAAGAGTCTTCAGAATCTTCGGGACTACCCAGAGAATTACTGGGTGAGTTTGGCCTGTACCATGGCGTTTTATATATGATCGTTATTATGGTAAGCCATTAAGGTACTGTTTCAGGCAGCTCTCTTGCTGAATGCTGGTGCTGTCTTGTGGTGCATGCAGTGGCCAATATGAATGTCTTGGGCTCTAGTTCCTGCTGCACTGTGAGGGGACCCGCTTCACCGAGAAGAAACATCAGATTAGTATGCAGGTTGCCGAGAGCAAAGGCCTGCCCAAACTAAAGTACCACCTACTGCCCCGCACCAAGGGCTTCTGCATCACCGTTCAGAACCTCCGAGGAACAGGTCAGGAGGGGTGCTCTGCTAAAGTCCGCACATTTAAACACAAGTTACTGTGAGATGAAAGGCCTATACACACAGAAGAGGGAGATTAACATTGTGATGGGTGTGTGAGGATTCATGAACCTCAGGGTGTGGCTACTCTTAGCTGTCTATCCCTGTTGTTTCTCACTGCAGTGAAATGCATTCATTTGTTCAAACCTGTAAGTCACTTATAGGATGTGGTAGCTCCACCTGGTTTTGTTTCATTAAGCCTCAATCTCCCATCATTAGATTAACCCCTCCACCAATGAAAAGATTCAGTAAAGAGGCCCTGGGATTTTGGAAAGCTTGATTTGTGATGTAAGTTTAAAATATGTGGATAAATAATATATCTGCACCCTTGTTAAATGCTCACAGTTGTCCATTTACAACCAACACTTCAACCTGCATAACCTTCATGGGATGCGTTTTTACCCTGCTTCTGAGCATATGAAAGGATTTACTCATATTTGACTTTTCCTTTGATGGTGGACCAATAACTTTCAGGTCCCCCCACCATGTGCCATTACCTTTGCCAGCTAATGTTTGCCGAATGTAACCATTCTGCCCTTTTCTGACCACGTTTGTGTCTCCTCTGTAGTTACTGCTGTGTACGATTCTACACTTAATTTCAGAAACAATGAAACTCCAACCCTGCTAGGACTTCTCAATGGGAAAAAGTACCATGCGGATTTGTATGTAAGGTGAGGAGTAAGAGAAATACAGAATTAATAAATACCATTAATTCTGTATTTATTACAGAATTAATACCATTAGCCATACTTCTGTTTTGTCATTGTCCTGTAATTACCCATGTATTAATTAGGTATTTTGGCCTGCCAGATTCTCTGATACATGTGATAGTTTTTTTCTTCTCAGTTTGAGTTCAGTGGACACAGGAATAACAGAAAAATGCATAGCTCTCACTTTTATTTGTAGTTCACACATTTGATCAGTCTGTTAATTCATGTAATGTTTTTCAAAGGAGCTGTGATTTTGCACTCTGTGTTATTTTTTGTTACTAATAACTACCATGGAACTATCTTTGTTATTCATCTTTGATTGAGTGTTTGATCCATATGTTCTAAACGCTAATCAAAGCCACATCCCCACCCAGGAGAATCCCTCTGGAATCAATTCCGGAGGATGAGAATGAATGTGCTACTTGGCTTCACAAACTCTATCAGGAGAAAGTGAGTTGTGTTCGAAATTATGCTTGTGTTTGTTAAATCACTGATGGCTAGTCAGCAAAATTAAGCTGGCATTACATGTGTGTGCTTAAACATAATTCTCTAATTCTTCCAGATTAAAATACAGATAGGTACTGTAATTCATGATGGAGCTTTGAGTATTTTTTGGTCCAGCCGGTTTTCCAGGTTTAGTCGTATTTCCTCTCTGTATTTCCTGTACATAAATTTCATGAATTATTAATTCATGATAATTATTATCAGAATTAATTTTAACAGGGGGAAATATCTGTAGAAATTAGAACTCAGGTCCAGATTTACTAAAGGATTGCGATGATTAATAGGTTGTTAATATTTTGGTGTTTGCGACCACAAAAGTGTCACTTTATAGCGAATATTTTTGTGCAGCAGCTTCTCCTTAGTAATTTGGCCCTCAGTCTTTATCTTGTATCATGGAGCAAAGGAGAAAAATGTAATTGTAATTTTTAAAGAATACTTTTGCATAGGAAACTATTTATTGTTATCACCATGCATTATGCTTATTTAAGAGCGATGGTAATTCAGTTTTGTTGGTCTGTGCTTCTGTAGTTTTTTTTATCCCTGTGGATCTGGTTCTGTTCCTGTAGGACCAGTTTCAGGAGCAGTACTACCAGACAGGGCGATTCCCTGGCACTGTTGTGAGCCCACCACGCAGGCCCTGGACCCTGCTCAACTGGCTGTTCTGGGCCTGCCTGCTGCTGTACCCCCTCGCCAGTCTGTCAGCCCGAGTCATTTGCACTGGCTCCTCCACAACCATCCTTAGCACTGTAGCCCTGTGTGTGACAGGTGGGTTTGCTTGCGCTGTTTTGGCCTACCGTGGGTATTAATATCTTTTTGATTAGGTATCTTTTATGTCTGACTGTCTTCATCATGGCCCTAACTCTTCTAGCCATAACAATAACACCTTGTGGTCTGTGAATTGGAAGATGGATGGGGGAGTTGGTTTTGTGGTTATCTAGCTAGTCATAATCTCCATGCTTTAAAGGTGTAGAATGCAGATTCAGAAACAAATCAGACAGAACTGTCTTCATCTCCCTGCTCTTGCATACATATTTTAAGCCAGTCACTATGTTTATTTTTTACAATGAAGTGGGATTAACAGTGAACACTGGCCACCTGCCATAGCCACAGAGTTAAATGTCCCAGTATTCCATCATTCTTTTTGTGACATAATTGCCTTTCCCACAGTGAAACGGTCATGCAGAGAAATGTCCCACAGTTTTTAGAAAAATGCAGGCAGAAGGGCAGAGTCCCGGCAGGTATGCACACTTAGGCAGAGTGCCAGTGAATCATTAGCAATGATTGATTGGTTATTAAGTGATGCTTCCAACCACAAACTACTGCATAGTATGCCTTTAACTAGGGCTGTGAGGGGGAATTGTGCTGTTTTATTTAGTTTTTAATGCTTTTATTTTTATTCAAATGAACCCATTAGGGAGCAGGTCAGGTACTTGAACAGTAAGTATGTTTTTCTTACTTTTTAAATTGCAGTCTGGAATTTTAAGAAGCATGTTGCCTGGGAGTCAAATTTGCATGCTGCCATTTCCTATCCTGGCTTATTTCCTACCTTTACAAGATAAGCAGTGGAAAGAGCAAAAAAAACATTGGAGGGAAATACAGCATATAAATATACAAGAACTGCAGTCTAAATTCACTTATAAGTCAGTGTTGGAATTGGACAAGAAGCCAAACAGAGCCACAAAATTTAATAGAGTAAAAATCAGTAAATTGATCTAACTTATATTATCGATACCTATACATATGGCTACATGTAAACAGTACATTCTGTTATTAAACAGCCCAGAAGATCTCTCAGGTCATTACCATTTTTGTGCATTGATCTTTGTCTGAGATGTAAACGTTCTTATGGATCATGAATTTCTTAGATACATTGAAAGGACAAGATTCAAACACAGACTTTTTCTGTCAAACCAGGAATTACTTAATGTGTAGTCATATGTTGACCAGGGTTTCCCATTAAGAGGGATACATGGTTGGTCATTCATGCTTGTTCACATTTTCTTTGTGCCACATATGCCTGCTTTAGTTGAAAATATTCCAGGTTAGAAAAAATTGTTACATTTTATTCATTTGTATTACATTTATTATTTTTTATTTACCAAACAGGGATTAATTTATATTTATTCAAACATGTTAGTCCTAGAGGAATGTGCATGTTGCAGTAAAACGATACTTTTGAATTGAAACAGTCACCATCATCAACCCATGACTGGTTCCCTTTGAAGAATAACGAGTTTCTCCCCTGAGCTATTGGGGGGACTGGAAGGGGTCATTCAAAGGGCAAGATTAGAGAGAATCCTTAAACATGACATTTAGAAGTAATGAAATCTGTTCCACATACCACACATCTCTTTCCATCCATATGTTCAGTAATTCCACAGACTCCCTGACTGCTTCCCCTCTGTTCTCCAGCCTCTGTTGGTGTTCGCTGGATGATCGGACAGACAGAGATCAAAAAGGGCTCCAGCTATGGGAACAAAGATGTCCCTGTGAACAACAACTGAAGACACCAAAGACAACAGCCAGCCTGAAACAGGAAGACCACCTCTGAGGGCATTCAGTGGGTCCAGATTCAGAACTATGCAGCCACTTGGAGGTTTTTCAGGACCTTAAACAACACAGAGCAAGTTAAGGGTACAAGCTTGCTGTACTGTCAAATAGGTCTTGAAGGGGGATTTCTGAGTTGATGTGAAGTCTTCCTGAAGCACAGAACTCAATCATGTCGCTGCACTCTAGAATTGTCTTCTGGTTCCACCCTTTTCACAACTGAATGTGGAACTCATGAACATAAAACAATGTACCAATGGCAATTTGTATTAGAAACTTCCAGTTCTTTGCGTAGTATGCAAAGAAGTATGATGCCCTGTCACTTTTGGACTGAGTGACTGATGAAACATTTTGCTGTAATAAGTATTTAAAGACCCAGATCCCTGAAAACAGCAGGATATGGACAAATAAAGAGATGTTTTTGGTTTCTTTCTGTAAATGACTCCTGTACATTATTTAGATAGTTTAATCTACTGCCGCTAAAAACCAACTATCCCTGTGCCATACATACAGTCTAGTTTTATGTTCAATATTTCAAGTTTATGATTTCATACATAAACGCCCACATTGTAGGAGTAACACTAGTCAGAAGACCATTGGTGCATGTATGCAAATGTGGGATTACTGCATTAACTGGATAGGCTCCTGTCCAAAAACACAAGACAGCACACCCTACACTGTATCAGCATCCATCCCACAGGGGGATAGGTTTCTGCTTAAACACATCAACTGTCACGCACACAGGGATGCTCCCAACATTTGAGTCGTATTAATTCTAATTGGAGTCCTCATTTCTGTGTGCATGTTTACGAGGCATGTAAAAGTTAATCTATTAACCAGGGAAGTCTTTCTATGAGAAGAGACAGCTTTTTTCAGGGACACAGTAGTGACATTGGACGTACAGTGCAGAACAGTGAGCCCACAACCAAGAACTGTTCTTTTTCATTATCAAAAATTTATATTTTTAAAGTTCATACATCTTAATATATTATTTATAACTGATACAAACATTTTAGATTCTTTACATCATATGAAATTGAGTGAATTTCTGTGTTTCTAAGGGGGCAGTACAAGGCACACTCGAGAGATTAAAAAAAAAGAAAAAAGTCATTTTCTTCCAAAGCTAGCCTTATCTTAGGCAGACCTAGGATAATCACACCGTCGAAGTCCAGTATAGCAAGCTAACATACTTTTCTATTACGTTTTGTGGCCGTTTAGCATCTTATCCAGTTCCAACGCTGATTTGAAACTGAACAAATAACAGGGCACTCCAGTTAGTAAATATACAAAATGCAGACTCACTCTCTTGTTAAATTTGTGGAAGAGGATTCATTTTCCAGGATGACAAAGTTAAACCTGGCCAATCTGAAGTTCCAGGAAGAGCAAGGACTGCTGCGTTGTTTAGCTTTCCCTCAACAGCCACCAGACCTCAACCCCTCGGCATCTTTTGGAACATTTGAAAGTGGAAAAGACGGAACAAACTCTCCGGGATGTTGGAATAATGTGGATTCACAAATTCTACAGAAAAGAATCAATGCCAGACAAGCTGTGCAACTACAAAAGTTCTGACTTTCAAAAAACATTAACAAATGTTTTTGACTTATGTAATCTTGTTGATGAGAAACATTTCACTAAAAATGTGTTTTTGATAAATGGTGGAACAAAGGTGTGTTGATATGGGCATCTGAAACATGAAAACAAAATCTGCTTCACATTCAGTTTTCCTGAATACAAACAATACTGGAAGATTTAAATACATTTAGCTTCTCAAGGTATTTTCATGCTTTAAGATACACTACTATATCACTTCATATGTATATTGCAGAGCATTATCAAGAAATACTCCAGCCATATTTCAGAGAAAAGGATACAGGCATGTGTGAAATGGTTAACTGAAGCATTGTGGAGTCTGTCTGATTGACTTCTCGAATCTTGACAGAGCCTTCACTGAATCAAGGGGCATTAACTGAGGAAAGGAAAGGACTTAATCATCTTTTTGGCTCAACTATCCCTGACCCTTTCAGCCATTCAATCCATCTTCTGTGCATTTTGCATTTCCATGTTGCGTGTTTTGAAATTAACCTCAACTACCAGGGAGGATGTTGAGTGCCTCAGTCCAGTTTCCCATTTATGAGAACAATGCCAACCCCCCAGTTTTCCTCTCACTTTCAGGATTCAGTAGCTTAAAAAAACCTGACTCTTGTTTTTTTTTTTTTTTTATTAGTCATCATTAACAACAACAGATCCAGAAATGGCTTACATAAGCTTTACAGTATTTATACAAGGATCGCACCCATTCCCATTCTTACAGTATGTACAATGCAATGTCCCCCCAAGAACTGTACAATGTAAGACTCTCTCTTCTGCTCAATTTTTCCAGAACTGCATGCTGGGAAGGGTGACTGCTGGAGTCCATCAGAGGAGTCATGTTGGCTCAGCGCCCTATTAAAAATTGCCTTCCTCTTCTGCACGATTACTGAGAACACAGTTCCTTGCAAATATTACATAATATTACATATTACAGTAGTGCTTTGGATTTCTTTATAGGTGAGAAAGGCCAGGACAGTCATTCTTCATTCTTCATCCGTACAAACCTGTAATTATTGTGACAAAGAATTAAATTAAACGGATGGTTAAATGTGATTGTTACACCACCAAAAACGCATGCAGGGTGAAAGGTCAGTGTAACACTGAATAACAGAGTGATGTTACTGATGTTTATTATGTCATTACACAGATTAGAAGTGGATTCCTATCAAAGGATTTATCAAGGAGAGTGAATGAGAGTGAGTGTGTGTGTAAAAAGTGTGTGTGTGAGAGAAAGATATATCAGCTACAGCTCCTGTGTGCACAAGAGTGGTGGTCGACAGACATGCTGGACACACGTGTCTCACCTTGACAAAGGGGTGGTCCAGCAGAGTGCTGGCGGTCCAGCGCTGTTTGGGGTCGCTCTCCAGACAGTGACCCAGGAAGTCCTTCCCCTCTGTGCTCAGCTTCTCAGGGATGGGAGGCTTGTGGCCCATACCCACCTTATACATGATCTGGAAGTTGTGTTCGTACTCATGCCAAGGCCGCTACAATCACAAACAAAGGCAGTTGTCAATATCAAAAACCCCACTGGTTCTACAGGAAAACTAAATCAAGGGAAAATGATTGGGTTAAAACATGAAGCTGTTAAAGACTTTTGCAGGGGTTTGATGCATCCAATTAAAAAAAGTATGTTGAGTACATCGAGTTTCATTTATTGTCGAAACTCAAATATACACCTCAATCTCCCCAGGAACAAGAGGCTTTCCATCTTGAAGAATAGTCCAATATTTCAGCCCTAGAAGCCGTTCAATGTCTGTGTAACGGCAATCTGATAAGGGCCACAGCCATTCTGAAGGCAAATATTTAATATATTTGATAAAAGGCCAATAGCAGATTGTTTCATGTTTCCATTTTTATGCCACATTCCTATAACAATAGGAACAATGTAAATAAAAACTGTAATCAATAATGGATTCAGGTGTGTCTTGAGCTTACCCATAGACATAGAAACCTCCTCGCCCCAGAGGTGTTAATTTATCAGAAATACTACGTACAGTGTTATTGTTTAAGTATACAATTTATTTTTTACAGAACAATGCTCGGGCCCCTTAATCTGAGCAGGTTGCTGCAGGATAATGTCAGGAAAGCAGGGCGGACTGAAGTGTGAGAAAACAGGGAAGACGTTTAAACTGGTTTTTCCACAAGTGCTTCGGGAGGTGCAGCTCAACAAGTGCAGGCATGCACATAAATGCCAAACACTGTCTGGGGCTCAAGCGGAGCCCTGATCCTGCAAGACTGAAACTCTGTCATGTTTTCCAAACTACAACTCCCATGGACTAATAACAGGAGAGAGAACATAACTCACGTCACAGAGAAAAGATATCCCTGCCTAATTATGAATTGGTGGGCAGCTAATGCCTGTGGATGATCGGAAAAAGCTTTTCAGCAAATTAAGATAAGAATCCAGATATACGACAGAGAGTGCGGAATGAGAGATCGGGGATAGTGGACCAAGCATGAGAACATTAACAAATTAATAAAGAGGGAGAGAGAGTGTGTGTGTAAAGGAAAAGACAGTTACGTTCAAACTTCACCTTTCCTGTCACCATCTCAATGAGGACACATCCCAAGCTCCAAATATCTGCGGCTCGCCCATGACCTTCGCCCTTTGCCCTGGTGATGACCTCAGGTGCCATGTATGCTAGTGACAGAGATATAAAGAGATTTAATACAGACAGAAAAAACTGACAATTCCTCAAATAAGTATAGCGCTGTATGCATTCATCATTCTACATTGTCTCTGGTGCTCCAGTGGATGGTACATGTCTCACTACAGCAGGGATAATGTATGAAAAACTTTATTAATAAACAAACCATACAGAATTACATAGACTTCATCTCAAAACCATCAGCTCTCCAACAATGTAAAAATGTGGATAGATATGAACAAAGAGCTCAGTAGCACCACCTGGTGTCTGAGATTCAAATAATCTTTAGTCAGTACCACAGTCGTGTCACAGCTCTTGTAAAAATTTTTACTGTCAGATACATAACAGATATAAACTGTCAGGACAACAGAATTATCAGATTATGTGACCCAGTCAAACAGCCAGGATGTTAGCGCTGTCAATTTGGTCAGGAAAGAGCACAAACTCCTTCCCTTCCCATCCCAGGCACTGACGCTCACCCGCTGTGCCCAGAGTGCTGTTCACCTCCCCGGGCATGGTCTGGGCATTGTTCTTCAGCTTCACGGAGCACCCAAAGTCACCCAGCTTGATCAGGCCTGATGATGTCAGGAAAATGTTGGCTCCTGGTATTGGGTTGGGGGAAAACAGTGAAGGGAAGATGAGGGACACAGGAAACATTACTCTGTTTGTCCTGACAATAACCTGCATAATTCACTCTGGCTTCCTTTCTTCAACACAGCACAAAATCCTCTCTTCATTTCTTTCTTCATTGTAAACATTTCTACATGCCTACTGAAATCCTCATCTAACATGGCTCTGAAGGCAAGTCTTACAGGACAGGATGGCACTGACCCTTGATATCACGATGCACGATGCCATGCTCGTGAAGCACATTGATGGCTGTAGTGATCTGTTTGCTATAGAGACGGATGACGTGCTCCTGCAGGCCCAGTCTGGACACTTCCTCCAGAGTCCCCTCATCACAGTACTCCATGAAGATATACATCTCCTCCTGCAAACACATCAAGGGGCAGGGATGAGACACCCAAGTTCAAGCATGCACATAGAGACACACAGAAGTCTATGGATATATCCTGTAAACCACTAGGAGACACACATTCACAATCACTGTATTCAAAACAGATCTAACACAGAGTTTGTCAAATATATAGACAGTAGAATACCCCACTACTCTTAAAAATGATTAAACAATTACAGAGAAGGAAATGTGAGTAATTGGATTACAAACTCACCCGATGGAGCTCCACACCGAAGTAGCGGACCAAGTTAGGGTGTTTGATTCCCTCAAAGATTTTCAGCTCATCAGCAGTCTCCTTGATTGTTTTGTGGTCATTGGGCTGGAACCTGATCTACACTCATCAAAAGCAGGAAAATTACTGCTTAATGAAACTGCTTCAAAATGGTAATTCAGAAAAATGCACAACTGAATTTTCTTTTCATGTAAAACTCAAACTTTTGTTAAATGAATTTTGCAGGCCATAGATGGCACAAATTACTTTTAGGGTAGTCAGCTCTTGAGCTCATGTCTCCCCCACCCATGAAGGTTAACATACAAAGCCATGACCTGACCTCAAGTCTTCGTACATGACCATACTCACCTCTTTCATAGCCATAAGTTCTCCAGTGTCCACATTGATGCAGGTGTACACCTTCCCATATTGACCCTCACCTAGCACAAATGAAATCAACATGATAGGTTGTGGAGGCTAATCACTACATGAAATCAAAATTATTGCAGGTGAGCACCACCAGCAGGTGGAGTAGGTGAATACCACAATGGCTTCTTGGGCCATTTTCCAGCACCCTGGTCTTCAGGTCAGCTACTATGATGGGTATTTAGAATTACCACTTTCAACAGAAGGGAATGAAATTTAAAATGATCAGTGATCTATGATGAGCGCACAAAATGCACACAAATCGACAAAGTTTGATGATGGTGACAGAGAGAGAGGTTGGCATGCTGTAGTTGAGTAACAATGTTCCTGATACAGAGAAAAATAAAATAAAACCAAGATAGAAACCCCAAGAAAAAGACCAGTCAATTCTATACCAGTCTGCTTTTTAAAAAAGAATCATGAAAAACAACTCAGTCTCTCTGCTCACAGCTACAGGAGAATGGAATACACTGTAACACTGAGAAATGCAGATGGGATGATACAGCCTGCAGACAGGAACAAGCAGTCAGTGCAGAGACAGACAACAGAGATGGGGGAGGGAAAGGGATCATTGGCAAAAGAACAGCATAATACTGTAAATTAAATATCTTACCAATTTTGTTGCCTCTCTGCCACTTGAAAGTGACCTTCCTCAGGCCCACATGCATGACGTTGTCATAGGACTTGGGCGTATGGCACACCTGTCCTATGATGTTCTTCTGCTTCATGACGGCATAACGTTTCTCCTCAAACGAGCGGATTGAGCGCCGCACGGCCTCCATTGGGCTCTGCCTGGCTGCTGTATCTGAGGAGGGGGAGGAGGGAGTGTGGCAAATAACGTTCAAACAAACAAGAACAAGTGAGTAAAGAAGAGACTTAGGTGGAAAATGTGGCCTTATTGAAAATTTTGATTAGCTTAGTTTGAAGAGCTTATCAAATCGAATTTTGCTTCTCACCCTTGGACTGGCTGATGAAGGTTCGAAGCTCCCAGCTGCGCCGGGCCGAAGTGCTGGGGTCTCCTTTGGATACGAGGGTTCTACAGGGACCAACACAGAAAAATTACTGCTCAAAAGGGCACACTGTGGAGCAGCAGTACTATACTTCAGTGCTACCCTGCAAAAACAGGTACCAAATGCAGGAGGACCAGAATGAGCAGACCCAAAGAGATAAGCACATCTCTGATATAGGCAGTAATACTGAAAACAGACAGAAAGACCAACTTATCTTTACCTCCCAATAGACACAGGCAGACAAATGAGAGAGTGAGGCAAACAGAAAAGCAGATTTAGGATAAATAAAGAACTGGTCCCACCTTCCCTGTCCTCCGTGGGGCTGGAATGGCGGCTCAAGGATTTGAACTGCAGTTCTGCTGCCACTGACGATAGCCGGTCGTTCTCATGGAGATTAGAACCTCTGTGTGGTACAGTTGGACAACATCAACCAAACCACATCTACCGCAGGTACTCTCCAGTGTCTTAAACCAACCGTCTTACACCCCCCAAACACCCACCATGGATGTACATAAACATCATACACCGATTCTGAATGATACTAAAATTAGGATTCGCTTCCGCAAACTGGTAGTTTATTTCCAAGCTACTGCAGACAATACAAGAACATTCTAATGGTTTTGAGGCATCTCTTTTCATAATTTATTGCTCTTAACAGTTTAATTTAATTTAATCCACATTTACTGAAATCACTCACTGGAATTAATTAATGATATGTAGAGAGCTATGCTCTTCAAAAACATCTTCAACACCTCGTAGTTTCTGCGCATGGAACTGCTTTACGTCAAATTACCCAAATAATGCTTCCCAAATTGATACTTTAGAAAATAATTGTACAAAATCACTTAATTTGTTCAAATGTGAGTATGCTGCCATGTTTAAAAGAACACTCTTTAAAGGTAATCCGTCAGCTCCTTAGATGAAAAAAGGAATGGAATCTATGGCAGATGCTCATTGACTGTGGTGCATGGCTTGCAGAAATGACATTAGCAGCATCATCCATTTGGATACATTTTTCAAAAATTCTGTTAATTTTCAAGCTTGGAAAAGCATGCTTTCACCCCCGCAAACAGCCAACAGAAAGCTACACAGGGGAAAAAAATCTAAATTGCACAGGAAAGCTACAAGGTTAGCAAACTACAGAGTTATCAAGAATTGGCCATTCAATCATTGACATTAAAATGGTAGCATTTGCTTGCATCTTTTGCGTCTCCATTCACAGCAAGAGTCTAAAATGACATCCATGTGATCTTCCTCTTTAAACTCATGGGTTAAACACCTATGATGTGTACACTCAGGCCCTCAAACCTCAGCCAGTCATTCAGCCTCAGCATTCAACATTCCACCAAAAATACAGGGTCTTTGGTCAAGCTATGGTTGTGGATCACGGTTTAAGAAAACAGACAAGGATTTCTTGCCATTTTCATGTTTGCTTTGAACACAGAATCTTGGCATCTGTGCATTTGATGAAAGGGTGGATGAAGCATTCCATTTAGACTGATCATACATAATAGGGGACTGACCAGTTAATTCAATGAATGAAAATGAAAAGGGCAGTTGGGAGATCCTGGCGGGCGATGGAACGAGAGCCATGGGCCGGGCGGACGGTGGGGGTGGGTGGGGGGTGGGTGGTCTAGGTTGAGCGGGCATACCATATGGGTCACAAAGGTCTTACAGGGGAGGGTACAAGACTACCTGAGGTCATTGGGGGTGCTGCAAGTTGGTTTGGAGTGGCCTGGATCCCCACCAACACCCTGAGGGGCTGGGCGGGGGCCTGTGGGGCACTGCGGGGTCCGAAGTTCGCAGGGGAGACTCCGAGAGCTGCGGCAAAGAAACACACTGAGGAGCTCTGCCTCGGGTTGGGAGGTGGAGGGACACACACAGGCGCGTGCATACAGGAACACACATACACACACCAACACACACTGGGGCTGCACGATATGGGGAAAAAATTGTACTGAGATTGTTTTTTTCAATATATTATAAGTGCAGTTTATATTGCAATAATACATTTGGATCGACACTTCATGTTTTCCTGTAATGTGTAAAATGCATACGTTAACCTGGATATCTATAAGGCCAAACCAATTAGGCCCTTCCCACGAGCAGTTTATTAAACCCTACTGAATTCAAACAACAGAGCTGCACAATACAGCAGTCACACTGGCTGCCATTATCTGGAATTAACATAGTGGAATAACAAGATAAATCAAAAAGAAATAAATCAAAGGCTTATTTTCCACATTTCAAAACAGATAGCTATCTAACATAGCATTATGGTGTCAAGAATATACATATAGTAGATTCACGCAAGTCCTGAACAACTCAAAAATCCCAAAACTTTCCATAAAAGTTCTTAAAAAAATAATAATAAAATTAAGACACATGGGTGAGATTAGGCCTGCGCCTGCCATCCTCCCTTCCTCTCCTGAACGTTCAAGCTAACAGCCAACCAGGCAGCATCCATCTGATCTGACTGGACACATTAAGTCAGTTATCATAAGGAAAGTTATATTGCTTTAATTCACTGACTCCATCACAACTAGCTATGATCAAGATAGTTAGCTAACAAATTCATAAAGGTTTAGCGACCCAAGTCTGTCTCACTGTGATGGCTAATTGGCTAACTCATTGAATCCATATCAAAGAAACAACTATTTGATTATTAATATGACCAAATTAAATGTCTTGCTTTCTTTCATGAGAAATATTTCTAATAAGAGGTGGGTAAGTTACCCAATCGATGTGAGGTACCTTCCAAGACAATTTAGTTTTTGAACCATCAGCTTGGTACCTCACTATTTATTTAAATTTGCGTCTGCATGACACCCCTGATGAACACTGAAATACATTCCTCCAACACCTGCATGTGCATTCCATTTTATTTTGAGTAATCGTGCAGCCCTCACACGCACACTCGCGCACACACAATGGATACACACACACTTGCAATGTCTTGTCATCCCTGCTTGATCTTGGAAAGGACAATATTTTGAAAAACAAAGTTTTACCTCATTCTTTTTACATGTCTACTTTTAAAGTTCAAAGGTGCACAGGGTGTTGAACTGTCGACAGGATGTCATCAATGACCTCATTTTCTTATTCATTAATTGAGAGCGACATCTTGCTGTTAGCTGGAGAAATGCTACCATAAAGTACCACATGACCACACATACAAAAGGCTCTCTTGTTCTCTCTCTCACACACAACAAAAATTTCATTTATGGCTGTTAATGGCACATCAGTCAGTTGATCAAAAAACCTGATTGCAAAACTGATAAAAACATGCAAAAGGTACCCTCATACACGCATGCGCACACACACACACAGAGCATTAGTGGCTGTGCACGGGCCTGCTGTGAAGGACCAGGGGAGTGGTTACATGAGTAGGGCCTACCTGAAGCCCTCTGTGTTGGGAATGAACAGGTTCGGATTTGGTGGGTCACTGTGACATCGAGGGACCTTGACAGGTCGAGGACTGTTCCTTGAGCCTGAAGAGAAATAAAATCCTCTTTAATGATTCATCTCAAAATCTCAGCAATCTATCCTTGCCTTGATCAATCATTTATAGAGCATAGTAATCAGCTAGTGATATTCACTTACAAGCACCGTTCTTTATCACAAGGAAAAGTATGTATATTTCACATTGCTGTGACCATAACAAGGACATCTCAACCCACAGTTAGATTATTGTTCATGCATGAAAACATGGCCAGAAAATTATACTACAAGTATAGTATTTTTGTGATCACATAAGGAAGTCAAGAAGACCAAATTACAGACAAGAATACCCCTAGTACAAAAATTATTACAAAGATCACTAAGCTGTGTTGTACTGATTATACCTCAACATACATTAGGTCCAATTACAGTATATACATTTTAGCAAAGCCAGTTTAAGGTATGCATATTAAGTACAACACCAAGACACTCTCCCATTGATGTCTGTTGAAAGGCCTTCAAGAGAAGTTTGTGGGACTGGCATTACCCAAGTAGAGGCCGCTGACTGGGCTGTGAGGTTTCCCGATCACATGACCGATACACTCGTTCATTAATGCCTGCAGATTCTGAAAGACAACAGGTTTTTTGTTTTGGTCCAGAGCTGTGCAGATTCATTAACCTTTTTATATTGTCTTATTTCCTGAACTCAATTCAATGAATAGTATAAGCCATGTGAATATACTTAGACACACACATGCTAACACGCAGCCATGGCACACGCGTATTAAACTGGTAAAGGCAACCTTATTATCATTCACATTATTGCACATGCTCAAAATGTCACCAACACCATTAGAAAATTAGAAAGTTGTGTGGTTCTTACTAGGAATTCCTCCTCTGGCAGTGCTGAAATGAACCCGGGTTCAATCGCCTGAAGGAAGTCAAAGCCTTGGGTAGCCCATCTGTGTAAACAAAAATAATATTCAAGAATGAAAAAAAAAACCATACACATACATGCATTTTGTACAGTCATGTAGTAAATTTATATGTTTGCTCAAGGAGTCACCTTGGTCGTGTGCCCCGCCCACTCTCGCATTTCGTTAGTACGTAGTTCATCCATTTTCTGGCAAAGGCGATATACCGATCACCGATCCTCTGGCGGAACTCCCCAGACATCAAACGCACCACCTCTTTATGGTACTGCAAGCAGAATGCATAACACTTTACATGACAGCATTAGCACATTATGCAACACAAAAAACTTTGACATATAGACATTTCTCAGGGCCTCAATATTTAACACAAATATAACATATGTTTTCATACAAACATACAATGACTAGAACTACTAAACAAAAACCCTCATTTTCTGTTATCTGAGCCCACTGCAAAAATACTAGAGAGGAATTTGGTAGTTTAATATCTGCATAGTCACAATGAAGAGTTCATCATGCACTTTTCAGCTGGAGAACCGATAATATCAATTATCTGTTATTTTAAAAATTGCAGACACTGAATGCATTTTTGTTAAGTATGAAGGATTTGAAAACTAATACAGTTATCTGAATACTGGTTTGCATGCCAGATGATCAAATAAGCAACAAAGACAACTCTTACAAATTTTCATAACCAAGCTAAAACATTGTAGACAATTCAGCTACATTATGGGAACCATGTGTGGTATCATAGGACAGGGAGCCAACCCAAGCCCAGCAATCTGAAACACACAACAGTGTGCCTTCAGTATTTCTGACCCCTGACCTCGAAGGCGAAGTTGTATCCCTGGATCATGGCCTCTCTGTAGTACTGCTGCAGGGTTGCTGACTCGGACTCCTCCACCTCGGCTTCAAACTCTGAGTTGAACATGAACTCCACCCGGTCAATGGCAGTGTTGATTTTAATGCAGAGCTGCAGAGCCTCGTTCTGAGGAGAGGCCACGAGGGAAAACAAACATCCTATGATCAGTATGTCTTCACCACAACTCTACCACACAGGAACTCATCAAAGTCTTATCGAGAAAAAAGGAAACTAGCATTAGGTCGTGCCTCCGGTAAATTGGTTTTCAGCTGTGCCAGCATTCAAAATTGCCAAAATTTTTTTGGTGCTTTTCATACTGCAGATAAGTGAAATAACCTGACAACGCTGGCAGCTTTTACCTTTAACACACAGCTGATGTGCTGAAGTTTCACAGCATCAGTTCTTTTCAAACACTGACATTACATTTTACAAATATGATAAAATTATGTTCCCAAATACCACACCCATTGCTTCAGTACCAATTGACAAAAAGAATGTGCAACGTCAGATTAAGCTTGTCAGTTTTGTTCCATGGTATAAACCTGGCTACTTGGGAGTACTTTTGTTCTTTTTTATATAAACAAAACACAGTTACACAGAGCCAGTATGGGTGCTGGTCTGCAGGACAGTAAGACAACATGGAAGAGCATGGGACAGAATGTGTTGGCTGACCTGTGGAGTGCTGGGCAGGCCTTGAATTTGTTATTATGCATAAAGAGACAGAAACATAACCCGCTCCAGTGCCAAAAAAGCAAAGAGAGACAGTACTTAAGCTGCTCCACTGCCATAAAGCTCAGAGTGACAGTAACTTAACTTGCTCCAGTGCCAGAAAGCTCAGAGAGACAGTAATGTACCTGCTCCAGTGCCATAAAGTTCAGAGAGACAGTAACTTAACCTGCTCCAGTGCCATAAAGCTCAGAGAGACAATAACTTAATCTGCTCCAGTGCCATAAAGTTCAGAGAGACAGTAACATAACCTGCTCCAGTGCCAGAAAGTGCAGAGAGACAGTAACATAACCTGCTCCAGTGCCAGAAAGTGCCAGAAAGCTCAGAGAGACAGTAACTTAACCTGCTCCAGTGCCAGAAAGGTCAGAGAGACAGTAACATAACCTGCTCCAGTGCCATCAAGCTCAGAGAGACAGTACCTTAAGCTGCTCCAGGGCCCCGGCGATGAGGGGCTGGCTGGACGTCTGTTCGCGTCTGAGGGTCAGCATGTCCTCCATGGACTGCTGGAACGCCTTGCGCTGAGTGACCAGGTGAGCTGACTGCATCACAATCAGGAGCAGGTTCTCCACCTGAGCCCCAGAGGATGGAGAGAAGAGTGGAAGTGGACCAGCGTTACACCAGCGATGAGGGTAACAGTGGCTATGCTGACAGTCATGGGAGTATGGATACAAAAAAAGAAAACCCAAATATTGCACCTTCATCACCCTCAGCGTGTCTATGGTCTCCATCTGAGGCACCAGCTTCAGCACATCGCCCTCCCACTGCGCCCAGTCAGCCTCGGTAGGCGATACCCCAGCTCCCTGCTTGCTCATGAGCAGGTAGGCCTCATCATCTGCCATCTCATCTGGCTCCTTGGAGCAGTCTTTCCCAGCTGCGGCATTGAGAAGCTGAAGGATGATGGGTCGCTGGGTGACCAAGCCAGATGGCACAAACACCTGGAGCTCCTCCAACCCAGGAATCTGGACCTGAGAGACATCAGGGTAATCAGTCCATTATACTCATTCCTCACAAGAGTTCTGGAAACAAACTAGCCTTTTGCTGGCTGACCGGCTATGGCTTGATGGTTATTCCAATCCATTACATTCATGCAAAGATACAAACATGTAGGTCTATAGTTCAAAGCTGAGTTTTATGACAAGCAAAGGTGACATGCCTTTTTTCCTCCATGTTTTGCCTCAGTAATAATGAACACAATAGAGTTAAGTGGTATTTGTCCTCATGTTGACTCTAAGTTTCCACAAGGATGAGCATAGCAAACAAATTGCAATAAAATAAGCGAAAGAAGATGTAACCTGAAATAAGCAAACCATCCTGCTTTCAGCTCTACAGTGGATACTGGGGAAACAGAAAGGTCCACAACAGACAAATCCAAACATAAAGGCTTGGCTGGGTTAGACTTGGGAGTGAAGGAGGAGAGAGACAGAGAGAAGTGACAGTTGGCTCAATATGACAGAAGCACAAAAACGTGGAAGGAACCTGACAGCAAGAGACAGAGAGCATGTCTACATCCTACCTTGACATAATTTTTGCCTTTAAGAGCCTCTAGTAGACCCAGGACTCCAGTGGTGATGCTCAATTCAGCAGCAATTTCAAGGTCCTGTAGAGGAGAATACAGGTTATGAGACTGAGGACAGACTCACCCACCTGGAACATTGGTGAGCAAACCAGGTAGGACAGCACTAGTCTCACCTTGCGGAGCATCTTGGCAAAGCCAAGTGCTTTTGACGCCCTCTCGCGCGCTTCATGAAAAAGCTCCTTCAGAGAGCGGCTCGTCTCAATCACTGAACGCCTATGGGAACAACAAATCGTCACAGTCACTATAGTTCCTGAATCAAAATGTTTAGGGCATCACAGACTACCAAAGCACTGAAAAGTTTTTTGTGTGTCTGTGAGTGTGTGCAGGACACACTTAGCCATGCTCTCGTGTCATAACATTCCTTTAAATGCTGTTATTGAGTGCTTTCCATGTGCCCTTTCTGTTCAAGGTTGCTACTAGCTAATGTCAGATACCAGCTTGTCAGTGCATCTGATGCATTTTGACCGTAACTGTTAGTTATACAAAACAGTACAAATCAGTAAGCACAGAAATACTGAAAAGACTGGTCACATCATGAACAATCCTGGTCCTAGTCTCCAGACCCACCTGATCTCGTCTGAGGCAGTGCTGTCATCAGCGCTTTCCCAGAATTCATCCCCACTTCTCTGAAGCCCAGCATCCAGGAAGTCCCCAGTGGACTTAAGCAGCATTCCAGCTATGTCACTGTGAGAGGCAGGAAGAGGGTTAAAATGGCAGAAAGCAGCACTCCAGTCTCTCACTCCAAATTGTCATGATAAGCACTTCATAAGTCACTGCCTCATCGTTCACTAATGCCTTACAGAAAATGAACAGATGCAAAGCAGACAGAGCCATATCGCATAAGTGTGTCACCAACGGTTTACTAACCTGAATGACAAAACAAAAAACAAAACCTGGATTAAGCATTAAGAGGGCCATTTAATTTCTACCATATATTTGGCAGAGTACCATACACAGCTCCTATATATCACAAACGAGCACAATCAGAAAGAGTATGATGTCGGAACAGAAGTCAAAAGTGAAGGGGGCAGTTGATGGTGCACGGTGAATCAAAGAACTGACCAGAAGAGGCGTCCAGACTGGGCTTCGCCACCTCGGATGTAGGGGGTGATGACCTTTGTGAAGTTCCACTCCTCCTCCAGCAGGTTCTTAAGGCTATGCGATGCCTGCGGCAGCTGCTGTAACATCTGGATCCAGCTGCGCATGTAGTCAAAGTACACCTGGGAGGGTGGGGGTAGCAGAGGGTGTGTGGAATTAAGGAGGGCAGGTTCACATTTCACTACCTAGGTGAGAATCCACTGGCAAAGAGGCACTTCCACACAGGGGTCATTCCACATACCAATACTTCCCGGTGAACTATCCCCAAAATATGTACACAGCCCATACTATAGTCCAATAAGCCAGTCCAATATGACAGTGCTCTCATAGTGCAGACGCTCAACCCTTTTCCCATTTTATAATCAATATAAACTGTTAGCAGAGCAACAGTTCTGTACTGTAGAACTTGGATTGCAATTGGTACCCTCCTGAGTCCTTTCTCAGTAGTATGCTGTATGAACAACCCCCCCGTCTCCCAACCTCAATTGTGTTGTCCGACATTCTTGATCATGATGATTGGTGGTTGTGATGTTTGCGCTGTTTTTACCATAAGCATCTTGTGGAGGTCTTCCTCAAAGTCGTCGATGTTCGCATTGGTCTGCAAACTCTCACGGTCAGTGATGACACCCCGCAGCATGAACTGGTAATATTGCTTCATCAGGAGACCCCCCTTCAGCACCTCCTTACACTCGCGCACCAGCTGAAACCCACATACAGAATACCCATGAGATCATAAGCTAAAAGGACAGAGTGCAAATGTAATGAGAAATGACAGAGAATCAGACATCTACCATGATGCTACATGATTTGTGAGTGAATCAGGAGTCAGTGCAGGATATTTCAGTCCTATATGATACTGCGGAGAGAATGTAAGTGGGTGGGTGGATGGAGATGAGCACGAGTGAGCAAGTGGGAGTGTTAAATTGGCTGCATGAGAGAGACTGTATGAGTTACTGGGGGAGTCAGTGAGTGTGGTAAGGACTGAGTGGGTGTGTGAGTAAGGCAGTGAATGAGAGAGCGAGTGAGTGAATGAGTCAACAGTGGCGTTGTGAATCAATGATAGAGTGACTGCATTGTTGAATGTGTGTCTGACCTGTTTGATACTGAGCAGGGAGGGCTCTCCAGCGGGCCGCTGCTCCAGACGCAGTTTCAGGCACTCGTGGATAACGTTGAGTAGAACTCGGCACAGCACCAGGAAGGCAGGCTGGAAGGAGGGCAGCTCCATGGCCAGCAGCTCCACCCACGATACCTGCTCCGCCTCCATGTCCTCGAACCCACGGCTGCTGCAGCACAGGTGGCGCGAGAGCTCGGGCAGGTAGTCGCTGTACAGGAGAGGGTCTGGGAACTCCGAAAACTAAGGGGCAGAGAAAAGAGTGAGATCAGAGCAGGAAATACAGCAGCAGTCAAACATTACCGTGCACTTCACAGCAATGGGTGCTACAGCCCTGCAATGGGACTGGGGTGCCAAGAGTTACATCAGGAGCGCAAACAAAGGCTGAGGCAGGAAACAAATAGGATCATAGGCAGGATTACACACATTCATATAACTTCACAAAAAAGCACAGTATACATGTGCATCCATTTTCAGATTAGGCAAGATGCCATCTCCTGAAAGGAAGCAGCTTACACATGTCACACAAAATAACTAAATTAGCAGCAAATGCAGTGATATAAGCATAGTTTAGTGACTGTACAGCAGCTTTTTCATATTAGCAAAGGTGAACCAAGGTCAGGGAGAAAACATTTACTATCCCAGCTTTGACATTAATTGCTTCACTGTGTTTTTTTCACTCATATTGTCAATGACTCGTATTGCTGCTTCCTTACCAGTAAAAATCTGTATGTGTCAGCTGAGTGAGATTTCTGCAATGATGTTCAATAAATACTCTAGATACGGCAACTTGACACTCTTCATACTATTTTTCACATATTTTACACTTATTTCTGCTCCTACCAAAGTATATGAGCACTACAATAATACATTTATACACTGTGCTTCACCTCTGCACTTGAAACAGAAACCCCCGCTGAGCCCTGCCTTACCTCCAGGGGAGGGGTGTGGCACAGCAGTGCAGAGCGGGACCTCTGCAGCGATCGGTCCATCAGCTTGTGCAGTCTCAGGATCAGCTTACGCAGGCCCATCTGCTTCAGTGCCTTGTCCACAAAGGGCCTGTATATGGAGGTGGGGCAGTAGCGGCTGCCCCCACTAGCCCCCTCCAGGGCACCCGGCACCTCCTGGGAGCTGCCTGCTCCTCCAGGCACCGCCAGGAACTCCTCCTCAGACAGCAGCCGATTGAGCTTGGGTGTGAGGCAGGGCGACAGCTCGCCCTCGCCCTCCCCCCCTCCATGTCCTTCCTGCCCCTCCTCGGGGTCGCTGTCTGCCGTGAAGGTGGCCGTGGAGTCATTCTCCTCATCGTCATCCTCACTGTCCTCCTCATCGTTGCCCCGTGAGCAGCGGGGGGAAGGGATCTCAAACACAGGCCAGCCTAGGCGGGACAGATCCCTCAGGCCCAGTACGGTGCCCATCACCCGCAGCTTCTGGTTGAGGTCCTGGGTGATGTTGAGCCACAGGCAGAGGGCCTGCACCCGAGCCTGGAAGTCAGGCGCAGCGTACTTCTCGTAGTCCTTCTGCAGCGTCTGCAGGGATGGGTACAGCGCCTCCACCGACTCCAGCAGCTCCATCACCCGCTTGACCTGCTCAAAAGCCAGCCGCTGACGCTGCAGGTGCTCCCGGCAGTCCGGAGCACCACCCAAGAGTGTTGACGGATCCTTAGCACCCGCCTCCCCAGCCACCCCTGCTGTCTTCAATAAGCAGCTGCTAAAAGTTGCCAGTGGGCTTTCTTCCCCACAGTTGACCTCAACGGCAGTTGCACTGTCTCCCTCTGAGTGGACTGCCACAGTCCCCAAGAGGGCCTCGGTGAGGCCCCCGTCTCCAGCATCTGTCTCCCCACCAGGGCCGCTCAGGCTGCGGTAGTTAACCCTGAAGTTGAGAACCTCGTTGATGATGTCAGGGATAGCCTGCCGGGCTGTGTAGAGGAAGACGTCCTGGTCGGTGACACTTCGCCGTGCATGCCAGGCCTGCAGCTCCAGCCAGATCACTTCGTTATTCTGGCCCAAGAAGGCTGTGTTCTCTATCCCTCGCTGCTCCCGCTCTCGCTCCTTCTTCTTGGACGACATGGAGGTCAGCTTCAGCAGCAGCCGCAGTGTCTCAAAGAACTTGAGGCGGTCTGCGGGGCAGTCCGTGCGGGATGTCTGGCGGTGTGTGCGTGCCATGGGGTGGGGCATGGAGACAGGGAGCTTGGCGCTGCCACACGCCAGGCTCAGGTAGGGCTTCCGGGGGTCCATGCCCAGTGATCCAAAGGGTCCAGACTTGGAGAGGGGGTCCAACATGAACGAGCCCTCGAAGGTCTTCTTGTGGTCACGCTCAGTGGAGCGAAGAGTTGCCCTCTGCTTCTTGCCTTGCTTGTAGCTGTATTCCTCTGGGACCTCTGAGGATTTAGCGCCCTCCCTCTCCTTGTGGGCGGCCTGGCTGGTAGGAGCCACTTTTTCAGCTTACACACAGAAGAGAACATAGACAGTCACTATCACAGCACCTACTGGGGCCCAAATAGCACCAAACCCCTCCCACATGATATATGTGTGCCAGGGATGGAGTCAGAATAAAATTACATTCTCAAATTTCAAATGTGATAGTAGAAGACGTATTTCAAAAGTGGAAGATTAACTTTAACCTAAACTTCAGTTACTGCATTTTACTTTTTACTTTACATTTTTACTTTTACATTTTACTTTACAATTACTTTTACTTGTAAGCCCACTCTGTCCTCATCACTTACCAGGTACTTGCCTCCCCCATCCACATTATAGTGGGATGTCAATATTAAATTCATTGATAAATGTATCATTTATAATTAGAATTTATAAATAATATCTTATTAGTGCTTGGTAGGTCCTAGGATTAAAAATATTCAAACCTCTTACACATATATGTCCAACTCAGAATACTACATTGTACTGTCATATACAGAATACTGCATATGACAGTACAATGAAGTTCCAGTCCAAAATTCTACTTGGGACGCTTTTTGCATGGGGACAAAGTCTACCAGATGAAATATCACCCTTTTTTAGAGCTCTTGGTCAGAGCTTTTTGCATATGGTCTCTTTCTTTTACACAATTTCAGAATGCTGTTGACACTAATTGACAATTGGCATATACCCATATGATATATCAGGTACTGTATGATGATCTTCAATGTCCTGTTCTACACTGCCATCTAAACTCCAGTCTGGGCAGATGTTAAGCCCCTTTGTTCCTGTCTGCAGCTTCCTACTGTCTGTGTGGAGATGGTGGCCCTTCATGCTGCTCTTTCCTTTCATCTAATGCATCCTGGCCCTCAGGCTCTATTTGAAGGGTTTTGGTTGGGAAATCCTACATTTGGGGTGAGTGGCTCTTACCCTTGTTGGGTGAGCGGCCCACAGCCTTGCCTTGTGGGGGGTTCCTCTGGTGTTTGCCCGACATTCGTTTTATCTCCCGGCGGGTGCAAGGTGGAGATGTGCTGTATGGGACATCCTCTTCCTCACTGGAGTCCTCCCACATTTCATCCACCTCCGAGCTCCGGGCCGCATCTTTAGCAGGACAGTCCTGCCTGACGGGGAACAGAGACAAACTTACACAAACCTGTATAAGCATGCACGTACGCGCACACACAACTACCTGCTGAGAGTAGCAAACACCATCATTAAAAGGTCATTGTAACAAACATCACATCATGTTCCAAGGAGTTATGCTCCACAAACACGCACGCACGCACGCACACCACAGTAACACGTAACAATGGCTCAGTGCCACACACAGAGAAAGTAAATTAATGCATTGCTGCACTAAACTGGCTCCCTGCCTGCTGGCCACCTGCTAAGAGGTTAAAGGTCACTCACCCCTCTCTGTATGTTATTGTGTTCTTGCATACCTCTGTTACAGAGGCATAATCAGTACACACACGCAGGCCACACTGTCCCCCTGCCAGTTTACTTAACTGCTCAGAAAGGAAATCAAATGAAACATGTGAAGTTGAAAGGTCAGAGGCCTCTGTTTTGACTGCAGATTTAATGGCTCAAGGTCAGAGAAGGCAATTCTTCATCAGAGTGAAAGAAAACAAGAGATAAAGATAAAACTGCTTCCTTTTAAAGTAGCAGAAAAACAAACTTAAAGAATGAAGGACAAAAAGCTGCACTCCAATTACACTGGCAGGACTTTGTTCCTTAAGTACAAGTAAAGGTATTTTTAATAGGATTATAAGGGTTAGGGGGGGCTGCTGAACCTCTGACAAAGACCACAGATCAGGATGAAGAGGGGGCCTCTTCCACTGCTGCCCAAAGGGGGCCTGCTCACTGCACGCCCCTCTGTCAGTCAGCTGCTTCTGGGACATTCCGCTTCCAAGGATTGGAGGGGGGCTCGGGGCTGGGGTCGGCAGGCAGGGCAGGAGGCCGCTGGGCACCAGGATCGCTTACACAGAGGTGCACTAATCCCTGGATCAGCCCACAAAGCCTTTCACTCAAGAAAGCATTGAACTGGAGAGGGAGAGAAAGATTTCTACTGCCCATCTGCCTCTCTTCAGCCCCCAGCAAATGTAACCCCCAGGGAGGGGTTACACTACATACAAAGACCTGTCTTCAGAACTGGTTGGCACTAAATGCTTTTACAGGCCCTGATTCTTCTGTACTTCCAGTGGAAATGCAGTCACAACTGGATAAAGGACTAGCGTGCTGCATACAAGATTTCACAACATTTTGAACTCAATAACCTTTACAACATCCCACTCCGTGTATGGCTCAGGTGAAGTGCAATTTTTGAACAGTCCCACATCTGTTCAGTTAACAGCAGGGATGGAAATGTGAGCTTGTGTGATACCCTAAACAAGCTAGAAAGTATTAGCAGTGCCTGATTGATCTGAATCTTTTAACAGTTTAGAAGACTTGTAAACAATTCAGGAAAAGAGTAGCTTCTGGGTCCCTTCCGTTGTGTAAACTACATGTAAAATATGAAGGCAGAGACAAAACCAAATAATCTTCCTGAGTAAGAACAGTGTAAAAATAAAGGAAAGCACACTTGTGCTTGATTCTTCTCAGCTGCAACACACTGTTTTATTCTTCCAGTTCTCAAGAATCCCTTTCTGGGAAATGACCACTTTTCAAGCATTTTCCTTCCTTAACGGGAATTTAATCTTGTGTATGTCTGTGCTTTCCAAGACTTTCGGAAAAACACTAACTGAATTACCACCACCCCCCACTCCTAGCACATACACCCACACACAAAAACGTGCATTCATATGAACCACATGGGGAAAATGCTCCCTGTGAGCAATGAAATAGAGCTGCTGGAACAATCTTAGTTACAGTGAATGAGGGATGGTGTGTGTGTGTGTGTGTGTGTGTGTGTGTGTGTGTGTGTGTGTGTGTGTGTGTGTGTGTGTGTGTGTGTGTGTGTGTGTATGTTTGTGTGAGGATGCGAGCACATTCTGTCTGTGTGTGAACGAAGGTAGGAGAGCCTTTTTTATGTAGAGCTTACACACAGCACCGGGGGTGACTGCATCACAGAGGAATGATTAGGGAAACGTGACATCATTTGCAGCTCTGCTGTTTGTTTGGTTGCCTGGAGACAGCCGAGGAGCAGCAGAGCACGGCGGGAATGCAGGAGTCAGCCCCAGCCTCAGAGAGCAGCCCTGCCTGTCAAAGAGGCATGCAGATTCCACCTTCATCTCTGTTAGACAGTGCACCCGTCTGACAAAAAACAGCAAGTCTGCCTTCCCTCATACTAACTGTAGGCCCATAAAAAGAATTAAATTTCACCTCAGTGTAAATGAGCACTAACTGTTACTGACTAATCACAATCACAAAAAAACAATTAAAAAGGAATTAAACAATTGAAAACATACTGGCCAATATGACAGAAAGGCAATGTCTGTTAACAACAGCCTTTCAATGCATCAGTGCAGTTAGAAGCCTGATGTTCTGTGTGAGGCTTAGGTTGGTGGGGGGGGGGGGTAAATGCACCACAGCTACTGTCAAATCTGTTGTCCCCAGCAGGAGTACCCCCTATTGTGCAAACATGGCACGTGGGCCTCAAGCCTCGTGATGAAAAAGCCGGTCACATTTGTCATGTGAGCACCTAACTCACAATGGCCACACCAAAAACAATTGTTAAAGGGGTGGTGGTGGTGGGGGGGGGGCTCCATCCTTTTTTTGAAAAAGGGAACAAAGACTTAATAATGTGTGTGGAATTTCTGGCTACAAAAGTGAGAAATGTGTATTAATTTGCACATTTTACATCATACATACAGTAATCACGAACCTGCTAAGTTGTGATTGTACACCTGTGCAAGCTTTAGAGGAAACAGTAGGAGACAACGATCAAAGCCAGGTGCACTCAGACTCTGAAGCGAACCACTTACTCATCATCTCCCTCAAAAACACACGTGCACACACAAACTTCAGTTGTTCTTTGGTAGAAACTGCACCAGATAATGCTAAAAAATTAAACCATCCTTTAAAGCAAAAATATCGTAAAAATGAGATCAGAGTTCAACAGTACATTGAGTGCAATAAGCTAACGAATTATTTCTTCACCTGATCATCCCTAAAACCATTTGTCTAACTCCGCTCCTGCTTTGACCCCACAGAGTAGTACATTTCTGCCATCCGCTGAGAGATAGCAGCACTGAGAGACAAAGTCCTGACACCACCCACCATGCTGCCCTGCTTCCCAGGGTTCAGCATACAGCATATAACCTTGGCATGGGGCTGCAATCCATTCACTTATTTATTTCTCCTTGACGCCTTTCTCAGACACTTCACTTCTCTGCTGGTTGCTCTCCCCACTGTCTGCCCTGCCAGAGCTGTGCCGACCAGAGTGATCACCTCTCCTCCTCAGCCCCTGTCTGATTTACAAGGTGTCACACCAGATCCCTATTTACACTTTCCCCCTGAACACCCTGCCTGGCAGAACTAGCCAGGGCTCTGACTTCCACCCTGTTGTCAGAGAGAAAATAATGCAGGCAAAACGGGACAGACTGCACCCCGCCCAGCCTGGGGAACAGCACGTCCACGTCCTGACAACAAAACCAGGCCCCACCCGGCACCGTCCTCAATCTTTCTCTGCACTTCCCTCCCAGACAAACATAGGCCCCACAATATCTAGCCCTCTCTGTTTCTGAAACACAGTACCAACCAGACAGGCTTCTCTGTCCCTTACAATTTCTCTCAGCCTTTCTCTTTCGGTTTCTATGTCTTTTAATCTCTTGCCCTCTTTTCTAGTCTGCACTTATTGCAACAGAGCAATCCAAAAACACATTTTTGATCTGCCACCTTTCCTTCTCCAGTCATCTCACTCTCAGTTTTTCTTACTATGTCTTTATACCTCAGTCACTCCCTCAGTCTTTCAGTAAATCTGAAATGAAAATAAACATGATTGCAATAATAAACAAAAGGAAGTTCACTCAGGTAATAAAAATAATAGGCAATACAGAAATAGCAATGGAGGCCGAAATGGCAAAAAAATGAATGACACAATAATTCTTATGGCAAAAACAATAATATCCAATTTATGTATGATGCCATAGTTGCTGACTCACTGCCCTTCAGGCTACAAAACGATACCATGCGCTGGCTGCACATCAGCCAATAGCACATGAATCCCTGCCCTTGTAACACTAAAACCAACATTCTTTCATTTGTGAGGGGTTCACTGAAATCAATCAGTAGAACCATTCCTGAGTATTAATCTCATTTGAAATGACCTTCCTTATGGTCACTGCAAAACCTTTCCTCCTTAAGCATAATTTTTTTCATAGCAAGGTTTTGCACACTGAAACTGTATTCAGTCAGGGTTTGTCTGTGCATGGAACCACTGACAGTGAAGAGATGCTTCACCAATACGTAATTGTGTTTTTGAGCTCACAAAAAAAACAAATTAGATTTCAGTGCCCCGCAGTTTAAATAAAAGTTTTTTTTTTTTTATTCATTTCACTGTGCAGCCCATCAGAATAGATTAACCTGTAAGAACATGGAGCAAACTTGGACTGGTATATTTTTGTTGCAGTACTTTCATTAATTTAAATTAATTTATTCATTTTGTATCATTTCCCTGCATACAGTGTTCTCAGAAGTATTTTTGTTCAGTGGATTCATTGCTATGCAAAAGCAAACAGATCCTCTGATTATCATTCTAAGGTAGGCATAATCTAGGTGTGTTCACAGGTTTTGCATCCTAGACGAAAGTGAAACCATCTCTTCACATTCGGCTTTTTGTGAAGGATTATTATTTTTGTCTTACTTTACCGTCAAAACCTCATGTGGCTCGTGTTCTTTGCTAGATTGATCTGTAGCCTTTGGTTTGTATGAGGCTGCAGAACCAGGCAATCTAGAGGAGACATTTTAATTCTATGTCATGTACCAAGAGGCCCACTGACTACAGACTATTCCAGCTGCACCAATAACTTCTTTATTCTGGCAATGAACAAGACTGTCAGCTACAACTCTACCTCAGAGCGCAGTGCTGTATTTCAGACAAACACTGGCCACACACCTGCCCAGTGACTGTGAACACACTTGCACAGGATCAGGATGATCCTCCCTGTTTGGTGTGTCTAACACTGCCACCTCTGGTCCTGCTTGTTCCCCTCTCCCCCTGAGCCCCTTGCATTCCCTGCAGTGTTACGGATACTGGGCAAAATATCAACTGGAGATATGAGCAGAGAACGTTTGAAGTTACTCTGTCCTAAACAGGACAGTTCGCAAATGGTCTGGTTACACAAACCAGCGGGAGGCCAAAAAAGGGGGAAGACGGCATATTCTAACATACACGTTGACAAGCAGTGCTTTGCAGAAGAGAAAGTATATGTCATGCATCCCTACACTGACAGCCCTGGAATGAAAGCAAACAAGGCTACACTATCACAAAAAAACTGCAACCAGCTAGAAAATAACAGAGCAGCATTAGCTGCTTCCCTTTTTACATGGATAACTGAACAGTTTCCTTTCTCTGATACATCATAATCCCTTATTGTGCTTTCATGATTTCTTGAAATAACTGAGAAGTCGTCTTCTAGGACTGGGTATGCAACATTATGCACCTGTTGTTGGCATCTAAACAGTGAAATGTAGAGCATGCCAACCATCACACAATCCTCCAGGAGGAAGCAAGAGAGCCACTTAAACCTGTCCCTAATAACACAACCCTGCAATCAGAGATTGACATGTCAAAGGGCATCAATGGCCTGTATATTTACATGGAAGACCACACAGGGCCTCACAAGTGGGTCATAAGTGCAGGCCAAAGACTAGCTTGCCGTCATACACTCCGTCATCTAAATCCCTGTAGTTTAGCTGTAATTTGTGATGTAAGACATAAAGCATGCAAGGCAACTTGGAAATGGGCCTCCACTAAGTAAATAACTTCTGAAATAATGGCCTCAATATTTCTACTGCAATGGCTGCAATTTCCTGAAAAAAAGAAAGCAGCACAGCCATGAAAATCTTCAAGGGGTTCAAAAACCTTTGTGACCCAAACGGGGAAAAGCAGGACAGTTTTTTTTTTTTTTTTTTTTTTTTTTTTTTTTACACTGAGTCTGCCACAAACCAAATTCTCTTCCAAGATTCGGTCACATGGGGGATGGGTGATAAGATTGTCAGGACTGAATGTAACCCCCCCCCCCCCACCTTCTGCAATACTGACAGGAGAGTGCTGGAAGGTTCAGATCGTTGTGGTTAGTGCAAAGATTGGCCACATGCCCCAAATGCTTGTGGCCACAGGGCCTGCTAACAAATAAATATGTTATAATGAGATCCAGCCCTGGCAGGACTTCCCACTATATACACCACATTCTAAAATTCTAAGAATGTCTGTGTGCGTGGGGGTGGGGGGAAATGCCAAAGTGATGTTAATCTTGCATTGCATGTGCCAGATCGTAATGACAGCAATAAATACTTTTAAGTTTACCATGCACATGTTGAGAGAAGCCATTGCACAATCACATGCATTGTGAGTCCCTCCCTTCTGCAGAGGGGCCTCTATGACATTCTCAAAATTAACAGGAAAGGCCCCTTTTTTCCTCCTAGGAGTGTGGGGGCATTATGTCAAGTCATCATTGAGGTATTCTTGCCACCCCCTTCCTTTAAAACACCAACCACCCAACCCCACCCGTCTCCTAACTGTACTCAATACCGCATTTCAATCAGGATATTGGCAGTGCCAGCCTGGTCTAGTTTCTTAGCACATTTACAGAAAGAGCCTGAAGGCATGGTTATGTGTTGCACACAAAATACAATAAGGCTCCACAAATTGAGGCCGGAAAGGAATCTTTGCTCTCCACCCTTCTCACCCGTAAATAACAGACCCTGTTCAGTGCTCAGTCTTCTCCACTGCAACTGCGCAGTGAATGCCCAGTCACAACTTGTAAGATAAACGCAAGAAGTGAAGTATTGAGACCCTGGCACTGCAAGAATCACAAAACCGGTGCAATATTAATCTGGATAATACGTCTTAAGCTAACCCTTCCGAAAGCTCATCCATAACATCTCAATGTGTTCACTGAAGGAGAATGGGACTACAGTAGAGACACAACAGTACATTCCAGAGAGGTTGTCGCCGCAAACTCCTGCAATGAAGTCGTTCGGGGTCAACGGATGCATGAATAACAAAAACACACTGGAAAACTTGGCTGCGCGTATGTCAGTGGCACTCCCGTGTTCAGTTTCAAAGTCCAATAATACAAAAATGCAACGCAATCAGATAGCTTCTAATACCCCCTAATAACTACAGAAAACACCAGTCCTAACTGTTTAACATAAACAGCTGCTGGCTGCTTATTTGTTGAGCAACCAAAATAACGCAAGCAAGCATTCTACCAAGTAATGATGTATTATTTGTGATGGTTTACGGTATAATTATTTTCACTAACTTAACTAATCAATTGTTTACGAAAAGACCCAGGACCTGTCTAGATCAGGCTACCAGCGTATTCAAAATGAGCGTCTACAGAAAGCCAGCTAACAAACCCATTAAGGCGTGAACGCATTCTTGCATGTTCTTTTTATTTCACAAAGAACACGCCTTAACGAGTTTGCTTCAGTAATACACAGTGCAAAAACATTCATGTGTGCTATATAATGCATTTACTGCAAAACAACCAGCAAGTCAGCATGCACACATGGCTAGCTCGTAGGCTATCAAACACTTGTCACAGCATCGCTGGACAAAAGGGGTTATAGGATATCCTACAATGCGTGTCGGGCTAGCATCTTACCTTGATGCTCTACAATTTCAGCAAGTTACAGGAAAGCAATACCACAGTGTGTGTGGAACTAGTTAACTGGCTGCTAAGCAATCCAATGTAAAAACGTCTACAGTAGCTAACTGTGCTAGCTGGTAGATCCAGCAGCCTCGGGTGTTGACTTGCAGAAATAAGGGTCGCCACACAAATAAAAGCTCAGGCTTGGCGAAATAGTTAGCTTACAGTTCGTATTATGCAAGCTAAACCTGACATTTCCAAGGTACCCAAGGCGTCACTTAAACGTCATGTACATCATTCACCAAAACGTTGCTATCTCCTGCGGCGGGACGTGCTAATTCAGCTGGGATTTCATATATCAAGACCCTGCAACAGGGACAGTCAGACAAAGACGGTAGAATAAAAAAAAAAGACATCAGCAACCGAGAACATAATACTCAACTGTTGCGTGCACAATCCATAGTTTTCCAATTAGTAAAAGTTGATCAGCTATTGCAGAGAGCTGAATGTGCATGCATGCTGTGTCACCTCACTGCACTGGGGTTTAAGACTAAAAACTTTACAACATATAAATCAGATGCTACCTTGAAAAGTATGCAGACAATACGGCGAATGATAGCTTGCTAGCTGACTAGCTTGCCGCTAACTATACCCATGTTATACAGCTTTATGTCAGCTTGATGCAATAATTTTACCTTTTTCAGAAGAAAAGCATTTTCGGCAATGTCTTCACTGTTCACTAAATACCGGAAAGCCAATGCAAATATTTATATAACTGTATTTTTTTTCTTCCAAAAGTTTGCAACTTTTCACTTGGGATTGCAAATGCACGCTGATCACTATTTGACAGGAAGACAATCAACAACTAGTGCGCAAGCGCAACAATGACCCTGCTTTAAGTTTGACTATAGGCTCACAATGTGGCAGGGGCCAGGTCCCGGCTGTGTAGTTCATGTTCGCAAATTGCACCGAATTACTCCCATTCGCTTACCTGCTATGATCGCGGCGGTCCGGGGGCTCCATATCAAGGCGAGGGTGGCTTTTTCCTACTCGTGCATGGAACCCACCATGACAAAGTTGAGATCACTGCGGTATGCACTTTCTTTGCAAGGTCTGATCGAATCGGCGCCCTCGGTGTTCACTTTCTTATCCGCCTGCAGAGTCCAGACTCGCCCGTGTGTGCACCGGCGCCATCTTACCAGCAATCACCGAAGGAGTGACACAGATCATTGCTACGGCAACCCGTGCAGTACATCAGACAGCCGCTGAGAAGGCTCTTGAACTGCCATAGGCTCTAATTATCTCCGAGTTGACCCGTTAATTAGGCCTACAGCGGGCTTGATAGCAGACCGCTCATAATGGAACGAGTTGTGTCAGGCGTTGGCCCTTGTACTTGAACCACAGGAATTTAGAACATAAATGCGTATTGGTTAAGGTTTTTCAAGACTCGATGGCCTTTGCATAGGCTCCATGTACTGCATTCTAGAATCAGTAATGACTTGCGCATCATAATGATCAGACCATGGCATCATCATGGTTTTGCCGAAGAGTGGTTCACTCCTAAGGTAACAAAATACAGCACAATAATGTTAGTAGATACAGAGAACTTTTGGCTTCCAGTTTGACAGGTTGAAAGCTTTGACAAACCAGGCGTGTAACTGTAACTGAGGCATATTTATTATTGCTGATTGAACTGAAACTGGAGCTATTACTCAACCAGTGCAGTCTAGTGACCCTACTTCCAAAAAAAAATCCTGGCAAGAATGTGATTTGATAGTTCTTTTACAGTCTGACATTAATTGCTATCTGTACCTTTCGGCAGTTTTTCAGAAACACACCCATAACATCAATGTTCCTTCATCTGCTTCCATAATCTGCAAAAGCAACCCCTAAATGCAGCCTGTATACATATCTGGTATTTGTTAAATAGAGGGCTTGGATAAAGCTCATTTAAAAAAAAAAAAAAGGCTCACAGACTTTAACAGTATCAATGCCACTCATTTCCATTTGGTGATGGCTGTTTGAGCCTATCTCAGCATACATTGGACGTGCGTGTACATTGTCAATGGGCAATGATCATTCCTAGTTTTGGGAGTGAAAACAATAGTTATTCTGTCACAGTCTGTGAGTGGTGGAGAAGATAAGGATGTTGCCTAAAACAAATGGCTGTTTCAAAAGGAAACAGTTCATTGTGAACTTCATCACTGCAGACAAAAGCCCCTCAATGCTGCCTTTACACCCTGTCAACAACCTTTCGGTCCTGTAGCCTCTATTGGTCCATACATTCAGTACTACAGAGAACAGGACATTCTGCAATGTTTTGCTTAATTTTTAAAATGAGGGCAAAATACTTTTAATAACACGGGGAGCAAAAGCTGTGGTATTTCTCATGGCAAAGGCTTGGTCTGCTTCAGCACTGCTTAGAAATTGTCAAATTTTCTAGATACACAGATAAGTGAGTAATAAGTCAGTAAGATGTATTGAAATAATATATCGGGTTTGTAAGTAATCATCTGTAGATGGGAGGCCAGTCTAATTACTTTAAAAGACACACTGAGTAACTGTTTTTGGCTAACCACATGATTTTATTTACATTTAAACTATACAAAAGAATCACTACTTAAATGACATGCTTTTTCTTTAGGCAAATGAACATGGTCACACATTGTTCTGTTGCTGTACTTATTTATTTTAATTATTTATGAGAGAGAAAATTGTTCATAGTTTTCTATTGCTGTAATGGCTTGGTCTACAATGGGTTAGGACGATAGAGATGGGGTGAGAGGGACTATTTGTGTATATTGTCTGTTCTGTATGCACGCTGCCTGGTATAGACCTCAAAATACATTTTTCCTGCTCTCTCCCCTATAACCACAAGATGTCGCTATCTCCTTTTTTTAAGTCAAAATGTTTGCTTGGCGCTCAAGTGATCCAAAGAAATGGTTGAGTGTGGAAACAGGTTTAGTGTTACACTGCTTTCACCTGGGGGTGGGGATGGGGGCATGAGAGATGTTGGGTGAGAAATATAATCACAGAGGATTTTTATTATTCAAGGAAAAAGTGTGGCATACTAGAGTAATGTCACTGCATTTTTCCTTTGACTATGTATCATAAATACATATTTTGTCTCTATTGCTTTCAAGCCCCCTTTCATGGAGGACCACCTAATTGTGCTACCCAATTGTTACACCATGACTGAGCAGCATCAGCTTTGATGGAATGCTTGAGCTATTTGGCTAAACTTGGCTGTGATGGTATACTGTTGTCTAGGCCATGGCTGACATCACCAGCAGCACCAGAGACTGCCCTTTTTGTTTGGTGAAAAGAATGCTAAAGCTTGGTAAGAAAACACAATCAGTCTGACTATCGTCATCTGGCAAAGTTCTTGCATGCACTTTCATGCAAAAATTAAATCCTCACTTCCGCCACAGGCTCAGCTGTTCTCTTTCTGTTCTTCTTGAGCTAATCTTTTAATCTCCAAATGTGTCAGGCTTTGAGTTAGCTATTCAGATGCTACAAATGAGAAGTTCTCTTGCTGCCTCAGAGTTTTGTGCTGCCCAGCAAACCAATCAGAAATTAGGAAAACCTTTTTTTAAACAAGGTATTTTTATTAGTTTATAAGTTGGCAAGATAAGAGTGAAAAATAAGAATTTCAATCCCTTTTTAAAATAGGCCTTTGTGTGAAAATAAATACACTGTATGGTTCATTGATGAATGCGGTCACCTGCAATTCATCACAGCCATTCATCTAATAGATAGCCATTCAACACAGCATACCATACAATGATGATATGATAATAAAAAAATAACTGTGTCCAACACATATTCTTCAAAACATGAAGCCCTGACTGACAACTTCCGACAGACTTGGACCTCATTTTATGATACAACTGTCTGTCTTATTTGGAAATTGGACTATGAAATATGAAAATCTATCCAGTCACTATCTGTCATTATTTGTAGCTTGAGCCAAACACTGTTTTAGCTGAGTAAGCCTGACTCATCTTAACTCAGTGTCATTATGCACTCTTGTGCATATGCATGCTTACACAAACACAGTTTGTGGGAAAACAAGAGCGATAACACATGTGTGAAGGGGATGGAGGTAGAAATAGAGAACCGGAGTTAGAGTATAGCACAAATGTGGCCTTTGGATATTTTTGAAAATGTTTTGTTACATGTGGAGTTCAATGCAAAAATGACCCTAGTATTTTTGAAAGGTGAAAAACTGAACCATTTCTGTTTGTCTCCCCCTGGGATAAATACTGTAGTGAACAAACTGATATTAATCCCAAACAGTGGTCTTTAGAGGGCTATGGTCATGGGATATGGAAACTCTCACTTAGAATAGTTTTTATCCTGCCTGGATGAAGCTACATTTATTTAGCTAAATCTATATTACTTTGCCATCTGTTCATCACTATGCTGACAATGACACGTCTGCGATTCAGAATACCAAATATAAAACCTGTAAAATCTATTCTTATAACCTATATGAAATATTATTGACGTTGAAAGACTAACTGTTAGATAACTCATTAGTTTTCAGGCTGTGTTTCTGTTGGTGGATGTACCTCCATGGTCTGGTATGGAACTCTGATTGTGTCTTTGCTGACTGTGGTTGGTAGCGCTGCTGGGTGCTACATAATCAGACATACTGTCCTCCAGGGAGGGAATTCCTCAGTCAGTGGGACGGGCTACATCTCTCGATGAACTGGTAATCTTCTCTGATCAATTAGTCTACCTTCACCAGCTGTGTATAAAGCACACACCTCTAACACAATGCCAACACACTCACAAACTGACAGAGATTTATGAATAAAAAGTGGATTGACCAGGGTTGGGATGGTGGTTATAAAGGAATCTCTAAATATTGTGTGGTTTCAGTGGTTAACCTCCCTCCAGCTTTTTTTTTTCAGAGTCCTTTGTTCAGCCTAGCACGGATACACACATATGCTCACTCACACGTGAACATAAAAACATGCAAACACATACACATGTACATGCATACATTCAGGGACACACACACAAAGTCACACATGTACATATTTGTTCACGTATTCATGCTTTCAACCACACTATAAACCAGTCTACAAGCCAGCTCTTATTTGCACAGGCTACCAAAGATTAATTCTGTAGTACCATCAAACAGTCACTAGGGGGAGTGTGGAGTTTGAGTATTAAGAGTTCTCAACAGGCAATACTTTTATGGTAAATTATAGTCTAATATGGAAGGCAGTGACAGCAAGCTCAATAATGGCCGCCCATTACCACAGACTGGCTCGGCACCATTGCTAATCAGATTATTTATGTGACTGGCTTGCAGTAATTCACAGTGCAGACAGAACACAATGTACTCCAGAATGAACACCAAGTACATTCTCTTTCGATGATGCTAACTAAGGATGTTCAGAAAATGTTAGCGGTGACAATCACTCCATAACATACAGAAAAAACTTCAAATAATTTCAAAGAAGGGTCTGTAATAACTTATTCATACAGCTAGCATAAGCACTACATAATATTATCATCAGCACTCTTTAAAGTCCATTCATTCAGAGTCAGAAGTGCTATCAACATGATATTGAGATTTGGTATAACACTGTACATAACAACTCCCAAGAGACCCCACCTTTGAAAGTGGTGGTGTAAATTCTTCAGCAGAGGCGCACAGCTAGTGGGAATTTGTGTCAGACATGCATCATTGTACTCACCACCATATTCACTTCAAAGGAAAACACAGAACAAGAAAAAAATCCACAAACTTCCATCTGACACATAGATTTAATAAGGCACCTGAGCGGCTCAGACAAACAGTCAAATCCTGGTTTTTTCCAGGCCTTTAGGGAATTTTACAACCCTGCTTCACGGGTTCAGTCCTCAAGAACCATGACAAGAGGCACCTTAGCACCAGGGGCAGGAGCACAAACGGTGGCCTGACAGTTTCAAACCTCTGCAAAACCTTCTGTTTCCATACATATTAAACAAGGACATTTCTGTTCTCTGTAGATTAGGATGAATTCATTCAGATTAAGTTTTGCTGAAGATGAAATGGTCACCATAGCCTCGACAACATAATGTCCAATTTGGCAATTACATGGTTTTGTCAGTGGTGATATAAATATAAAAATATAAATATGGACTGACCCCTTGAAAAATGGCCAAAGTAAATATGAAATGACAGAAAATCATGCAAATAACTTTTAATTTTAAGAATTATATGAACTGTTTTTGCTTGTGAGGTAGGCAAGCATCCAAAACATCTCCAAGGAAAAAGAAAAAGAAGATAAAGTGAAATGGATTGAACTGTTCAAAATCAAGGCTCACATAAATCTCTGTGTCATGTGGTACTGACTGCATCATCTATTTTGGATTCAGATCAATGGAGAAAAGATGACATGTCTGCCTGTTAGTGTCTCGTGTGTATGGACCCTACCAAGAGACCCATTTCACTGCTCAGGGTCATTATCATTCACACAGCCCGCCTCAACCAGCATCCTTTTTTCCACAAATCTCCAGTGGCAATCACATGAAGGCATTTGTGTAATGCCATAATGATAAAGTACCTTCTTTATAATTTTTTTCTAAAGTGTTTGATTTCCTCTTTCATCCTGTGTTTTGTACTAACTGCTTCTGTGGAATCATAGAATATATATATTTGTTTTTGTTTTTCAGATAAGGTTTGAAGAACATAAAACGCTTCAGTTTTGGATGGCTCTGCTTTTGAGTTTCTAGTATTGCTGCAGTTTTAGCCATCATTTTTTTCATTGTGTGATTTTACTTATACAGGGCTCTTCTTCTTCCCTTACTCTATCCCTCGCACTCATCTCTGTAAGTCCATCCCACTGTGCTGTTCTCTCTCTCGCTCTTGCTGATGCTCCACTCTTTTCCCATCTTTCTCTCTCCATGATTGACTCCTGGGCAATCCCCTGGAGGGTTTTGGTTCATATGAATGCATGGCCCCTCATTAGCAGGGCCTCCATGGCCAGTGGGCACATGAAAACAGTTCTGACTGATGAAAGCTCTCTGTGGTATAGTCTCTCACAGTCAGGCCCTGCAAATCACCAAAGATTCATCATTAATTCCATCAATCAACAACTGCAGAGCATAGGCTGTACATGAGGAGACGAGAAGTAGCAGGTACTTCACAAACAAACAAATAAATGAATACATCCCAGTTTACAAAGAGAGAAATTATAAATAAATCTTTTTTCAAGAAGGCTCACATTAAAATACATTCTTCCCAAAGTTAATTGAGCGCAAATCTGACAGTATGATGTCAAGCTGCTCAGTATGAAAAAATTGTCAAATGAAACAATGAATTGTCTTAAAGTAAAACTGGCTATGCTCTGTTGCACCATACATGTGGTCAATTAACCAAGAACGTTTTTATAGGACAAATACCTGTTTGTCTGCCGTTTCTGGAAAATTAAACTCAGATAATATGGAGCAGCCCAAAGGGGACAGGACAGCAGGGGATTCAGCGATTCATCTGAACATTCTGCATGGAGGATGGTTCTGAAAAGGGTACATTAACTGGAACAAATACTTACTTCAGCTTGTTTATTGGATCATGGGTGATTAACAGCATGTTATACTGCAATTATCATGGTGAAAAATTAAGACAGTCATTAACCTGTGTAATTTTCTGTAGTGTTCTGTTTCATACTACAATGTTGTCATGAAAAATATGTATATATCATAATTTAACAATACTGTAGAAGTACTGAGATACAAAATCACACTTTAGTGAGATACTGCTGTCATTGAATTACTTTCTGACAGTCTTTTCATACATTGGTGTCAGTTGCTTTCTAGCATGCCCTTCTTCCTTCTGTCTCCTTTGTCATCCCTCGAGCTCTGATTAAGGTGTTCCTGCCTGCCCCGACAGGAAGAAAACATTTTGGCAAGCAACCTTGGATTGACTTCTAATTACTGAAGCCACTGCTAGGAATCTCAGATTCCCAATACAGTCCCCTGAAATAACATGCTGCAGTAGAACAGTGTCTATTTTAGGCACCTGCTCACACTGGTTCTGCACCAAGCCAGGGTAGGGAGGGGGGTTACCCTCACCAAAGACTAGACAGACCCTGCACCCTGAGCATAGACCAACCCCAATACTTTTACGGCAGCATTGTTGTAGGAATGTAAAGACTGCAGTAACTGCACTTAAAGCTCCATGTTGGCTCTGTTGAGTTTCCCTGTAGACCTTTACCTGTATCATGTCATCTCAGTGTAATCGTTAATTTTACATTTGTTTCTGCGTGTAGATATGCACACTCCAATGAGGTTCAGGTCTTTACAACCGAACATGACAATGTTACTCTATCATTCTTAACATTTTCTAATCTTCTGAGCATTTAAATTGAAGTATGGCCAAAAAATGTTCAAAAAGAGGACAGACCATTCAAAATGTTAAAATGTGTGTGACGAATCTCTCAAACTGATGAAAACACCAACTCCAACAATAATAAATGAGCTCATCCAGCATTTTAATTATGGATCATGGAGTTTCTATTGGTCAAAAGAACTAAGAGTTGAGGACAAATAGGAACAATTTCAGATCATCTTAAAGCAAGTGGCATGATTTGTCTCTGTGTTTGCTGAAAAGATACTTAATGTGACCAGGAAATCCATTCTTTCATCCTGGAGTTCTGTTGGCTATAATAATCGTTCACTGTGAAGTGCCATCTGCAACTGTAGTTTATATGCAGGTTTTCCTTGCTCCATCCCTGATCCTATATCATGAGTACTTCTTGCAGACGAGAAAACTCTGGGCCTGTAGAATTGTGAATAAAGCTGTACCCACTGCAAATACAGTATGGTCCTAACTTTCTTTTCACTTTATGAGAGGCTTTGATTGAACAGCCTTGGCCTCATAGTTCCTCTTAATCTCAACGTGGTTTCCTGTTTTCACTCTACAGTTCCTGGTGGTGTGTGTTCACTCTTTCTCTAGGTTAAAATCACAGCTCAGGAACTAATATCAGAGCATTAAACCAGGTACTTAAACAGAATTTCTTCTGCAGGTTTTATGTAACTGCCCAATATGATATTTGCTCATGTAACACATCACAAGTAATGAGAAGGTGTTATGCTTCAGTAGTGACCATCTCAGGATTACTCCTCAACAAGTCTCAGCTGCTAAGCCAGAGGGGACCCCTAAGATGGGGTTCATTCAATGCGCAGAACATTTCCTTACCTGCTCTAAGGTTTCATCTACAGAATAGGTAGTTCACTTTGTAAGGATTTGCAGTTTTTCTCAGGTACTATTTCACGTGCATGTAAGAGATGTTCTGGTGGTGAAACCAAGACATATTTAAGAACTTCTGTACTCCAACATAAAATGATCAAAGCAGAACTCCATTGCTTATACAATGAAATACCATTGTATAAGCAATCAGTAAGTGGACATTCAATATGGTACTTCTTCAGTTTACAAAAGAGCTCTTCACCAAGTCTAACATGGTTGGGCTGTCACATGTCATCTGTAACTGATGTCTGTCAATCATAATAAATTAGCTGTAGAGAAAGAAAAATATTTTGGAATATGGCAACACATTCAGCTCCACCCATTACTTCCCCAAGATTGAAGTTCTAAACTGAGACTCTATACAGAACATCACATGGGGTGGGGGGATGGGAGTGGAGACTGAGGAAAATGGGAGAAAACTGGCAGTATGTTATCCTGTGTCAATGGACTATGACTTTTGAACCTTTTCATGCAGTGAGTAACACTGCAACCCACTTTTTCATTTCTCCAGGAGACTTAAGCTTCAAACAGAGGGGGAAAATGAACACATAATCATACTTTATTCTTCTCTCATGAAAATTACCCATCAACAAAAATTAGTCACAATCACTCTGCTTGAAATGTACTGTATACTGGTTTTATTTGAAATGCTTGTCAGCAGTTCTGTCTTACAAATATGTCTTATGTGAGTGGCACATACCTCTGTAGGTGGTTATGGTATATACCGTCAGATAGCAATGTCACTAATGAACAGCCTGCCCTGATTAAGCTGAATTGTGCAACAGGGGGCTTTTTTCAGCTGTGGTTCACATGTACTGTATTGCCCATGGTCATATTTGCATAATAATACATTCTTGGATAATCAAAGGAAATGCAGTATTTTTCATCCTTATAATTCTATCAATTTACATTCAGGAGGTTGATAAAATAATGGAAGGACAACATGAATAACAACTACAAACTATTTGCTAAAACTGAATCCAAAACTTGATGAAGCAGTTTCAATAGTCAACAAATTGCAAAAATATATTTATGGTAGGACTGCCATTTGAAAGTCTAACTAAGTCAATGCATAATGGGCATAACTGGGTATAATAGGTATGGGTGTCAGTTTGTTTTGAGAAGTGCTGAGGACAATGACAGATTCAGCTAACTAACTGCTCTCAAAAAGTGGTGGGGACAAAATGGGCCACAACAAAAAGTGGTAGGGACATGTCCCCAGCGTCAATGACGCCTACGCTGATGGGTGTGTATTTTTGCTGAAACCAAAGTTTGCATTTTTGAAACCACATGGTACTGGTTGTCATTATTTTATGCTTGACAGGAACTCATATACGCATGATGCAAGAGACAAAGCCACAGATATTATACTAAGTTTTTTTTTTGCTCTGAATAACTTTTCATACACATCAGTAGGGGAGTGGAGCAGTCTACCCACAGTAATTACAACTAAACTGTCCAGGCACCAGTTCAAACATGTTTGCAGACAGGCTATGCAATACATGTGTTACTGTATGATGGCAGAGCTGCACTAGTGTAGTTGGTAATTTGTATTATTTTTGCATGTATCTCAGCCTTTCAATATATGGAATGTGTTTATCCTGAATATTATTGAATGTTTTGTGCACCGATGGTAAGGTTTTTTTTCCAAATACACTGTCAAATACACAAAAAATGCATTATCCATCATTGAATGCATGATACATTGAGTCTATGCTTCCTCTCAGTACCTTGATGCTCTCAAACTTAGCCAAAGAGAACCAAGTCTGCAATTCTTAAGGCTACATATAGTTGCTCGGTGTAACACTTTACATGCTTGATAAGTCAAATGAATTAAAGAAAATCAAAAACACACTGATTAAAGAGTGGTTTCATGGACACCAGGATCAAGTCACCTCAATCACCAGGTCGAAGCATCAATTTAACCTTGATGGGAAGTTCTGAAACAGAGTACACAGTACATTTTACCCTTGACTTCATCTCTTAAAGAACTGGAGGCTTTCCTTTCTGGAAGAATAGTCCAAAACCCTACAGGAAACAGCACAAAACTTGCACAATACCATTCCAAGAAGGACTAAGGCTGTTCTAAAGGCAAAGTGTGGCCTAAATCCTTATTTATTAGTAACGTATTTGTATATTATTTTATGTGTCAAGTATTTTCTCTATCAGCTGCCTTTTTATAAAAATATATCTAGATACTTCCTTTAACAAATGATTTGCACGTATCTTTATTGAATATAGGGTAAATGTGTAACTTTATCTTCCTGGTTCCCTGTCTCTCCTTTCAGCTCATTCTTGACAGAGTAATTTTCCCTTGAGCAGGAGCTGGAAACCAGGCCATTATATAAATAATAAAGAATGAAGGCTATATATAAAGTGTTCCCTTTCTCTCTCTGACACTCCATCTCTCACTCTTTATTGGGCAAAAGCAGATATTTTTATTTTTAATGAAATATATTTCATGCTAATATACAAATGTACATTTCATTTTGGAATAACTGACATTTTAAGTACATTTATAATATTTGCTTTCTGTAAAGACTTTGACAAAAATTCACCACTTGTATTGATCTTATGCTCTTATCTGACTTTGATCAGACTAATAGCATGAAGAGTAAATAATGAATTAATATAATCACTGACATGACCTAAGACTTCATTGAAGTTAAGTTGTTTACTGAAGTTGTTACACTTGCTATTATTATGACTACTTCCTAATCTATTCCTGTTACTTCAGTTTTCCAGGTAGCCATCTTCATCAAGAGTAATTATGAAGTTGTCTCTGGTTTTACAGAATTGGCTGTACTCTGGCTGAGAGAGAAAAATATTCTAATTTTAACAGCATCTGTATAACATCACTTTGTCATTATTGCATTCAAATTCCAACAAATAATTATTCTTAACGCAACACACAAGGCACACAGGGGACAAAAGCAAAAACAAACTACAATCTGATTCTTAATGTCACCCAAACAGACTCCCAAAGACCATCTCACCCTCCAGTGCTGTACACAAAGCGTTCATGTGTCATGTAGCACCATATATCAGCAAACTGCTACAAGTCATTCATGGATGCAAGATATTTAAAGTAAACTGTGAGTCTGGCTCAAACCATTCTCTACCATACCAAGGCTCCTTTCTGTACTCTAATGCTTTTCCTGCTAACATAAATTGACATTTTAGCAGTGTAAACAATACTATTAATTAACTCACATCTGGCCCTGTGTTTTGCATATGTTTAAAATGCAGATAAAATCATGCTTGAGAAAAACTTTCCTAGATTGAGACTTCATTGTCCAATAAAACAGAGAGCTGCAGAGAGAGAGAGAGAGAGAGAGAGAGAGAGAGAGAGAGAGAGAGAGAGAGAGAGAGAGAGAGAGACTCTGCATTGTTACTGATTTACAGAAGCAGAAGCATTTAAATTAAGCAACAACCCCCTCCATTCCAGCTGCTGTCATGCAAGGTGATTTAACTTTCAATAAACTTAAATGTGCCATGCAAGGGAAGTGTGTCTGTGTGTGTGAGCATTTATGTTTGGCCCTACATGCAATCAGCTGTATGATCAGATGCAACCATGTCATATATTAAGGTCGTTGTCATAGAAACCCTTTAACCAGTTTGCATCCTGAGAGGAAGAAAGCCACATCACTGTAAAACAATATCTGACTGTCAGGATGTTATAAAAATGAGCCAGGTGGCCAAATAGGTTATGGAGGGTGTTCCTTATTACTAGGTCAAAGTGTAGAGATGTACATTACATAAGAGTACACGTAAGAGAGCACTAGTCCAGTATTCAGGTACATCAGACTGCTAAATACAGATAAATAAAATCAATACCATACACCTTTACCACAAAGTTTACTTACTTGATACAGCTTTGCTAATTGCAGTTGGGAAATGTTTATTTTTGGGTTAAAATATGTTTGAGTCATTTGGTCATGTGGCAAAATACATGGGTTTATGAATGTCATTATCGCTGCACTTTGTTGTCCAAACACCAAGACCACATGCACTGTGTCCAATGCCTGCCCAATATGCAAAGCCCTGACACACACACAAACAAACAGACAAAGCCCAAGACATTGTAAACAGGATACTGTTGTGTGTGTGTGTGTTGTGTGTGTGTATTTATAATCCATTTTATATACCTTTTGTGTAGTTGTGCATGTAATATTGCAATAACAGTAGACCTTTGCACATAAGACCTTTCTGTTTGCTTTGGTACAAGAGAGACTGAGTGAGGTTAAGTCTATGATTTAGGTGTCTTATCCAGAATTGATTGTACATGTTAATGTGATCTTTGCTGCTTAGAGCATTCAGTTATTTGTGCTAATGTAGACTGTACTGCAACCCAGCAGCCAACTCATCTCAGAAGTGGGACACGTGGAAACCAAGGAGAGGTTAACTCAGATCTCAGACAGTAATTTTTGGCTGATCTACCATGACAATTATATATTTGTTAAAAGGCTGTGAATATTTCTTTCTGTCCAATTAATTATATTGTTTAGGTAGACATAAATGCATAATGCAAAAATCCGTTAACACGTAAACCATAGAGCAAAATGTGTTGCTCTCAGTTGAACAAAAATGTAAGCGAAACGGTAAATTCGCCTTTCAAATGAACAATTTTGGTCAGGCAGCAGTAATTTTCATTTTCATTTCACTTCCTCACAGATAACGTTCAATTCGTCACGCTGCATATGAAAGCTCGTGCGTTTCCTTCTATGTTCAGCTACCTGAGAGAAGACAAAAAAACAACGACGTCATATGTCCAACCTCCGAGTTCAGTCGCCACATCATCTCAGCGCAGGGCTCAATGAAAGTGAACTGAAAGAAAAAATAGCCTTGAGAGGGGACTGAGAAATCAACCATATTCAGGAACAAATGAATGCGAGACAAGCTAGTTAATATAGCCTACCATCCTCAGTGAAGATAAAGATATCACAGGCTTTGTTATAGCCTACATCAGAGAACAGTAACTAACGCAGCGCTGTGATATTTATAGGGACCGTTTTCGCAGGCAAAGGGCTCTGAAAAAATGTTACAGTCTCTCACAAGCAACTCCTGTGTGAGGCTGATTCAAAGCAATAAATCAACATGGTATTTCTTATTTCTGGTCCTGGGCTACGTGTTGTATCTCATTTTCGGTGCTGTGGTCTTTTCCTCGGTAGAGCTGCCATACGAGGACCTTCTGCGGCAAGAGCTCCGGACTATCAAGCGACAGTTTCTACAGGAGAACAAATGCCTTTCAGAGGAGAAACTGGAGGAGTTTCTGGCCAAAGCGCTGGAGGCTAGTAACTATGGGGTGTCTGTGCTTAACAACGCGTCGGCGAATTGGAACTGGGACTTCACCTCGGCGTTGTTTTTCGCCAGCACAGTGCTCTCCACGACAGGTATGGAAATACAAGGCCCCCAATAATTGCGTACGAAGCAGCACAGGTATCTTATATAGTCGGTGTATTCAAACTCGGTACCCAAGAGGAGATGCTGTAACCCAAAAATCAGACTTCTGCGTGGGAGATTCGTTCCTTTTTTAGACAGGCGTTGTATTTTTTGCTAACCGGGATATTGTGAAAATGGTGAAATCAATGTGTAGCATATAGCCTAAATGTTGATGCGTTTTTGCATAGAATACGCACACACGTGTCCTCCTTACTACATTTGTCTGACTCTTCATACTGTTATTTTACCATGGATGCAGTTAACATAACAACAGTTAACAGTTTCATCTCCATTTCCAAAATGATGGCGTGAACTGGCAAACGCCTTTTAAAACGTGTCATTTGTAATGCGCTTTACCTGATACCTGCGGTTATTCCTTCCTTTAGCAAGTTGTTGATAGTCATTTAATCGACGCACTGTCTACAATTAGAATATGAAGAAATTAAGAAATATGTGACTTGATTTTCTGACGGACCTAGTGCGGATATGGATTTTTTTTTAAAAAATTTTAATTACTAACTGTAAATGTCATCTTTTGTGCTCAGTGTGGAGGTGAGAAAGCAGTTTCGAGCGACCCACGCGCGGAAGTCAAAACCACGACACCGGAACCTCATGTCCTTAAAATCTATCACACTGTAGTTATTGTGGTTCCTCATTAGAATGAAAGAAACAACTTTCAAATTAACCGACTCGGGGTACAAAAGACTCATTTGCTCTTGACATGAAAATAATGTATTTGATACGCTCGTTAGTGACAGACAGCCACAGGACTGACGAGGCAGAGGAATGGAATTATCCGCCTCATAACAGTAATTCTTGATGTTGCCGTTAATTTAGGCTAAGGTCTATACTACAATGAACATGGAGGCTTTCAGGCTCCGAGAGTGAACAGAGTATTTGTAATAGATCAGAACAAAAAACTTCCAAAAGTTTGTACAATGTACACTGTATACAATGTATGTTAAACCTACATTTGATTTACTTCCTCTCCCAAATGTCATTTGTATTTCTGCAGTCTTTTACCAAGTTCTCCATTCTTACACACAGGTAAACAAAAGGAAGATAATGGGAGGATCTGAAACTCTGGCTGAGAGTAGTTTCAGGGTAGTCTTGAATGTTGGTGCTCAGCTTCTGTCTCTGAGTATGTAAAAAAAAAAACTCTTAACTATTCTCGCCTAGATTTCCTGCAGTCTGGCTGGCACATTCTTATTTCTAAAATTGAATCTGGTTGGCTCAGACATTTTATTAGTTAGAACACATACCCCTGAGATGTTGTGTCCATGCTTCTCCTTGAAATGGACTACAATGATAGTTAAACAGTATCTGTAGGTGATACTGACCCTTTCTTTCTCTCAGACTAGCATGCACACTCGTGCATACATGCATGGTCACATTCTGCAAAAAGTCAGCTTTGTGCAGTTGAAGGTTGGAGGTAATCAATCAGGTTGGTACTCTCCACCCAGGAGGTTGTAACACAATCCACATTGTATGACCACCCCTTACAGCATCTCCTCCTTGTCAACATCCCCTGCTGCCTAAGCAGGCCTTAGGGTTTTCTTCCTAAGGTCCTTCCTTCCTCAGATTTCCAAAACAAATCAATATCCCTGTGACATAACATGAACACAGACACATTTCATAGATTGCAATAATGTTTGGCAGGGTGGTCAGGAGACCGGAATGTTCTGTGACCAGAAGGTTTCAAATTCAAATCCCGTGGGATCTGTAGGGGGAAAGTGTAAACGTGATCTAGTTAGGTGCTAATCTTAACTGCTCAAGCAGCTTTTTGTTGTGTAAATGATTTAAAACATATATGTTAGTTGTTCTGGGTGTGATTATTAGCTGAGCAAAGTGTCACGATGATAATAATGTTATGATTATTATTACAACAATGACTGGATAAAAATTACATAGATACAAAATACATAGTGGGGTACACACATAGCATCCAGCACTTAAGTTTTGAAAAGATCAAGTGAACCACAGTCCATTAAGGTTGAGTTGTTCATTAGTTAATGCATGATTTAATTCAGGCAATAAGTTCTGGTTTCACTCTCAAATATGTTAAGTTCTTCTCAAAGTATTTACTGTGTCATTGATTGCATGCCCCAGTTGGATGTTTTCAGAGATACTGAAAGGGTACTGTAGCTTCTCGTTAGATCCACCATGTTAGAGGCATTTGTCGTTTCAAAAGTTAATGCTATTCTTTGTGTAACTGGAACATGCTAACTACTGGCTGCATGTGACACCGTGGTGATAGAATTAGGAGTAAAAAAATAACAGCTCCATGCTGTCAGTTCTTTTGCCATGAAGATTAGTTTCTCCATGTAGCCCACAAAGTAGTTGGCTGTATTACTTTTTGTTACATGAACTTAATTTGGCTTATGGACTAGAAAAGTTGGAACTGTGATTTGCATTGAAGATTTGCATGTACTGTACAGGAATGTTCTTATATGACAGCCAGGGGTGCCAGAGATGATGTAAATTGGGCTATCTCCATGAGCTGTTGGGAGTGATGAGGGTTTGCTGGGACGTTACAGCATGTGTGTGCCATTCAGCCGAGGGTGTGGTTCAACAGTACCAGAGTTAGAGTACATGTGAAAGGAATGTTTTCATCCCACAGCACATTTAATGCTCACATGGAATCTCTTTCCAGCAAGGAATTCTGGGGACAAAAGAAACTTGTTTTGCTAATACAGCTTGTACACTTAATGCCCTGAAAAAGTAAACAACACATACATGCACATTAGTAAGGATGCCTCATGAAATATGACCTGTTATAGTTTCAACATTCGTTATAGTTAAAGAAATCTTTAGGCTGTAAGGTATAATCAAACCGTTTCTTAGTGTTTGAAAGTTGTTTTGGTAACCAGTGGAGGGAATATGGGAGAATTTAGCAGTTGATTGTAATTCCTTGTGTGTTTCTGCATGTGTTTTCAGGTTATGGCCACACAGCTCCTCTGTCAGATGGGGGGAAGGCGTTCTGCATCATATACTCTGTGATAGGGATCCCCTTCACTCTCCTGTTCCTCACGGCAGTGGTGCAGAGGATAATGGTCTTCAGCACACGTCGGCCAGTCATGTATGTGCACACACGCTGGGGTCTGTCCAAGCCACTGGTGGCTGCCGTCCATGCTGCCCTGCTGGCCATCGTCACAGCATCCGGCTTCTTCCTCATCCCTGCCGCCATTTTCTCTGCCCTGGAGGAGGACTGGAACTTCCTGGAGTCCTTCTACTTCTGTTTCATTTCCCTCAGCACCATCGGCCTGGGCGACTACGTCCCAGGGGAGGGCTACAACCAGAGGTTCCGTGAGCTCTACAAAGTGGGCATAACCAGTGAGTTTCTGGGCTTGGGTGTACATTATTGTGGGTGGAGTTTTTTTTTGTGTACAATTTTTTTGGATGTCTTAAAAACATTCCTTTGTGTGCTAACAGAGGAATCGTTTATTTGACTTTAAGACAGAGTGTAATACAGGTCTGTCTCTCAGTCATTTAGTGATTTGCAGAAGTTTCACAAAGTGGGATCAGCAGCATGGAAGTTAGCATAGAACTGAATGGCATGCTGGTTCATGGTCATCCTCTGTGAAAATATGAAATGCATGTGAGAAAATAGTTAATGAGGTTGATGAGAAGGAAACCATTTTATGTGAGAGTCTCTCTATCCTACAGGCTATTGAGGCACTGGCAGCTATCACACTGTTTCACTGGTTCACTACCGGATAAAATGAATTGCATCTAGAATCAAGTCATGTCAGCTTGTATACTTAATTATTTGAATGTTAACAGCATTAGAATGTATACAGAATTAGATTGGATATGGTGATGTGAATTGAAAGTGAAACATGGTGTCCTGTTTGTCGTGGCACACTCACTTATTGCCAATGCCTTCCCTTTTGAGGAGGGAGCGTGCATTATATATGTGAAAACTTGATGTGGCTTTGCCTCATTCACAGGATGTTGTGTTGCATACTTTTACTCTCTCAGAAGAAGAGGAAACTGGTCACAGACTCTGACTGTTGATAAAATAAGATGAGTTTAAGATACCACAGTTTTAGGTTTTATGAGATCATTATTACTTTAATGCCTCCATGCCTGTCTTTCTCAAATGAAATGTGTACACTGAAACTTCTGCTTTTGTGTCACAACTAGCATAGTCAGTGCAACATTTAATTGTTTTGGCTAAATAGCAAATTATTATAATTATTTATGTACTTGACAGTAGCTCTTATAAATGGTGACAAGGCTGTCTCATTAGAATGCTTAGAGTAAGTATGATAAGGGCAACAAGAATAAAGGCATAGCAAGTAAGACATTAGTGAAGAATTGTCAATTTGCAAAACAGTGCCAAGATTTAAGAACACAAGCAAAACTGTGATAAAAATATACCCAGGGCTTTATGTAATCAGCAAGAGAAATCTTCACTTATCTGTCACTCAAAGCCTTTGTCTGTGCTTACTGGTATAAGGGTTACCTTTTGGAAATTGGAGTTCTGTTTTTGTGAGCTTATTTGCCTATTTTTTCACAGGGAAATTGAATATTTTAACGTGCAACGTGATATGTTTGGTGTCGTCATGTGTATCACAAGCAAAAATGTCCTCATATTGTCTCACCCCTATAGACTCGGCCGGTTCTCCCTGGGCCATCACAGTTTTCACAGATGTTTGTAATAAATGTTGTTATTCCCAGGATTTAGGTATGAATGCTCACTGCCAGCAGACTAATGCTTTCCTAAACGTATCATAACAGTGTATAACCATCCAAATGCTTTCGACACAAGTGTGCACAAGCTTATCAAACATGGTGTGTCCCTGGTTCAAAGTGGGTGCTTCACTGACTATACAGATGAATGTTTAATACTCCTAAATATATGGCTAAATATTTAATACAGCACCACCAAGTAGCTCCATATGAGGCAGAGAAGGCAGCTTCCATTATTCATTTCACCCTTACATGTTTTCCATGCCAACAAGCAATAGTTTTTCAGTATTTAATAAAAGCACAATCACATTACATTGTTGTCAGTGGCGTCCTCTCAGCCACCCCCGCTGTCACCATTAGACTTTTCCCCATTCTGAGCTACCTCCCCCACTTAGCGGGATGTCTGTGTTGCTGCTGGGCAATTTCTGCCCTAACCAGAGTTCTTCATCTATTCAGTAGCTTTTCAGGACTAACCCACATTCCTGCTCCAAAATCTCATGAAACTTATCATGCTACTGTAAAGCATAAGCCCAATGATCTGGAATATAATGGATACTATACCTGTCCTGTAGGGTCCGCAGGTATTTAAGCTAGCCATCAACAGCAAAACTTCACATGACTAATTATCTCCCATACCCAACTCAGTCAGTGAGATGGTGCAGAGCAAGTACCTACAGAAGGTGCAGTTGCATACCCTTGACACTGAGGAATTCATAGTTTTGACCCTAATGCACACAGATATTGCCATTGTAGTGCAGCTCGCCAGGACGTAACAATGTCCCGCTGCCCCTATATCAAGAGGGAGTGTGGCTGCAGGTTGGAGCCGAGCCCTAAAGCCTTGCTTATGTAATCTCTCTGGCTCCACCTGGTAGTTGGGCATTACTTTCACTTCTTGTTACCACAGATATAAACATATAAAACAAGTTAAATCAGGAACAGAGAGAAGTGGATAGATGCTAGCATAAATTTAGAGTAAATTAAGTTGTAAGATCTACAATAGATACAGCTGAATCTATTAATATTGTTTTTATGACTAACCCAGGTAATCTTTCTCATCTATCAAGACTTTAATTGTCTCTGTCAATCACTGATCCTGACATGGTTTTAAGTTGAAACTCCTTTTTGCTGGCTACACCTATGTCATCATGTCCTAGTTTTCTATAGATGTATATCACTTTCTTTGTCTTTATTATGAAGCTTCAATGTGATTTTGCTCTCTCTCTCACACTACCTCCCTGCTTGCATCTCTGGCCACTGGCCAACGAGGTCTACCTAAAAAGATGATTATCTCTGTTGATGTTTATAACCCTGTTCTGATGAACATATTCAGTCTGTTCATCCTCTCTCATGGTCTGTTCCTCTCATTCCTCCATCATCTTTCTGTGTCCCCATTAGCCCTCCCTCTCTCACTTCTCCCTGTTTATCTTCTGTCCTGCCATTCTCATTCCTCTCCTCTTCTCACATTCTTCCCCTCAGTTCATGCCTTTTTTGCATGAAATACATATTGTAATTATTATTAAACGCTCCATCTAATCCATTTAAGCAATGACAGAAAATGCAAGATTAATTATAGAGTAATTGTGATTATTAGTGTTATTTACATTGATACAGATTTGAGAACCCATTATTTCTCAATCTCCCCCTCCCTTCTTTTCCTCCCAGTCTACCTGCTGCTGGGTCTGATCGCAGTGCTGGTGGTACTGGAGACGTTCTGTGAGCTGCAGCAGCTCAAACAGCTGAGGAAGATCTTCTACCTGAAGAAGGAGAAACCGCAGGACCGGCTGACAATTCTGGACCACGATCACCTGTCCTTCACCTCCGTCTCTGACCAGGCCGCCTCACTCCGGGACGACAAGACCGAGCCTTTTGTGGATGTCCCAGTCCTCTCGTCCCCTGCAGGGGATGATCATATTCATCAGATAAGAGAATGCAGAGGGCGTGAAGAAAAGGGTATTGTGGGCGGAGCATGCATGGGGAGGGGCAGGGAAAGATCCCAGTAGGCGGAGTCATTCAGAAGTTGGGAAAAGTTGACAGTACCCAAAAGAGTTTCCAGTCAAGACTTATCAGTGTTCCAACAAATGTTCTCTACACTAGCTTTACAGGCTTTATATTACTGTTATTTATAGACAATAAGGGAGCGTTTTGTGTAAGATCAGTCATCGCCATTTTCAGTGAAAGCACATTTTTTTGCGAAATATACAGTATTTTGTGTGCTACTATATGTGTATTGATGTAATTCCCAAAATAGGGACAGAGGTATGAATATATAAATGTATAGACATATAAAAGTTCTTCAAGATCTTAACTTTAATCATAGATCGTGCACTATAACATAGCTCTTTTGTTCAGTTTTAGACTTACAAAAGAAAGGTGCGGAGAAAGGCACAAAACTGTAAATCAGAACTTTTGGGAACACAAGACTGAAAATAGCACAGTAACCTGGTCATTGTTTAAACCCATACAGTACTTGACATTTTAGCTTCAGGGATATTTAAAGGAAGATTTTTGATAATTGTAAAAATCAGAAAGGTGGTGGAATGCATGAATTCGCACTGATTACTTTTCTAGTCACACCTGTGAATATGATGCAGCCTTTGTTTTATTCAGCAGATTTTAACCTACAGGTAGAGGTGACAGTTGAATATATGGTAATTAGTGATACTTTATCAGTAAATCTGGACATCTTATTGGACTTTGGGTGCTCTCTGAAGTATGTAAAGTGGGGCTACTTGACTCCAGGTTCTGAGTGCCACAGTCTATGCAGGTGTTTGTTCCAGCCACATATTACATCACATGATTTCTCTAATGAACTGACATTGAACATGGAGGTAAAATAATTGTGTATTTCGTGATAGGAGCTGATAAGAACAGACACTGCAGTCCTCAGGTCCTGGAGTTGAGTAACTCTGATGTAAAGGGAACAGAGGGCAGAGAATTATTTTATCAACCTGAGGTCTTAGGGGCTGGTCCCTGGCATAACATTATTTTGCCTTGAAATCGTTGCCAAGAATTGCAGGGCAGCAAGGTATTACTGTCATAGTGAGTGGGGTTAGACAAGGATTGATTCATCCATATAATATACAGAATATATTGCCCACACAGCACCTAATTGAAATGGATGCATGAGAAGATCATCCCGACATGCATTGTGAGCTACAGAGAAATTAAATGTACTGCTGCTAAGTTTTAATCTCAAGGTCTGCATATGGCTGGAAGGAAGTGGAGTGCATTAGTGAATGGGACCCTTTAAAATGTTACTTTACCTCCACTAATCCAGCAAAAGTTTTAATAGCACTGAACATTAAAACATATTCCATAATAATTCCATAGTAGGATCGAAGATGAATACTTATGTTCAGTTTTGCCTAATTTTTTATTTAAAATTTTTGTGGCCATCTCTTATAGCATATTTATCATGTATGTGGCTTTTGAACTGTGAAATACAGAGCCTACTGATACATTTTTTATGGTTCATGTTAGAACACTCTGGAGCGATTTAAAAAAAAAAAAAATCACTGGAACTGCATTGGGACTTAAGATGTAACATTATAAGGCTTGCTAAGTCGCCCTTTGTAGAGTTTTCTGTTTAGCAAATGAATACCTTAATAGAACTGTAAAATGATGTTAAACCAGTGCTTTTATGTCGCAGCAGACAATTGCATCATGTATCCTATTTATTGCCAGAAAGACAGGAAGTGATGTGTGAGTTCTCTTCAACCACAAACAGGAAAGCATCTGACTCACAGTTTATTGTGCACAGTTTATTATTTGTGCCTGTGCTTTTGTGATTTCTCTTACAGTCATATGTCTGTGCCACAAAGGAGGAACAAAACTGCATCTTTTTTGACTTGCACCGCAGTAAATTATTTATATGTAGCGAAAAACAGATAAAAAACAACAATGTAAATAACCAGTGGGAGGGATGAAACAGGATTAAGTCATGTTTCGGAGATGCAAAATGTATGATACTGTGTTATGCCTTGTCCGTTGTGCCTCACAGACTTTTCAGATGTGGTCACACAGCACAGAGGGATAACTGTTTCAGAGTGCCTATTGTTGCCTCTATGTGTCCTGGGACAGAGCTCAGGGTGGTGGCAGTGGGGTGTGTAAAGGAGTTTGAGCTGCCACTTTCCCCTGACAGAAATTTAGGAGACTGTGAAAGAAACATTTCACCTTGCTGTACTCAGAATAACTGGAAAACTATCGCTGTAGATTTTTGACTATTTTTGTTTTGCTAGTTTTACATATGTAGTTTTAACATGTATTGGAGTTGGTGTATTGGTACTCTGGAGAATGGGGAAGTTTTATTGGATCTGCACAATGGGTTCAAGGAGGTGGTCTGTGTTTCTCAATATCTTTGGATATAAAATGAATGCATTTTAAGTGTAAATTGAAATGTCTTTAAAATAAACATGTTTTATTACCATTGGCCCTGGCTTTGTACTTTCTGGTACAGTTTGGCATATTTGTATGCATGTGCACCTGTGTGTGTGTGTGTGTGTGTGTATATACAGATATGTGCATGCACATATCTGTATATCATATGTGCCTTTTTGCATGAATAAATATTGGTGTGGAGAGTGTGTGTGCATATCTGGGCATGCATGTAACTGTGCATATCTGTCTGTGTGTATACACATGTCTGTGTGTATGTATGGTTGAGTGGGCCAGTATGGAAGTAGTTTCAGTCTGGGCTTCCCGTTTGCCCTGGGTGTGCTCTCCCATATGGCCTGTCCCTGTTGCCCGGTGCCGTTAAAGCATTGTAAGTATGGTCTCCCCGGATGTGGTAGGAGTGAGACATTATTTTGTGAACCAGCAGCTCTGCTCCACATAGTGGCAGCTGATGGAAATTGTTGCCCACGGCGACAGTGGCTGCTGTCTGCTCCATCTGCTCTGGCCCTACTGGCAGAGTGGTGGTGGAGGAGAAGGAGGAGGGAACGACTAAGAGAGTGGACTGTTGGAGAGAATGAAAGGGACATGGATATACCAAAGCTGAGGGGAGCAGAGGAGATTGGAAGAAATGAAAGAGAGAAATGAGAGGTACAGTAACGAGGGAGAGAGAATGTCATTATGAGTGCAGCGGGACCGCTTTCATCTTACAGGCTTTGCAATGACATTCAGTCTGAAAAGAGAAAAGGATGGGATGATCAATTCTGAACACTTGACCTTAAAACCTCCGACAGTATCCCAGAACCCCTTTTTTCCCTATTGTTCCTCCTCTTGTACTGAAGAAACTAGACCTTCAGTTTTAAAATAGCAGCCTGCCAGCCAATGCAAAGCCACCTAATCAAAAACATGAGATATTTTTGTGCCATGGAGACAGGGCTCAGGGTCATGTGACCAGACAGAAACACGTCACTGGCGGCTGTTCTGAAATTGTTCAGAGAGAATCTTTCCCTTTTTTTTATTATACTCATTAGTGTGCAGAGTAATGAGATTTCTTTTACCCTGTAATATGAAATTCATTTTCTTGGGTGTTCCTGAATAGCACCATTGATTGGGTTTGCTTCAAGGTCTTGTTTGTATTGACATTGGACAGTTTGCAGATGAACATAAAAAGATTATAATATTTACTGAATTTAATGTATTCAGCAGTACATTCACATAAAAAATTCTGGTAAGGTATTTTGTGGTACTACAGTTACAATGAAAGTGCCTCACCAAGGAATCAAACCTGTAATGTTTTGTCAACCAGCCATAAAATCGGACTTGAAATTTGTGCCCTTCTTTTCCCCATAACTTTGTGTTACGTCTGTCTGAAATGAATCTCCCCAAGGTTTGTGCGTTCTGTGCATAAACTGGAGTGCTCACTCTAGCTTATTTCCCAAATTTTGGGGGAAATGACAGAGTCGCATATATAATACTGACCATTTTACCCTTTTTTCTCCCCAATTTGGAAGACTCAGTTGTATCCACTAGCTGTTCTCCTTTATGTTATTAATGTCATCACTGTCCTCCTAAAGACATGATGTGAGCCTCTTTTCACACCGTAGGTGACTGATTAAGCTTACACAGGTATGAGTTGCAGGAAGGCTTTTGAGGCTCTGTTAAGGTGAAAATGGTTCTGGTTGACTGTGAAAAATGGAACATGTCTTGCCTCTACTAAGCTCAGTGGTTTCATGGTCAACAAAAAAGGTGTTTGCATCAAAATGAGTGTGGTTATGAAATAGGGCCTGGACCAGTAAAATCATTCTGCATTGTGCATAGTGTGTACCAGGTAATTTGTTTACATTTCCAACCATTCAGGCTACCATTTATAATTGGTAAGGATTTTTAAAATTCTTTTGTTAATTTTTGCTTTTGGAAACTAAAACTTCATAATCAGCATGATTATGTCCCCATTCTGGCTTTATTAAAGCTCAATTAATCCAAGCTGAATATTTGATCTCTGGCAGTGCCAAAGTTCTAAAGCCACGTATGCATTCTGGCTGCAGGTACAGTTACGCTGGTCTCAGATATGAGCTGTGTCATGAAAATACAACTGCATGCATGTACTAGAATACAGGTGGGCTCAACGGTTGCTTATCAGGATTGTGTCATGTATATTACATCTTGAGCAAAAAGAAAACTCTTTCACAAAAAAATTATGTTTTACTTACAAAAAGAAAAAATATCATTAATGGGTGCAGGATGAATATTTGGGCTGTAAATAGTGTTAGCATTTGAGGTCTACTGCTGTATAATTTGCCCATTGGCCATGTTTTTTGCATTACTTATGAAACACTGAATACTGAAAATTGCAGCCTTGATTTCAAATTTTTATCATGGCTATTCTCTGTTTTTATTCTGTATCTGTCAGCAAAGACAACTAACATGGGCTTAGGTTTGTTTCTCAGTGTTAGCATACAGTGCAACAAGACCCCTGAACCTTGAGAGCAAGTCTAATGTTTGGCCTTGTTTTTACTGTATCACAAAGGGATGATCATGAACAGATTAGTTTTGGGCAAGTACAGATCAGCATTTAGAGCTGACCTGTATAGATTTCTTATATCCCTTGTATATTTCAGGTGCTGTTAATGCATGTTTTGTGACACCCTAAAAAGCACATCAGATTCTGGTTCCTTCTGAGACACTTTCATGTCTAGAGCCTTGGTGCTTGGAGACATAATGAAAGTGGCAGCTGTCTGTGTGGTGTTAAACCACTGCTATTAGAGGGATACCAGCTGTTTTATTGGGTTATAATAAAAATAAACATCATCACACCCACAACTTATTTGTTCCTTATAAAACAACTCAATTTTAATTGTGCTGCTAGGTACACTAATCTCTTGTAATGAAATTATCTGAATTGCGATGGACTCTCCTTAGTGCACCATCAGAACAATTTAGGTATAGTGACCTGGAGCGGGAAACAGTCAGTCCCTTATGCACAGCTGTGTGTGTCTAATTGGCCAGTGGGGGTTGCTGGTGAGTATTGAGCTATGTAAATGTCTCCCTCCCTAAGGCAGTTGTACTGCAAAATGTTTATTATCCAACAGGCTGATACCCATGCCAATGACAGTAGTGTGGATTTGATATCAAACTGTGTGGCCCAGCCTTTGACTGAAACTGTGTCTTAACAGAATGAACCACCCAGCAGGACCTGAAAGATGCCAGTCCTCAAGGCTATGTTATAATATCCTGCACAGAGAATACATTTTTTTGAAAAAAAAAACATGGTCTTTTGGTTATATTGACTGAATTTTAGAAAGAGTTCTTATTGTTACTTTTTATATGAGGTCCTGAATGGTGGTATTACAGCTCACAGTGATTCTCAAGGTTCTCTATGTCCTCATGATGTCACAATGGGGTTAAGTATGACAAATGAAAATCTGAGATATTGTGCATTTTTTTTCTGAACACCCTTCCCAAACCTCTCTCCCTGACAATAATCTGCCAAGAGCAGTTCATCATATTAAACAGCCGTGGTGTGCAGGGGAAGAGCTGCACAGGAAATGTGACAGGAGACAGAGCAGATTGTTCTGGTCCTTTCTTTACTCACCAGACTCCATCCTCCCATCTGTTTCTTTCAATAGTCATCCACCCGTTCAGTGTTTGAGTGCATATTTCTTTTTTACTGTAGGATTTTGTACAAGTACACAAAGCACCACAAGGCATGGTTTTCATCAAGTACATGTTGCTGGTAGTTTGTCAATACACAGAACTTCATATGCATCGAAACAAATTATCAGTTGTATTAAAATGCAAACAAACTGAATATATCATTATCAAGGTTTTTACGGGAACATTCCCTTTAAAAATGATTAATTGCTTCCTTCCAAGTTAAGGTTTTGGTGTTGTAAATTTTCAACCTGAATTCACAAAATTGTCAATGCTGTAATTTAGTTCCGGCTGTCACCAGCGTCACCACTGTCAACAATGTAAAGACTCGGTACGTTTATGACTGGCAAAAGGGTGAGACAGTTAAGGTTACTGTAATCATTACTGCCAGCTAGCTCAATGGATCGGGATTGGTAGATTAGACAGGTTGGTTACTGGTTGATCTCCCAATAGTTGCAGAATGTCCACTTCAGTATATGCAGCTGCAGCCTCTACATCCTGAATGTTTGTTTTTTTTTTCTTATTTCAACACATACAGCTGCTCTGCTTTAAAATCACTGCTCACACCATGCAATCTTTTTGGCAATGCTGTCTTATTTTGAAGCATAATTAGCCATTTTGACAGAGGCTCATGAATGCACTACAAGAAAGGGAAGGTAAGTAAGCCTGCTATTACAACATAATTTTCAGCAGCTGAGTTTCAGACACTAGTGGATTATTGGTTAAACAACACAGCAAAGTCACACAGATCAATCTTGATAACTTGATTTGAATTCACACATTTTGGATAAAGCAAGTGTATTTGTCATTTCCACATGGTGCACAATAAAATCTACATTTTTTTATTTATGTATTAAACAGAAAAATGTGGTTACATTACTCTCTGTATGCCATGTTTACTTTGTAAATTAAACATGATGATGATAATTGTATCTCCAATTATCTCAGTAATTCCTAACAATTCTACAGTATTTTTACAGGTTTGGCAAATACATTCCACGACCAGTGATTCTATCTGTGCCCTTCAATGGTTTTACCTTTATGGTTTTTTTTTTTTTTTGGTTTTCATTGGTTATACCTTCCCTTTGGAATTTCTTCATATGTCATGAATCCAAGAGAAAGTCTTATTGACCTTCATTTGAACTTGCTTTCAATATTGCCCATCCAGGAAGTTTTTCAACATTAGGACAATAAAGAAATGTTGCTTCCAGAAATGGCAGCATTGATAGTGAACTGACCCTCTGCCCTGTGTCAGACTGCCATCTCACCTCTTCAGGGTCATTTATAATAGAATTAAAGACAAAATAAAGGGGGAAAACAGCAAGTGTGGACTTTGAGTCATATCACCATACATAAATTCCAAGTTAAAGAGGTGTAGGATAGACCCTCAATCCACAGTGAGTTCTGAAAATGTTTTAATTAGATGGAAAATGTGATATGCAGAACCATACCACCTCAGGAAGACAAATTTTGGAGCCTTTATTTAGTGTATCTATATGACACACAAACAAGGATAGCGTGTATTTACACATCAACACTGGCTGAAGAATCCAAAAAAAATAAACATGCCATAAAAATATATGAGTTGGAAGCTAATGTTTTTTTTTAAACATCAGCAGGTCTTTGTTCAGTTGTTTTTAATATAATTTCTTATGAAACTCTTATTAAACAGCAGATGAATAATAGCTGACATGCCAGCACCTCTCATTTTAAACTCACTCAGCCGAAGCTCATATTACCAAGCCTAAATAGCTACATAAATATCAGAGCCTGACAGCTCCTGGCATTTTGTGTAAGCCTTCCATTTGTTTATGGCGATGACAGAGAATCAAGATAAAGCATCTTTTGCTCAAAGCCTGTCTTAGTTCTGTCGCATCTCTAACTCCTCACAATACCACTGATATAACGCTCTTCACAGAAAACATTTTTTGCTGTGTTTTCCAGAAATAGATGTATGTACAGATTTCAACTGAACCAGGGGAGCACAAAACCTAAGCTGTGAAATCCTTTGTCAGTAATTTAAAATGAGCATCTTTCACTGTATCCATGTTTCAGAGCAGTATAGGATGGAAGGAAGAGGAGTTTTTTTTGTCATTGGTGAACCTTTATTTTGTCATTTTATCAAACCATGTCAAAAGACACAGTCAGTGAAACACTACAATAAAACAGCAAAACAATTATGTAGATTAGGAATGGAATATTACAGTGCATTACATGGAACAGTATGCGTCATGAATGTGAGTTGTATTAAAGCTTGTGAAGTGACTCATTTTTTCCAATACTTATTGCTGAATCAGACCCTTATTATTCTCAATGTCTAGCCCACTCTCTGCTCTTCACCAAGTCTTATTGTACTTTTCTTTTTCTATAAATGGCCATCTTTTCTTCCCCTTCCAACAGGTATATTTACAAAAATGTATATAATTTCTACACTAATATAACATAGAGAGGGTAAGAGGGAGAGACAAAAGAGAGAGAGATATTTGTCTCACATTAGCAGTTCTCTCCAGGGCCAAAGTTGCTTTCTTCATGGCAAAAATATCAGCCAGTGCTCTGTTAAGAGTGCTGTTCTGTGGTCATATTCTTCAAGGTCAGGGTTTCGGGACCTGCACTCTCTCCTTATTCCTGATACCCCTGAAGCTGAAAGCATCATTACTGAGTCCCTCTTTTTTCCTGTTATAAAACTCTGCTGATGGGTAACACAGAACCCCTTGATGTCTGATGTCTGAAATGACACCATTGTGTAACCATCGGTACCAAAATAACTCTTAGATGAATGCAAGTCCCCATAGTCCTGTCAAATGCATGAAACATGACTTTTGTAGTGTAGGCAAAGTACAAAAGCACTAGCATCTGCACTGACACATCTCTCACACATACAGTACACATACATTTACATTTATTCATTTAGCAGATGCTTTTACCCAAAGCAACATACAAGGAGTACATACTTTCGGTGAAATACAGGAAAATAAACCATTTAAACATTGCTAAAGCGGTTCAAAGCTAAAAATAACGTCTACACAAGTCACAGTAATAAACATAACATAGCCAGGTAATAAACATAATGCGTAATCCATAATAATACATAATAAAACTTAATTCATAATACAACATCCAATCGTCAGGTGATCACAAATGGGTACAACAAGTGCTGAAAGGGGGTATGATGGTCTGACCAGGTATAGTTTGAAGAGATGGGTCTTCAGACCACATTGGAAGGTGTGCAACGATTGAGTGGTCTATAGCGGGTCAAGGAGTTCATTCCACCACTGGGGAGCTAATGTGGAGAAACGATGTAGTCTGGATGAATGGGAGCCCTTTTCTCTCAGTGATGGAACTGCAGGACGTCCAGTCGCTGCAGATCGGAGTGGTCGGGCCAGCGCGTATGCCTGGACGAGGTTCTGGAGGTAGGTAGGGGCCGTCCGGTTACCTGCAGCATAGCCAAGGGTCAGCGTTTTGAATCTGATCCTGGCAGCTACTGGCAGCCAGTGGAAGGACTTGAACCGAGGAGTGACATAGGAATCCTAGGGGGCGTTAAGCACCAGGCGAGCAGCTGCATTCTGGATCAGCTGTAGAGGCTGTATGGTGCAGGCTGGTAGTCCTGAGAGGAGGGAGTTGCAATAGTCCAAGTGAAAGAGCACCATGGCCTGGACGAGTACCTGAGTGGTACATACAACATGCATACGCCTATTGATCCTTCCATATTAGTGGAGCCTCAGGTGAAATAGAACAGATAAAAGACTAAGTTAAATTGAGAAAAAGGTAAACTTCGTCATGGTGACTTTCTCAGGAAGTGGTGCTCAACTGGCGCCCATGTGGAGCAATGCAGAATCTGCTCAATCACACCCAACACACTGAATGCATCAGAATTTAAATCCTGTAGCAATGAAAAGAACACATTTACCAATTTGCTAAAGCATCAATAGCACACTCATCCACCCGTATGTGTGTGTGTGTGTGTGTGTGTGTGCATGTTGGTGAGTGTGCGATTGATGCTTTAGCATGCACACATGCTGACATGCGTGCAATGCATGCACAAACACAATATATTTAGAGGAATAAAACAGCTTTAATCAGCTTTTCCATCCTGTTCATATTAGATGGCTGTGACAGAATAGTGTCATTATCATGAATATTGCCACTTGATCTTCCTTCCTCACTGTTCTCATCTGAGCATACAGGTACATTGCACTGGACAGCAGGATAGATGAAAGCGTTGGGCCTTCCACCTGTGAACTGCTAATGAATAAGTTATGCTTCTCTGTTGTACTGAGCTAGCAAAATGGGAAAACATCAACATACTTGTGCAATTTTTATTCAAGTGGATGATGGAACATTTTGGGGTCACTATGGTTATGAGCTGAACCACCATTGTTATCTTACATCAAAAGACAAGAAGCAAATAATGTAATATTGGCATTCTGGGCCATGCTATAGCATGAGTATTGGTATGTCTGGGTGGTGTTATTTAATATGACATGAGGTGTAGTGTTGGAAACTCAATCTGCCTATGCTTCATATTCATGTTATAATACAAATTCTCATTCCACGTTGCTTTACTATAAAACTGATTCACCCATACTGTCCTAAGAAAAGCTGTTAGATACGTTAACACAATTTAGAGCCTTTCCAAGCCTTTGGAATTAGCAAAGGTGATAATAAATTCTTAGAATGTTTATTGAAATAATTACATTGAAAGCAGGGCCAATTTGTTTATCACAAGTGTTTCTTTATACATATTTGTTTTAAAATCTATATTTGTTATATAAAATAAAATTTAAATAATTTAAATTAAAATTTAATTTAAATTTAAATAATTTGCAATATGATTGTTATGAGTTAATCAATGCATACTTGTGTTTATCAACACGAATAAGACTTTCAAATTGAAAGGAAGGAAAAGCTATACAAAGATATGTAATTTTCTTGAATTCTTTCAGAAACATCAGCTATACAGAAAAATCATATCTAGACATGTTCATCAACACATAGATAAAATATGTATTAAAAATTACTCTCTCTAAAATTATTAAAAAGACAAAAGTGGCTTCCTTTCATCGTAATGGGTTGAAATACTGTAGCTCCAACAAATGTTTTGTGATGTATTTTGTGTGAGAATTCATCACGCACCAACAAGAGCTGTTTAAAGCAGGAATGCTTTCTGCACTCACTGACTCCCACGTGCCTAGCAACAGCATTCCTCCCTCGTGTGCCTAGCAACATGTGTGACAGTTGAGTGTGGAGTGAGCTGACTGAGATGCCTCGAGTGTCAATCAGGAGGCTCTGTGGGGTGTTGATACATAGAGAAAGTGAGCAGGGACTGGCTCCAGCCTCAGCCCCCCTGCTGCTCAGCTACAGGGCTCTGGGTACTGGCACCTCCCAGGTGTCCACAGGTGATTTTTTCAAATGTATTTCCCACCCTCAGCTGCTGCAGCATCTCCAGAGTCAGTGTTAATATGTGGCTGTATTAATCCTGACATAGACAGGGGGCTGAGGGAGCCCTGGAGTGCTGCTGCATCCCCCTGGTGGTCTGTTGTGATGGATCCTAACATCTGCCAAGAGCAATAGAGAGAAGAGGGAAAGAAGGAAGACAGGAGAGAGGGAAAGAAAACAAGGGTACAGAAAATGGAGAGTGGAAAGAGAGAAGCAGGCATTAAGGGTGATGGTAGTGCACTGTAAAAATAACCCTCAATAAAACACAATAATAATCAGAGCACCCGGATAATGCCAAATCTTATAGGACACACACACACACACACACACACACACACACACACACACACACACACACACACACACACACACACACACACACACACACACACACACACACACACACATACACACACACACACACACATACACAATAACCCTTATACACAGCCATAGTGGGCCTTTTATACACAGTAATAGCAGCTAGAAGAAAAGGTAAAAATGGAGAGGACTGAAAGAGGGAGGGAGGCAGTAAGAGAAAATGGGTAGAATAAAAGACCAGACACAAGATCGGAGTGAGAGGTACAGAGAACCAGAAGCATAGAAGGAGAGCTTATGAGAGAGAAAACACCGCAAGACTTCATAACGAAGACGAAGAGAGAGCAGGGGTCTCTCTCAGACAACTGCAACAAATCAGATAAATAGGTAACCAATGATACCTAGTTAAGACCTCCCATGTCCTCCATCGGAGGTCTTAAAAGGTATCAGTGTTCCTCACAATTACCTAATACTTTCACAGCAGTTCAGGATTTGGGGGAAAGAAACTCACACAAACACACACACACACACACACACACCTTTTTGAGGCACAAGATCAAAGGAGAAACTCAAGGAGAAACCCTCATCATTTTGCTGGTTTTCACAGTTCAGAGGCAGCCAGTCCAACACTCAACAACGAGCGCATTTATCTGCTGGATCTCATTAAAAAGGAGCTCTATACTGGATGCTCTGTAGACTTTTCAGGAGCACCCAGTACTTTTGCCTGGATAAAGACCAATTCCTTTGATCTGCTGTCATTTTTATCATTTAATTAATTCATTCATCTGGCTAACAAAAATGTATTATTTTTAGTTATTTGAGTAAATCCATTCACAACCATAAATGGATCATTGGATCTGACATAACTAGGATCCAGTAAGCAGATGTCCCTTTATAGGGCTGATTGATGCTTGGTAGGGAAAATGCATCTTCCTCATACAGTTGTGTGAGTGCTTATTCTTCCATCACTATTCCTGATTATGCAATGGAAACAAAAATAATCAAATCCTCCAATGAGACTGAAGTGTGGTTAACTAGTTTAGCAGACCTGGAAACAGCATTTGTGAGTGAATATGTGAGTATGCATGACTTAGCGTCTTCATGAGTTTGTGTTTTTGTGAAGGACAGAATTTGTGTGGGCAATGGTGCACATGCCTGTGTGCCAGTGTGTGTGTGCATGTGTTAGTGAGCATGTGCATAGATGAGAGTAATTATACCCATTTCTCTTTGCACAACACCCTGCTTCTAAAAGGGATCAGAGCCATCTGTGTATGGTTTAAGTTCATCCATATTCAGAAGCAGCTGAAAGTGTCAGTCTAAATGGGAAAATATTCCATGGCCTCTCCAGGGTTCTCAAACTGTGTTGCAGAGCCTCACCTCCTTGGTGCCCATTCACAAATTATTGGTCAAAATATGCAAAACAGGTGTTTGTAACACTTTGCAAGCCATTATTGTTGCAGTTCGGACTGCAGTATGAACAGCACTCCTTTAATTACCATTTAATTGTAACTGCTTTTTAACACAAATTTGCTTTTCAGTAGAATGTTTTTTTTTTTGTTTATGATGCATTTTGAGCTGAATTTTTCTGTATGAAAGGTGCTCTATAAATAAAATTGATTGATTATTTATAAAAGAATGGGTACCATTAGATGTCCTCATTGATCACATGACTTTGTTCAGGTTAGTTTGAGGAGTATTCCTGAAAGTGCTGAAAAGATAGTTACCCTGAAAATGCAGACCAGAAAACTGCATACTTTGTTTAAATACATACTTTGCAATGAATCTTGTCTTAATAATAGTGTCATAATCCTTTCATATGTATATTCCACATAAAGACATGTTTTTTTATATGCTTTCATAAAATGAAATTGTTGGGATCTGAATTTAATAATAAGTGTACAGAGGTGTGTGTAGGTATGCAACAATGATAGCAAGAGGAATGGAAATTCAAAGCAAGGGAAAAATCTGTTATTAAAATCATGCTTCCTGATAGGAGAAGTTAGAAAATTTAAAAACCACATCACACTTAATTCAAATATGATTCTTGATCAAATTAGAATGCACTGTATGCTATTTTGGTACTATTTAGGCTGCTGTCATGACCCAGATTGACATGCTCTAAATAGCTGCAGTGCACAATGTGGTCTGGAGCTTTGCTGAAAAGCTCCACATGGGCTGAAACAGTGGTGCTTCATAGATGGAAATCTGTGCTGCCTTCAAACTCAAACCCATATTGTGACCCCCCATCTTTATGACCTTGTTTTTTCCTGATGTGCAGCTGTTCACTTAGACCAAGATAATGAATGTTTGTACATCAAGGATATGTTAAAACGCTGTAATGGGCAACAAGTGTGTGGAGATTATTGAAGATTCAAGGCTCAAGGAATGTTTTCTGTCTGTGCACCAATTGACAGGGGATTCCCAAAAGTTTCCATTTCAAGGCCACCTAAAATAGCTACTCTGTAACTGAAGACTCCCACCTCAATAAGAAAAAAAGACTGCAGTGGTCAGACTGCATACTTCCTAGAAAGAAGTACAGAAAATTCTTACTTGCCTAAATCATGATAATACATGGGTCTGTAAATGGTATGTACTGTAGCTATTCAGTGCTATTTTAATATTTAACCATCAGTTTTACAGAGGATGTGTTAAAAAGAAAAAAAAACTTATTATTTAAAACATTTAAATATTACATTTTTATATTCAAATACAAACACAATCATCTTAAAAGGGGGGGGGGGTGTGGGAAGTTATTTCTTTTTTGAGGACAGATGGATCCTATTTTGGATCAAGGACTGCAGTTTTAGAAATTTAGACCTCCTTTTCAGTCAGCTTTGATTATGTCTGCTCTGCAGCAAAACGATGCTCGGTTCAGTCTCCAGTCAAGACTTGCAAGTATTTAAAAATGATACATTTCCTATAACAACTCAATATCAGCCTAATGTGGTCACTGCCTTGTGGCTTGGCTCTCATTATTACAGAGATGGATTGTGGGTAATGGCCCTGCAATGCATGTTTAGCTTCATGCCATAGATAATGAGGGTAATATTTGACCCTGTGGGAACCAAGGGAACAGTGCGAGCCTTCATAGGGCCTCCCATGTATGCCAGAGTCAATAGGAGAGCCGTCATCAGAGAGTATATAGCCTGCTGAAGTAAAACCAGCTGGAAAGTTAATGTCAGCTCTCAGACATTCAGTCCAGCCTCACCAACAGGCTTCAGATACATAGTTACATTAATAATGCTTAGAGACAATTTCGTTTCAAAACAATATTTTGTGCCAGTCTCTCTCCAGCTGCATTCTAGGTTTCCAGGAGGAGGCTCAACCTTCCTCACAGGCAACCTGGTGTTCTTCAGCAAAGAGACTGCTTATTCTTTTGTGCTGTCATTTTCAGATGTGGGAAGCTGTCCTTACACATGATTGCTCACCATGAGAAATGCTGTGTAGCTAATGGTAGCAGACTAGCAACAACACCTCCCCATCCCTCCTTCTCTATGGGGTACTGTTTATATAAAGGTCACAGTTTTGTTCCTTGTGTTCAGACACAGGGAGGCTGAAGAATAGTGGTGAATTTCATAAGGTTTAGCGTGCACGGATGTGCACTGATTATTCAGGGGTTTATACTAAACTAACTAAATAAATAACTGTTGAAATCAATGCCTGTTTTATTTTGGTCACTTGGACATGGACTGCCCCTTTGCACAGTGAGGCAGAGGCTTGCTTGATCCTGTTGTTCATTAAGCCCCAGATCAAGGTCAATAAAATCTACAGATCAAGAAACTGCGTTTTGGGACTTCAGAAATGTACACAACATGTGTTTTATCTTCTTCTTGTTTTGACACTCAAACATTTTGAAATAATTAATTCTTTCTGAATTGCATGTTCTTGAGGATATAAAAAAGCACACCCAGTGGTCTAAAATGCATGCAAGCTATTTTAAGTTCGATCAATCCTCAGCACATGTCCCCTGTTGTTTTTGACCAATGGCCTTTGCATTCAGCTCTTGCAGTGAAATTGACAAACAGCACACTAACTGTCCTACTGAAAGTGATGTATCCAGTGCTTGAGTCTGTTTTTTTGAAAGGGTGCATGCATGTTGTGTCCATGCATGTGAGAATGCATGTCATGCGTCAATGTGTTGTGTATGTGAGTGTCTGTTTGAATGTGCATATATATTTTTTGTTCATGTATTATCCATAAACTAACCATTCATTTTACAACACAAAAATAGTTCAAGTTTGTACTTTCTCTGTGAGCATGTGTGTGCGGGTGTGTGTTACAGAAAGAGGGAGAGAGACTTGCATATGGTAATTGGAATTTTCAGAGCTCTGCTCATTCTGTTTGGCCCTGAGCTTTGACTGCCAGAGAACTTGTTTCTAATTTGCATTCATAGCTGCACCTCAGAGCGGAGCAGCACATTGGTTTGTCAACTTAAGAGCCAATTAGAACACAAATGAGGGACAACACACTGACAGGCGAATGGGAGCGTATTTGTTTCTGAGTGCAGGCTGGCTGCTTGTGACCTGAATATCGTCTGTGAACTGCCTGCAGGCCAGTAAAATTCATCTCGCCAGATCCAGGAATGTAGGCCATCAATGGCTGGGTAAATACATGCCCTTAAATCTGGGAGCAAACTCAAAAAGAGAAAAAAACACACACACACATACACAAACATACAAAACCAGGGGGCATTTCTCTCACCAGGATTAAGGTATTATCTGTCTTAAATGTAGTAAATATGTTGAATTTAGTGGAATTAAATTTAATGGAATTAGTGATGGAAGGATCACAGCACAAAAAATAGCTGTCAATTACTCAACAGAAAAATACACAGCAGAGTATAACTGTTGGTTAAAATTAGTGTACTACTGCACAAATAAAATTATGTTTCTCCAAAATATTTCTGAAAGTTATTCATTCTTCATTAAATGCCCCCAGCTTATTAACCTAAATGTACCCTAAATGTGTTGACTTGGGCCCAATTCAGCCACTGAGAATTTGAGTATACAGTAACTTTGTGTGGGTTGTCAGGTTCTGTAATTCGCCTGTCAGGAGGCCGATTGCAGTGATTGTATACAAAGTGAACCTGATTCCTCCCCTCCACCCTCGAGGGACATTTTCGATCTGAGGCGTTGACCCGATTATTGATGACCGGTGTCTGAATTTTTGCTAGAGTAAGCACAGGGTCTGTTTGGTGGATGCATGAGGTGGAGCGGCTTTTTTCGATCGATGCTAAACGCATCTTTCAAAATCCCCCCTCCACCTCTGCCCAACAACTCTGCCACACTGCAGGTAGGAAGCCACAGGATGCCAGCGCAATGCAGAGAGCGGATCAAATCCTGGTGAAGTACGGGCGGAGCCAGCACCACAGTACAAGGTACGTCTATGTACTTCTTAGTACTGGGAACTGTCTTATTCCACAAATGGACTCAATGAAAAAGGTCAGATTTACTTTGATTTCTGTTTTCATCGGGGCAAATCATTACTGTGTGACTTTCCTGTAGTCTGGATTTCATTTAGTAAGTTTTAACATAGTTTTAAGTGAAAGTGAAGATGCATAAAGGACTGTGACTGTAAAACTGGGGCTGGATCGAGGACCCTGATCTAGGATCAGCCCTGGTGCCAGTGAGCTCGAACCTTTAGAATTGAGTTTTGGTCAGCTTTCTGGTTACACTTCTGTTCCTGAGAAAGCTCTGGTAGCTAACAGCAGGAGGTGTTTAATAGTTATTTCAGCACATACACTTTCCGGAAAGCTCCATATAACTTTTAACATGGTTTGGAAACTCCTCATTCAATTCAATAGTTTCAGATAGTTTAATATCAGATTTATGTCATATCAGTGAGACCCAGTGCAGCCTTAACCAATTTCTTTTAGGCACTGAAATTTTAAGTTGTGTCTAAGAATTGAATTATTTAGAAGCTGATACATATTTTCGAGTTACAGGGGTCCCATATTGAATAACTCAGTATAATTCTCAGCATCTATTTGCATCAATTCAACTGTCACAAAATTCTTGTCTGATCATATGAAATATAAATGTGAAATCAAATGTGAAATATGAAAATCAATATATCTATTATGATGATGATGATTAATAATCACAAGCTCATTCTAACCAGAGGCCAATTTAAATAAGTAGTCCAGGACCTTGATTGAGATGTGCTGCTTCTAACTGTGATGGAAACTGAATTAAGTTACAATGACAGTCTCTGTGCTTAGTTTGTTTGATTGACATATCCTTCAGTCATCAGTGAGATAAGCAGAACCACCTCTTGTGAAAATTTCCCACTTTGCAGTTTGATTGACAGACTGGTGATAGGTTAATTGATTGACTGATTGATTGGTTTACTGATTGGTAGCAAGTCCTCGTCTCTGCGCCTCACCTTGATTTTATTTCCTGAGCTTGAGTAACACCAAATACACAAAAGGAAATGAATAACACTGTATTTATGTAAAGAATCAAAACTTACTAAATTGTACTATGGGAGGACCTGTGGTTGCAAGGAAGGACAGGTCATAGACAAACTCTTCCCTGTCACAAAAACAGAACCACTTTCAAATTTACACCATGAGTTCACCTCTCTTTTTTCTGTGTTAAAATCCAAAGGTAATACAAACATGGCACACCTAAAGCCTATAGGAATACAGCAGAAAATATAACAAACCAGGAGCATCATTGCTAAGCAGAAGCAGGCTGTCCATACACCCTGTGACCAGCTGGCCCAAAGGTTCAGAATGATGTTGTGGGACACTACCATTGCCCCCAATGGCGAGCTTAATTAACTGGTGCTGCTCCAGTGTAATTTATATAGAGCACTAATCTATCAAGTCAGTGAAAATGAAATTATGTCAGAAACCTTGGATGGGAGGAACTGTCACCTAGGAAAATAATAGAAGGTGGCAACTCATAAAGAGGTGGAAATATACTGTGGAACCCCCAGAGAGATTTAGCATAGACATTGTGCCTTCCCTCTGAAACAGCCCACCACATACACCCCCTGCCGCCACACAGGTCACAGTAATCATTACACGTTCTGAAAGAGAACCTAAAAATAGCCATTTCTATCTCACTTACAAGAGTGAGGCACATCACTCAGTTTCTCTCTAAAATCTTGACACCCTGGCAGCTTTCCTTCGCCACCTCATGGCTACAGGAAGCACAGTGTGGTGATGGAGAGAGATGAACCCAGCAGCCTCAGTGCATCTGCTCTCCCCTCCAATGCCACCTTTTATTTTACAGATGGTCATCAAAAAATCCAATTTTCTCTGAAATTATAAAATTATTTGATTTAATATAACAGCGGACATGCTGTTCTCTTCTGAATAGAAGCACAACAAAATGTTTTCTGTTTTTGGAAACAAAGAGATACTGTGTTTTTTGCGGTAAGGGTTGTAGCAATTTTCACCTAGTAAAGATTACAGATGAAAAGAAACACAGCAACATCTGAAAAGGCTTAAGTGTAGATCATAGTGTTACTGGACATCAGCCTCCCAGACCTCCTCTCCAGTCCATCTCTTCACGATGCCCTCACCTCCCCCCCATGTGTCTTTCCCTATGTCTACCTGCCCCCTCAGTGGGCTGAGGACTGTCAGTCTGTCAGTCTGTCAGTCTGTCAGTCTGCATGGCTCTCGGCTGGTGCAGTCACTGCGGTGCCCAATGAGTTCTCAGATCAGTGCAGGGACCAGAGCTGAACCAGAGCCAAGGTGAAGACTGGGGTCAGAGCCAGAGAGGCCGAGGCAGACCTGAGCTCACTTTCCAAAAATGCATCGCTCTACCAGTTTCAACATCTCCCAAATCCTGCGAGGGGCTCATCTGGGGCCATATTACCCTAGAAAAAAAGAGAAAATTGGAAAAAACTGGGAATATTTATGAGGAGGTGAGAGATGCAACCAAGCCACTGAAATTTAGTCTGGGTTTTGACAGTCCCCAGCAGGCTGCTAAATGCGAAGCAATGGTGATTGTGATTGCCAATAAAAGTAAAAATAGCATGCTCCACTCACCAACCGCACCACCCCCATCACTCAGTAGTGGAATGGTCACTGAGTCCTGGTCCTGAACTCATGCAGGGACAGACTGGAAAAGCTATGGACCTGCTGTGGCCTGCCTAGATTTTGTCTCACCACAGTCCATCCACACAACTGCTCTCCCTGGTGGAACTGTAATAGTCACAGGACAAGGGTATGGCGAAAAACATGAAAAATACATGAAAAATGCCAGAGGAGCACAGGAAAAGAGCAGGGGAAAGAGAGTCAGTTTAGGCACTGTATCACTGCCATGTGGGAAAGCTATTACATCGCTACAATTACACCATGCTTTTGATTGATCGAAAAACATTCAGCTGATATTTTTCTTGCTACTGTTACATGACATTTTTTAAGGACATGACATCTGTTAGTGTTTCCTGGCAGGGGGACGTGTGTGCTGCACTGCAGCTGAGAAATTGTTGGAGATAATAGTTTGAAATACACTTCTCCCTGATAATGTGAATTATTAGTCCCCACGTAATAAAACTGTTTATTTTGTGGAAATAAACATGTACTGTAAATTACATGTTGATAAAATGCACCCAAAGGTTCTTGCAGTAGTTTTTCTCTCTCTCTCTCTCTCTCTCTATATATATATATATATATATCTGAAAGACAGTGCAACCACTTTAACGCAATGCATGCTTCCTAACCGTTGTGTCTGTCGATGTACCTCCCAATTCCAATAGGCGACGCTGCTGCAGCGGGCATGGAGACCCCGAGGTGTGAGAGCGGTAGGGAAGCGCGGTAGCCTATCTGTGTTGAAATATGTAAATGCCACGGCTCCATGGGTGTGTGGGTGAGCGACAAAAGCGGGGCGATGTTATTTCTTGCCGTCTGCCTTGTGGGGGCTGTAGTTAGGCAGTAGCAGGTTTGCGCTGTCCCTGTGTGTGAGTACCATGTACAGAGATGGAGAGGGGGCGATTTGGGACCGGGTTGGACGCCCCCGGCGGGACTGCATGTGCTACCTTGCACCTCCGACTACTTTGATGCCCATGTAAGATTTAAAGTTAAACTCTTACTAGATTGTTAGTGGGTGATGGATAATGTTGCATCGCAGTTACAATGTTGATGTGGTGACCGATACTTGCGTGTAATATAAAATAGGGTTGAACTGTGCACAGATGTTAGGCTACATTACATGCAGATGTATTACAACTGTGCGTTGAACTCTTTATGACATGAAACGCATACGCCGTAGACTGAGCGTACAATGCAGGAACATCAAACGGCTGTGTATCAATCGCAATCTTACTCGTGTCGGGACCAGTGCAGGCATTAATATCGAATATAGCAACTTATATAACTGCCTACACTGGAAAACAGACTCCGACAACTAGTGATTTGATCATTCAGCTTGAGTAATGTAGATAGCTGTAAAGTGAAGTCATGTTCAAACTGGTGAATACCGAGAGCCCAGCAATCCTAGTCTGTGTCTAATCTGTTGTAAAGAAACAGACACGACACGACTTGCTGTACATTAACACATTGGAAATCAATTTTTTCTAAACTTATGAAAACAACATGCAGGACAACTCGTGTCAGTGTTGATATTGTTTTTCAGCGATTTGCAGTGCAGCTGGCACAAATATATGTATTTTCCACAAAACGAGGTAACTAGGGACAGCTAAAGCCAAGCGAATGTAAAAAGGCTGGTATACTTGACGACACCTGTACAAGTGCTTCTTTGAAAGGACAAGTGGTCTCTGGTACACTTCGTGTGTTTGTCCAGGAACACCGACTGAGTCTAAAGTATTCATTTATTTATTTATTTGTGGCAGACAATAAGACAATTAAAGCAACAAAAGGTTTTTACTTGGAACAGTAACTGAATATATCTCAGTAAATTTGCTGCCAGTTCAGAGATCGCCTCCCGGTGGCAGTGAACATTAGTTAATACTCAAACTGGAGTGTATGTGACCATGTAAGCCATCGTGTTGTTTGTAGAAGTCTATAAGCCAGTCACTTGGTGCCAAGTGTATGTGTAGGGGGACGCAGCCTGCGCTCGTGTGTGGGAGATGTGTGCGCTCGTCGCCCTCGCTGTCAGGAACGTTTTGGCCTCTTCCTTTCAGATACCCCGTAATCATTTGAATACATCAGCGGATTTTTGCTCATGTATATTTACTTTTTTCTCTTAATAGGAATTGTGCTGTGAGTGTGCATAGTATTGTACAGTAGTAGTCACTTTCACTCACCATCTCCCTCTCTTCTCGAGCACGGGGCCAGTGAAGGATGATGATTCCCCCACTGTGTATGCTCCCAGCAGTGCGCGAGTGTCTTATAGCAGTGGAGATGGGGAAAAATAGCCCTACTCTTTTCAGACGTTGTAGGCAGGGAAGGTACCGTTAAGCAGTATTTCAAATGAACTGTGTTGTGCGTTCTCCAAAGTCGGACCGTGCCTCCATGCGTAACCAGATTTTAGCCCTATATTTGTTATGAGAGCGTTACAGCCGTGTGCCACCAGCAGTCTCACCTGGCGCTCGCGGAGTCCATTGCAACTATCTCGCCTTACCTCCCCTGTCCTGTCTTTTTAGCGGGATGCGGAAGTCTCCAGAAGTCAGCCCTAGACGGCTGTCTGATATCAGCCCCCAGCTACGACAGCTGAAATACCTGGTTGTGGATGAATCGATCAAAGAAGATTTGAAGTCGTCCCGATCAGTGGAGGACATAAACAGCGCATCCATCGAGGAGCGAATCCTGAGAATCACTGGCTACTATGGGTACCAGCCTTGGAATGCAGTTTACAACAGTAGTAAGTATGCCGCCTTTGACGATCGGAATCCGCACTTCATTAAGTTTCTCTTAAATTCGTGTAAAATTTTGAATACTGAATCACATTTGCCCAGTGTATCACTATAACACAACATTAGATATGTTCTGTCAAATAGCTTTGCATCATGTATTGATTTATTTATTCCTTTCCAGAATTGCTTCTGAAGGCAGGAGAAAATCCTACATTAATACTGATAGCATTTTAATATGATATTAGACCGTGGTGCCCTCTTTTGCAGTGGATTGTAGTCCAGGGTCCCACAGGGCCCACAGACTGAGTGTGTGTTTGTGTGCTTTGGGCCACTGAGTTTTATCTGTCTAATTAATTATACAGTCCTAACAAAAAGTAATTACTGGCTGAAGTTCCTGGCAGTATGGCTGAACTCTGCTTATTAGTGTAAGACTGAATGCAAAGGTTTAAGTATAGCTTGGAGGTATTACAGGTTACCCTGAAGTCAAATGCTGTCAGTATCGTTGAAAAGCACCCTTTCATCATGTCTGATACTCAGTGGCATCATCTTGATGCTGTGATTTCCTTGAGGAGAAGGCAGGAACACAACATACACTTTAATGGAGAGCAAGTCTCACAGCACTACTCACCGCTGTTAGCCTATGAAAACACATTGATCTTTGAGTCTCAATCATTTGTTTGCAAAGTCTCACAAGCTCAGCAGCAAGATCAAGGTGGTGATCAATGCATTTGTTGCTCTGTGCACAGGCTATGCGTTTTCAAGTTTGAATGTTCTTCTGCTGCAAAGATTACTGCCTCTACGTTTTTCTTTTAATGCTTGTTTTTATTCGTCTGTGTCATCCCAGGCACTGGGGAAAGTGGAGCGGGGGCGTCATTGTTTTTGCATCAGTGGGTGTTTCCAAGTGTAATCAGACCTTGTTAGATTTCTCTGTGTGACACACAGGTAGCAATCATAAATCTAAACTGTAGTCACAGACACAAAAATATGGTTAATGAAAAAGAGGAATTGTGCTTGAACTCATTGCATATTTGATTTATTTTTATACCACAAGACTGGTGTGTCACAACAACAAAAATATTCATTAAGCAATTACAGATTTGCTGATTACAAATTCAAATACCAACAAAGCACTAGTGATCCTTTATCTACCTCTGAAACACTCCTATCAGAAGCTGTTCTGTTGAGCCTGGCAGGAGATAAAAGTCCCGGGGTGGTTTCTGGCAGAGTGTAAGTTTGTATACCAAAATCTGTCTCTATGATGTGCATTAAGGGCTCAGACAGGCGAGAAATGTGGATGTAGTTAGCTTCAGCTTGTTTTTAGGTTTAAGAGGAGCCTGTTCGCTAGGTAAACCTTATATGCTGAACAGAATTGCAAATGGCTCATGAGGTTCAGTTTCATTTAATCATGGTAGATGAAGCCATGGGGTCGTGGGAAACTCAGAAGCAGATGTGGGACATTCAGTAACACTGGATATCTGTGTGGTCCATTAGAAAGAGTTAGCCAAGTGCCACTTAGCTTCCCACCATCCTCAATCGACGAGGCTGGCTGGTTTCAGCACATTGTCAAGAGGGCATCTTCTCTCAGACAGGACAATCTGAAAAGCATCATCTGTCCCCCTTGGATGACTGTCTGGCTCTGTAACTGAAGGGGACGGGAGATATTGTGAGATTCTGCTCTCTTTTGTCATATTCCACAGGACACAGTTGTCTGTCCCTTATGCACACTCTGCCTGGGTCTCAGGGAGTCTGCTGGGTGGTAGGAAGGGGGCTTGAGAAAGAAAGCTGACCTTTTCAGGCTGTCAGCAGTACCGTGTTCTGTTTTCTCTCCACGCCTTCTCGGTACGGTGGTGTGGGAAATGGCTAGGAATGAAAGAATGGGGCTTTGTCCCATGTTGTGGTTGAACTAAGCTTCATCGTGCAGAAGAGAAAACCACTCTGTAGATGGAAAAAGAGACCAGGAGGAGGCAAGTGCTAGTATTTTTCATCAAACCTTCAGTTTGCCTTCACAAGTATTGTCAGAGGAGAGCTGTAATTGAGTTTATTCCAATTGTTTTTATTTGCCTCTCCACCTGTCGTGTGTTTGAACAGGCACTGGGCAACAATGTGGCCCTATGGCCCTGTGAATCTGTGACAGTGTGTCTATAGAGTATATTCCAGCAGGGGAAGAAGTCTGTCTTTCATCCAATTAAATCAATCAAACATCAATTAAAGCTGTGCCACCACTCAAACTGGGAGACTGTGTTCAAGGTATACACAGCACAGAGACTGTATGTGGAACATACATATACATAAACATACATACACATACACGAATACACACATACATGCACACATATACTTGTCACATATAAATGTTACACATTCAAATAAACAATTATTGAGGATCAGTGATATAGTTTCAGAATGAATACAATGATTCACTTCTGCACAGTTCTTTTCCACTGACACCATCTGGTCAAGGAATAGACTTTTGGTAGTTAGGGCCACATAATAAACCACAGTATATGGTCATGAAACAATGTTGTTGTCTAATGCAATATTACTTCATATTATGCTTTTACAAAGGTGAAGTAGAACCTCATAGATGCAGAGCTAAGAGTTATGAAAACAGTAGTCAAACAAACAGGTAATAAACCTGGAAGAATTGTTCAAATGACATAATTCCAGTTTCAAAGTATATTGCAGAAAAGAAGAGGGCTTGTAACTGAAAGGTTGCAGATTCAGTTCTCATGTAGGGCACGTCCATTACACATTACTGAAATGTCACACACATCTGGCTGTTCAAATACATGATGCTCCAGCTAGTCATTATAATTCAGTCTTTATCATCAGACTATAAAGACAGAGCACAATCTGTTTAAATCCTTAAAAATAATATAGATATTTTATGTAATAAGGCACGTTATAGAGTGCCACTGCTGGCATCTAGCCTATGATAACACTTCTGGTTATCAATGTGGTTGGCCTATTTCCACTACATTGAATGACCTCTTGTTCTGCAGTTAGCCCATGTCTGTGAGATGTAGCAAAAAATGAGAAAAAACAAGACTTTGCATGAAAATGAGTATAGAACTGGAAAAGGGATGGTAGTGAGCTCATCTGGACTTGCAACGTAGATCCATATAATCTCTTAATAAAACGTGCGGCAGTCAAATGGCCTGTGTGGATCAGCAGGGGCTACGTGTGGCTGTGCAGAGGGCATGTTCTGGGGCTCGCTCTCAAATACTGGCCATCTGTGGATCTCTGACTGTGGATCTTCCAGAGGATTACCATGGTATAAACTCTGCCCCTGGCTATCAGCCCCTGTGTAAACTTCCCTCCAGCATCTCCCCTGTGATGTCAGGCCAGATGTGTAAATAATGCATGAGCTCTTTGGCTCACTCTGAATTATACAACGGCAGAGGTCTCTGGGTGTGGAGGGGTCCGCTGGGGTATGTGAACACACCACCTGGGCAGCACACACATTAGGGATGATGCCAGACCATGCACGAAACCTCTCACATAGTGCTGGGAACATGTCCGGCCGGGTCCTGAATAACAAACTTAAGACAGGAGACTGGACAACAGATTGGACGGAAGTGAATGGTGCCAACACAACATTTATACAAGTACTATAAGAACTAGAATAAATGTATTTGAAATAATTTATGAGAAAGTACAATTGCCATATCATATTCTGAGACTCACAGATATATGTGATAATGGTGGAGGCCATTGTGTTTTGTTGAGAACCATTTCTCTGGACACAGCAAGAGATGCAAACATACCTTTTATGCAACAGCACATAATTTCTATGTAGTGACATACAATTTGAAACATTCACATTATTGCATGATGTTAAAGAAGGTGCAAAATGGATTCCAAGGAGGGTTACTGGAAATGTATGATCACATTTCTCTGAGCCCATATGAATTATTGCCGAATGTGCATTTGTACTTTTATTCAGGGTATGACAGTGCCAAAACTGGACAAAAATTACTCAAGGACTTTTGGTTCTTTAGAAACTAGAATCCAAAAGCAAAGTTTTTTTCTAATGTCAAATGATGTGAAATGATAAATGCAGTGAAGTGACAGTAAAGTAATACAAACATGTAAGTTATACAAATATTCATTCCATGCCGTTATTTAGAAGTTATTTTGCCATGCTGTCTTCATGTCACTTCTTACCGACTTAACCTCTGAATAATTTGGAGAGGAGTTAATCATGTCACTGACTCTTATTTTTATCATTCAGAATGTGTGCCAACCCACTCAGGCAATTCATGTCACACCTACAAAAAAGCACTGACAGTTTGACAACATAATGTATCTTCCAGATAATATATCAGCCACCGTCCGTTATTTCTGAGATGTAATGCATATTTTAATGTAGTGAATTTGCTGGTTAGAAGAAAAAGGAAAAAAGTTGAAACTGAAAAATGAAGAATTACACAAATGTAGTATCATATATATTCAAAGTGAGCCACTTGTACTTAGAACCATTCATAATATATTTTAAAACACAAACTACATAATCAATTAAACAATTTTTTGTTGTGCATCATACAAATTCAACCATGATTGTTCAAGTTCTGATGACATTAGTGGAGGTACTCTCATGTTAATTTAGAAACCCAGAGTAGTCAAAATGATGGGAAGCTGGATTAGAATAATTCAGTTTGATAGAGCTTGCCAGGCTCATTGATGAGTGACTGTGCAAACTGGGTAAATGATTCTAGCACTTATTGTCGCACTGTAACTCTTTTAAGACTGTAATTAATAATCCTGCTTTAATAAGTCTTGTAAATGCATTTATATAATTTGCTTTGTAGATTTCTCTAGGTAATGGATAGTTGGTATCATTGTGGTAAAAGTGTATGTATTAAGTCTATGTGTTATACCAATGCCAAAAACAGTAATACACACTGATGTAGGTTAAAGATTTTAATATTTTTTTATATTGCCTCTTTTTCCCTTCCTCATTCTATCATCCCCCAATGTTGCACTCTTATTTTTATTGACTCATTTTATTCCTATTTCTTTGATCCTCCAGGATTTTCATTTTGCATGTGGAGGAATTTTTGCAAGATGTGTTTGTGTTCTTGTGTTCCATGTTACATATACTTGTAGTAACAGAAGTAAACCTCAACAGGTACCATTTCATCCTGGGTCATGTTTTCTGTATTGCTGAAAAACCTAGCAAACACAGTGTAAACAGATAAATGAGCTCATTTTGGGGTATATTTCTGCCTGGAAACAGGGTTATGTTATGTAAGAGTATAGAAATCAATAATTGATGGAGAAAGCTGGGATCGTGCTTGTACTCCTTCTGCCTAGGTTGCTCTCTCACAGGCAGCCCATGTATATAGCAAACCTCTCTGTCTCTCTCCCTCTCTCTCTTTTCTTTGACTTTGTGCAAGTGCATCTTCATTACCACCAACGGCAAGCTCAAAGACCAACAAACTGCATTTTTATGAATAAAACGTGTGTATTTAAATCACATGAACTGATGCTTAAATCCAGGCCTGCATGTACGGACATAAGAAGTTAATGGCCATAGACAGGCTTGAACAGCACACTAAACAATTAATCAATGTGGGTAACATGTACAGATCCCACTGGAAAGACCCCACACAGCTTTTCATGCACATCATCTCTGAGTTGTGATATGCTGGCCTTGAGAAATAGAAAGGTGAAAGTACTCTGCCAGTGTAGGTCAGCCTTACATAACATGAGGGCCAGATGTCAGTAAGAACATTGAGTACATATGAACATAATGAAGGAAGAGGTATTGGCAAGGTTCAGGATATGACTGTATTTACTTTTGCATTAAATACTGACTTTAATAGTGTATTTTGTCCTTCCATACCAGTGTTTTGTATGCGGTTAACAGTAAAACTGTATTTGTTTGATGGACAGAAAAAACTAGAAATTTACTGTAATGGCCCAGCATGAAGTAGTGAAACCACAAAGTGAAAATATGACATTTAGCGATTTGGGAAAGAAATCCATACTTGGTAGGGGTGGCATGGGGTATTAGAGAGGTGTTTTATGCTTATTGCAGACCTTTCTGATGTCCCTGATCTATACTACTATTCACTGATTTTCAGATATGCATTCACACACACTCACACACGCAAACACACACACACACGTATAGATACTAACTAATGCACGCACACACGCAAACACACACACACACACACACACACACACACACACACACACACACACACACACACACACACACACACACACACACACACACACACACTTTTATCAGTGAGCAGCAGCTGGGAAGCTTTGGTCTTCCTGCTCAGTGTACCCTGTAATGGGAAAGCCGCCTATATAATTTCATTCCTTTCTAGAACTCCATTCCCCACACCCTGCCCCCACCCCGCTCATTCTCTGCACCCTCTTCTCTCCCTCTGCATCATTCTCCCTCTGCACTTCTCCCTTTCCCTCCCTTTCTCTCACAGTAATTACAGGCTCCACTACAGGGAGCAATCCAGCACCTCTCCATGTTATTAAACTGTGTGGTCTGTAGTGACCATGCTGTCATGCTGTGGGTGGCTATTGGAGGGAATGGGGCCTCCTCAGGTGAACTCTAAAATGGGCTTCCTCCTGCTATGAACACAAGATGGAAGCGTTCTAAACCAAAGAAACATAATTGGATCCATTTTTGGGTGTGAGTAACGCTGTGCTTACACCCTTCCCAGATCGTCAAAGACTTAGAGGAAAGTGGGATGCCTGCAAGCATTCACCACAAACTAATTATTACTCTTTTGTTTTCATTTACTGAAAAAAATGCAAAGGTTGTGTTTTGTGACTTCTCCCATTATGCACTGAAATTAGAAATTAGATGCATTAAAGAAGTTTCCTAAAGGAAAATGAAATAAGAAAGTCTTTTGTTTGAGACAAATGAGAGTCGCATAATTGTTTTTTAATTATTTTTTATATTTATTTTGCTTTCAACTTTTTATTTTTGCCTTAGTCCATGATATTGAATGTCTGTTGTGATTGCAAAATCTTCATTGGTGCAAATCTTCCATCAACATTGTAGCATCCTTGGGTGATTTGGAATGGCAAAGACTACCTTAGCTCTGCATCTTTTAAATCCTGCCATCCACCATTTGAGGAGGTTGGCACATTGTTGCAGTTGTTACATGGCTGAAGAAAGCGAGGTGTTATTGAGCAATGACAGTAAATACCCTGAGAGATGAAACGCTGCCTACCTGGGCACTGTGGCCAATTAAGCATCACTCTATGGGGCTCCAAACAGTGGGTCTTAATAATGCATGTAGTATGCGAATAATTATTAGCTATATTTCTTATTGAAGAATATTAATCTTTCAAGGAGAGCACACACACACCCTCATTTTGTCATTAATCAGCTGATGATTATCTTTTCCACATAATCTCTAAGTGCTGGGCTGTCTGCATATGAAAGACAAGTTACTGCCAGCATAAAGCAACAGACACAAGTTCATTGCCAAGTAAACAAAGTAGGAAGCAGTAAAAACACTCCAACTCATTGCCAAGCTAAAAAAAGTACATTGATTAATGCAATTCTACATGTAAATGTATTAAAGCTGTCAAAATTAGTATGCTAACTGTTGCAATTAGTTTGAAATGCTTCATATGATAAACACACAGTAACTATTAATTATGATGAACAGGGTTAAATTGGGCCCAGGGTGTCTAGGCACAAAGTCTCCCAAAGCTAATGTTAGAAAATGGCCATGGATTGTTTAGAAGTCACATGTTTTATTGGGTGCAGCTTTCAAATAAATGTTGCTCTGTGAAGTGGTTAATAAGAGTGGCACTTATAGGCAATTTATGATCCTTTTTATTCAAATTCATTTAATATAAAATGATACAGAATATAAATTATAGGGATTGCCTCTCCCCACACAAAAAGTGTGTATGTTTATGTCAAGCATATACTTTATTAAAAGTAGTGGGCATACAGTTGAAATGAACAGACTGAAGAGTTTCATTCCAGAATGCTATATATGGATGTTTTAAAATGTGTGGACATTCTGTAAACCAGTCCCATCCAGCCTCTTCACAGTGACTGTAAATAATTGATTATACGCTAAATGTTCAGTGGTTTCTAACCTAATTTCAAGGTCTGTGATTGTTCCACAGAAATGAAAATTTGAAAACATCAAACAAAAACAAGCAAAAGGCTCAGTTCGGTGTGGCATTGTGGTTTAGGAACTTGAGTTTGAAACCCAAAGTTACTGGATCAATACATAGGTGATAACACTGCTCCCTAACCTTTGTGTATACAGATAGGAAATACAAGTTGTAATATCATGAACCGGTAGCCTATTTTTAGGGAGGTAGAAGCCTTGATTACTTGTGTAATACTCACAGGTTTTGTTATTACTTAGACAGTCACAAAGCTCTGAATGTGGATTTGCATTGATGGTTGACACAATGTCATGTCCTCATCAGTAAATGTCCGCTGTGTCCTGAATGTCACAGAGCAGAGTGTGGAAGTGTCTTTTCTCTTGCTGTGCTTTGTGGTGGTGTTTTCTGTTGAATAGGGGATAGAGAAACTGACCTGAAATTTAAACATTTGCCTTCCTTTATTTAAGGTGATACACCAATTAAACAGCTAATGTAAAAATCATAAAACAGAAAAAAAAATAAAAATCTGCAAAACCAGACCTAAACAAGAGGCCAAGCAATGAGAATGATATTCTCACCTAATGACATTCCACTTATTGCTGGATTGATTATTGAATAAATCAATCTAAGTTGTACAGACACACAGCAGGAGTGAGCCATTTTATAATAATGAGGTTGATGTCAGTTTGTTGTTGATGACACTCATACATTTAGTTGCTTACAGCACAGCACTGACAGTGGCTCGTGCAGTAACCCAAACAACAGCCCATTTCCATCCCACACTTGTGCTTTTTTCACAGGACCTAAGTGAGCTGCTATGATCACATGCAGATCAATATTATCACAAGCATTATAACATGTATTCCTGAACTAGAATCTCCTCATGTGTACAATTTATACAGTGGGAACACAATTAATAATCATTCACAAATGGTACATTGCAGGTTTGTGAAAGCCTGGGGCACCCTTTTTATAGTGCCTTTATAATAACCACTTGAATTCTTTTCTGGTTTTTGTTGGCCTTAACGCAACTGCTCAAGCAATAGCAATACACCAACACCTCATCTTAAGACCAACATGTGCAAATTTTCACCAGTTCATTTGCTATTTTAAGAAATCACAACTCAGTCAATGAAACTAACAGAGCACCTTGCATTAAAACCCACTGCTAAGCACCAGTTGTAAGATTGGGCCTAATATATTTTTGAACCCCGAACACCAGAACTAAATCAGGCAACACTTACTTGATTTCATGAGAATACTGTTATTATTTCTCAAATATACTCATTTATACTAATGTTACAGTCTATGGACCATTTTGAAATCTTATCTTTTGTGTGTTACATTGATGAAGGTATAATTTCATTAGTAATAAACAAAATGGACATTTTGAGGCTTTGTGCATCCCACAGCCATGAGCTGAAGTCTCTAAAGCCCTATTACCCACCATGGCCAGACCTGGCTCGGCCTGAGCAGGCTGAAATAGCAGGTAGGGCAGTTAAAGCTAGAGACCGCATGGCCAGTCAGGCACCTACACCCTCATGAATCATACATATCTGGACTCCTCTGTCTTCCAGAAACAAAGGCAGTGTGTGATCAATGTCACATCTACAGTGTGTAAAAGTGGCGAAAGTGTGTCTCATGGTCAGCCACTTACTCCTGAGTCTGTGAAAGGTGGGACAGAGATATTCAAAAACACATGTACATTGTTTTGGAACCTCTTGGCTGCTGGCCATTTAATTGGGCTGTTAGCACCCAAAGCATTTTGGTATTAAATTTGAGTTGTAGTAATGAACCGAGTAAACAGACCAGACTAAATAAGTGAGGTTCTACACAATTATCCAGGCCCACATACAGTACTCATTGTAAACCCACACCAGCATCTGAGTTTTAATAGGACAGGTTGCATAGAAGTTTTCATGATTCAGAAATCATGCTTATTATTGTTGTTTTATTGCAGTGTATATTCTGTCTGCAGCTTTTTAATATGAAATTTCAGTTATTTCTGGTCGTTTTGGTTAAAGAAATGTTTGAACTAATTTGGAAAGTGACACTCATGGGCAGAAACCTCTTCCAGTTCCCCAGCCTGGCTGCCTGTTCTAGTTAGGTTTGGGTCTGGACGATTTATCGGTTTCTCCCAGACAGACTGGTAAACAGACAGATAGAAAGTATGTGCCAGAGCATGTGCAAGTGTGGGTCTGCCTGTGTGCATTTATATAGAAGGAAGAGCCAGGGGAGAGAGAAAGAGAGAGAGAGAGAGAGAGAGAGAGAGAGAGAGAGAGAGAGAGAGAGAGAGAGAGAGAGAGAGAAGAGAGAGAGAGAGCAAAGATTTCCTCTTTAATGAAAAGAATAGAGCACAAAAGAAAAACATACAATTGATTTACTCACAGCTTGAAGTGAATTACAATTAAGTATAAATGCATGAGAATGTGCTAAATGATGAAGACAGTGCTGCTTACAAATTATATCATAAATTATATCAAAAACTGGTGGCTCTAATGAAGTTATCACAACCATACATCCTAATTTATTCCTTACTAAAATTGGTAGTAAGTGGTTTTCCTCCAGGCAGTAGATCTGCAAGATTTAGACATGAGCCCAGAAGGCTGTGTGGTCAAATATCACCCTGTACATTGCTTACCTGGTGGAACAAATAATAATTTTTCCTCTAAATAAGGGTTGATCAACATGGGAGGCAACTATGTGAAATGTAAAGACCATACATAACCCATACATAACACTGCTTAGAAAATTGATTGTTCCATGTGCAGTAAAAACAGACTGTGACTTAAATGAGCCTTGATGAATGAGAACTGTTTGGATGAATATTTTTACATAACTGTTGATGATAATTTATGATGAGTATTCGTCATGCATATTCAAGGGCCCCTTTTGGATTGCAATGACCCTCGATCTTCTCCACTGTGTGTGCTATTGAAATACTGTGAACTGAGCTTAACAAATACCACATGGACATGGCTGCACTGATACTGTATGAGGTACTCATACTGCTCAGTAGCTCCTGTACTCCTGTATGGTGCAGATGCAGGGACAGTGAGTCAATGCAACGCATGTGTTTTAGAATGTGCTGGTTCATGTCCCAACCGATTAAACTGGTTTAACTTTCTAAACCTCACATCCAAACTTTCACCTGGATAGACTAATGCTTGCTCATTTCTAAATCAGAACCAAGGATAAAATACCAGTATGGTCTTCAGTAATACCAGTAAAGTCTTTAATTCTGGTTCATAATATTATCAGAAAATGTCAGATGAAAAAATGATTGTGTAGATTAAGAAATCAAATCTGGAGTTGACATGAAATGCAAAAGCAGGTAACATCTCCTAATGCACCCCTGATCAGGCCTTGGTGTATTGTGACAGCTGGCAGTATTCCTAGATAAAGTTTAAGACTGAAATACCTACATGAATTCTGATGTATTGGACCCTGCCTTAACCATACTGTATTAAAGTATACAATCATTTCTGTTATGCTATGTGCAATGACAAGGGCCATATGTTTGAATACTGGTTAGTTTTGGCAGGAAATGAAAAATCTTTGTTTTTATAAATCAATCGTAGTAAATGCTGGAGGGATGGAACATTGGCTCTGCCCAATAAAGGGAGACTAGCGATGATAACCCATGATAACGTCTAATGGATCTGTGTCCATTTGTTGAGTGTGATGCATTTTTCTGCTGGTGGAGCCATGTTCACTCATACCCCATCCCCCTCACACTGCTTTCTGTTTTCTCTTCCTCTCAGTCTCTGGATCTCCACATTCACTGGGGATGTTTCAGCAGCACCAAGCAAACGACACTGCCGTGTTTTAGTCACAAACTTAAGCCCTGGTTTTTCTGCTATCTCAGCAGGGAAGAGAGAAGATGTTGAGCTTGTTTCCTGGGATTAATTTTGAGCTGACATCCCCTTGTGAGAAAATGTAAACAAACAAAATGAGGAACGCAAATTGCAAAAATGCCAAAATGCACACCAGAGAGTAGGTCTGAGGCACTGGTCCTCAGAGACTGACATCTAAGACTTCAGGGACTTCATCCAAACCCAGCAAGTGGTCACTAATAAACTTCTGTGTGTGTGTGTGTGTGTGTGTGTGGGGGGGGTGGACACATATGTGTTTTATCTCTGTGTCAGTGTGATTATGAATGAATGCATTTGTGTCTGTGTATGCAGTGTGTGTTTCCATGTGTTTCTGTAAAAGAGCTAACATGCATGTGCATGTGGGTGCTAGTCCATACATACATGGTGGTATGTGTATATCCGTGTCTTTTCCTCCAGCATTACTTTGTCCTCTGCTCTTGGGTGCATTACACAGCAGAGCAGAAGAAGAGAGGGTGATGCTGGGAGTTCAATGCAGAAGGACTGTGGGCTTTCTCTTGCCATAGGGGTTGTGGGTTTGATTCTCAGCTGTGAAGAGGATAGAGGTCGGGAGAGGGAAGTGGCTTGCAGGGTCACTGTGTTACCCCTCCAGTTAAAACCCCAACTGTATGAATGGGCTGCTGCTTATTGTGCATCTCTAATTTGATTTGAACAGAAGCCTCTGTGGAGAAGTGCTATTTATGCTGTTGGTTCTGTAGTATGAGCAGCATGAAATGGCCTTTACAGTCAAATCTCTTTGAGTCACCAGCAGGGGACAGAATCAAGGGTGTAGTCCCCTTGGCTGGTTAGCAGTGGGGGTTGTTTTTGTATTTGTGTGTTGTGTGTGTGTGTGTTGGTGGGGGGCGGGAGGGAGGAAGTGGGGATGGTCATGCAAACCTTGGTGTATTAGGAGGATGTGCAGCCCTTTGGCTGGTTGTGTGTGTGTTTGTGTGTGTGTGTGTGTGTGTGTGTGTGTGTGTGTGTGTGTGTGTGTGTGTGTGTTTGTGTGTGTGATGTGTATGTGTGTGATGTGTATGTGTGTGCGTGTGTTTGTGTGTGTGATGTGTGTGTGTGTGTGTGTGCATGTGTTTGTGTGTGTGATTTGTATGTATGTTCGTGTGTGTGTGTGCGATGTGTATGTTTGTGTGTGTGATGTGTGTGCATGTGTGTGTGCGTGCATGCATGCGTGTGTGTGTGTGTGTGTCGTGTGTGTGTGTGCGTGTGTGTGTGCGTGTGATGTGTATGTGTGTGTGTGCATGTGTTTGTGTGTGTGATTTGTATGTATATTTGTGTGTGTGTGTGCGATGTGTATGTTTGTGTGTGTGATGTGTGTGTGTGTGTGTGCGTGCATCATGTGTGTATGTGTGTGTGTGTGTGTGTGTGTGTGTGTGTGTGTGCGTGTTGGTAGGAATGGAGAGCTAATGCAGCCTTTGGCTACTCAGCAAGGGGTATGTGTAGGGAGTTAGAGGGGGTGGGTTTTGAGCAGTTCTGCCTTGTAGTTTCTGCATGAGCTGATTTCTTCATAACAACAGCAATTATAAAATCATGCATACCAACAATCTTGAACCAGGATGAACCATACTGTCCCAATGCAATTAAATGTTGTCAGAGTTAGATCTGGGCCTACTATGCGAATGTCATTCAATTACATGTCATAGATGTGACTAAAAGCGATCGCTAAGAGGAAACTTGCTTTTGGGCATGTTTGTGTGTGTGTGTGTGTGTATGCGGGAGAGAGAGAGAGAGAGAGAGTGAGAGAGACAGAGAGCGAGGGAGAATATCTGTGTGTAAGTGTGTGTAATCTGTGTAAAGTGAAGATTATGAAGATTATAAAGGAATTTTCATTATCCTCCCCATCTCTCTGTCACAGGCACACACGCACTCACCATCACAGTCTCACAGTGCCAAGCCATTGTAGTGAGATGGTTTGATGGCTTTACAGGGGGAGTCACAGGAAAAAGGTCAGCCACAGACGCAGAACAAAGCCCAGAGAGATGGAGCAGATCTGTCAGATGGGAAAGAATGAGGTAGAGGAAGAGGGACAGAGACTCCTTTCAGGAGAAGAAAAGAGTGAACCTATTTTAGTGATTTTTTTTCTGCTCCTGATTTTGGCTTCTGCAGGAGAAAGCTCTCATGCTGTGAAAAAGAACATGAAATCAGTGTGCTTTTTTGAAAAGCAGGAGCCCTATCTGGCTCACGTTTGTGGAATGATTTCTCTCAGAAGCGCTGTACTGCTTGAACAACAGTGCCATTAGATTAACCCTTCTAAGGTTCACAAGTGTGTGACAGACAGACAGACAGACAGACAGACAGACAGACAGACAAGCGTTATATAAGATCAAAGCAACAGTAATTGGTTCATGTGAATTCAACTGTGGAAAATATTAAAACATCAAAATGATACCATTACTCACTGCTCAGATTAATTCAAATCAACCATCTCCTGCTATACACAATACTTTCAGTATTGTAATTCTGCTGATGTTGAGAGCAGGTGCATGTGCTTAGATTAGCATAACATCGGATCTCTGCATCTAGGGAGCAGTGAACAGTGAATTTACCAGGGAACACAGCAGTTCTGGGGGAAGCTAAAGACGTCGGAAGTATATATTACAGGCTGTGGATACAGATAACACACTCCTGAGGGAGGAGGGTCAGGTAACACACTCCTGAGGGAGTAGAGTCAGGTAACACACTCCTGAGAGTGTACGGGCAGGCAACATACTCCTGACAGTGTAGAGTTAGGTAACACACTCCTGAGGGAGTAGAGTCAGGTAACACACTCCTGAGAGTGTAGAGTCAGGTAACACACTTCTGAGGGAGTAGAGTCAGGTAACACACTCCTGAGAGTGTAGAGGCAGGCAACATACTCCTGACAGTGTAGAGTTAGGTAACACACTCCTGAGGGAGTAGAGTCAGGTAACACACTTCTGAGGGAGTAGAGTCAGGTAACACACTTCTGAGAGTGTAGAGGCAGGCAGTGGAGAGGCAGGTAACAAAATTAGCGGAGCTGCACAGAATGGTGCTGCGGAGGGTGAAGAGGCCCAAGCGACAGCTCTTAAACTGCTGGGGGGTGTAGGAGCAGCTCTCATTGCTTGATGAGGGATTCTCTCTGATGGAAAGGGGATAGAATAGTTTAATTACATGCTTTTAGTCAAGTGTGAGCTTTATTGTGTGGCTGAGAACTGAGCTGATTCTCTTTCTCTCTTTTTTGAACTCCTTTCTGTGATGTGCTAGTAGAACAATTTTCTGTGATTGTGGGGTTATGGACATTGATTGCCAGAAAAAATCTCAAGAGCTGCAGCAAAGCTTATTGCCCAGCCAATTATTATACCCCGTATCCAGCATAACATACAAAATGTAGCTGATGAATTTGGGAAAATAGCACCAAGCTAAGTGAAGTGAGTACAAATGGGGGGGTATGCCATGCAGGTAGGGTCTTCAGCACTTCTGCAGCTCAGTATGTTGAGGATTTATATATCTCAGGAAAGCTGTGAAACTCCACAGTGAATAGCTGAATGTATGAACTTGCCCAGTTGAAAGCTCCTAAGGGCTGGTGCAGAGCTTCTCTTTGATACTTTGAGAATTTGAACATGATATTTCAGCAGGGGAAAAGAAATTGTTCCTGAAAGCTGAAGCATCTGTGAGAAGCAAAACCATCGTGAATTTATTTTTGTGGCTATGTGTGATATTTTATTTAATTTGATGTGAAACAAGAGGGCATCTACTTAATAGGCTCTCTCACACTCATTATGAGCAGATAGCATATGATAATTATTCAGGATGTTGTTTGTGATGTCTGCAATAGGACATCTTGTAAGCTTTTAGAGTGTTATACTGAATTTTCATTTTTTACATTTAAAATTATATCCAATTTACTGATGTCGAATTAAATGTCATATCAAGTCATGACGTGTTTGTCATCTGAGGAGCCCAGTCTGAGACCAGAAAACCTGACTGGGGTGTAGAGACTGGTGCTCTGTTTATCTGAGTTCTGATTGAACCAATGGAGCAACTCTACCCCAGATTGGAGATTGAAACTGAAATTCTTGCCTATTCAGGTTTTGTTGTATTAATTCTGTCAACGTCTTTTTATTAATTAATTAAAATCAGAAGATTTGATCTCAATCGCCACAGATGTTTCATTTGGAGGATAATTGTAGATTTGACTGTTTCTTATTCAACTAAAGAGCCTTATTGACTGCATGTAACCGATTGAGCAAGCCATTGGTTGTGTAAGCCGTTGATCTTGGACATTATTGGGTGAGTATGATGCTGATTGAATGTGTTTCTGCAGGATTTAATCTCCTACTGACTCTGTTATCTCTAAGACCAGTCTACTGTGAGCTTTAACATCCTCTGTTCTAACTGCAGATATGTATCTCCTCTTCATTATACCAGGAAGACAGGTAGGGAAGGTGGGAAGCAGGAATGGGCATGTAGAAGCAAAATAGTAACTGTAGAATATGAAAGAAGCTTTAATGAGAGGAATGGGCAGGAGGGAGAGAGGGAAATATTGAGTGTGGGTGGGATGGAGGGAGGGAAGGATGAGGGGGTGGCAGGGATCATCTCGCCTAGTTTTAGTGTTTGGGTGGGCCCCATGATCTGGTATTGAATGTGGACCTTGCCATTACGGGCTGTGGCCAGCAGCCCTTGAGCATGATGGCATTGTTGAACTGTTGTGTCATCCAGGGAGGGAGAGATTTAGTAAGCAGGGGTTCCTGTGTCTCATTGCTCACCAGTGCCCTCTGCTGGTAATTTAGGCACCCACAGTCTACCTGAGAAAAGCCGCATATAAGACATCTTCCTCAGAGCCATAGCTGTGTTTGTTGAGCATGGTGTGAAAAGAAGTGATGGCAGAAATCACATGTTTTGAAGGAGAGCATGTGCCTGTGCTCTTCTGAAGTGGTCATAGAATTTGCAGCAATCAGGTGAAAATGAGATGACTTTCCAGATTGGGAGGAAGGGATAAAAAAGCAGAGTAGAGAAAGGAAGAAAGGCTAAACCACAGTCACATCATGAAGTTAAAGCCAGGAAGTGAGGTACAATCTCAGTAGTGGAGGATCTGTGAAAGGGAGCACATAAGAGAGGTAGTAGTTCTGGGAGGAAGCAGAGCCAGGGGAGGGAAAGCCTTCCTCCATGTCATGTCAGTGTTAGTCACAGTGATGTCCCAGCTGAAGAGCAGGAGCACTGAGGCTGCTGGTCTGAAAACCCCAGCAATTAGGGAGGTGGGAGAGATGGAATGGGAGCAGACAGCCGCTGGGGCAGTGTGGAGGTCAGAGGGGGGAATCGGGATGGAGCATCCTCCAGAACCGATGTCCACAGCACTGGGGCTCCCTGCTCCATATCTCACCCCAGGGCCCTATTACACAGTTTGAATGTTTGTTTGAAATAAACGTCAGCTGCTCTGTGTGAAGCACTGAAACACAAAGAAAGAGAGAGAGAGGGAGAGAGAAACAGGTTTACTGGATTTGATTAAGCTACTAAATGGGAAAGCATCAGACACAAATCAAGTCCTACAAACAGAGAGAAAGAGGACAAGAGGAGAGTCAGGGGAGAGAAAGAAAAAGGGAGAGAATGGAGGGAGATGAGTGATGCTGGATTATGAAAACTGAAGAGAAGGTAAGGGGAGAAAAAGGAGGGAATGTCAGGGATGTTTCCTCAAAACATATGAGGCTCATTGCACAAAAGCCTTTTGTCTGTGACCGCAATTATGAGTATTTAGCATTCATATTAATCTCAATCTAAATAATGCATTTATCATAAGTGGTTCCCAAATTATGGATCCTATTAGTGTAGTTTTACCTCCCAAGGGCATTCTGGGAAATGATGACAGGAAAATTATGTAGATGAGCAGGAAAAATGAAGTAATGGTATGGTACAATATATGAGCAAAGCAATTACTATGCCATAAATGTATAATCAGTTTGTAACTATAGTGCTCCTATTTCATTTTCTGAATGGATGTAGAGCATGAGTTTGTAATGTAACAGCATGTAACAACATGCAGTAATAGATGATATACACTGTAGGTGGCAGCCACCTACAAGGTGAAACTTACCTAATGAAAGTTAAACTTAATGCATAATGATTCATTGCAGATATTTTTGACTTTCTATTCTTTATATTTTAAAATGGCCAATAGCAACTCGAAGCCCAGGCTATCCTCAATCATTTCAACAGAACCAAGACATGATCACGTGCAATGTCAGACGTTAATTTCTCTAAACTCTACAAATCACTGCAGTATCTGTGAAAAAGCCCTGCTGAGCTGAAGTGACATCACAGGTCTCATGAGTGATTAGGGTCTGACCCAGGGATATGCCACTGCTGCTTATAAATGTAGAGGTTTTAACTAGAAACGGGAAAGGATTTAACAGGAACAAACCTGAAACATGTTGCATTGATATTGATTAGCACACATTTCACTGGATAGGATGAAGTTCCTGGCAGGAGACGAGTGGGAGAGGAACGTGTTTACGTGGTACCCCTGTCTGTGCAGAGCACTGAAGCGTTCTCAGTCACTGACAGCATGCACCTGTTACTTTTCTTCAGAAAAGGGTCCAAACACCTGCTGTCAGGAGGGGTTTGAAGCCAGGTGTGGAACTGATTAGAGACCTGCGACTTTTCTGTGGAGAGACCGCAGTCTGGGCTGCGTGACACGATCCATACAAAGATCCCTGATCAAAGCAAAGGGTGAAGAGGCCTGACCATGGCAGGGGGAAGAAAAGTTTAAATATTTAAGGATTTACTTTCACCCCTCTGTGTATTTCCTTTGTGAGATTGCTGAGGTTGTCTTTCTTCTCCCTTTCTTCGCAGCGTAAACAAGGACAGCAATATGCAACCGTGGTCTCCATCTTACTGTTACTTAAGAAAACTGAAGCTCTTTTCTATACTGTTTATATATTCAGTTGTGTGTCCAAGTGCAGTGTAGTGTTATGCGATTCTGCCTTTTGCTTTGCTTAACTCCTTTGAATAATTTACCATGGTAAACAATAAATACTCCCATCACCCTTCACAGGGCACTGCATGTCTTCAGTCATCTCCAAACCACAAAGGACCAGAACCAAATCCTGTGTTACTTAGCTCTGCATAATTGAAATTAATTCTGTGCATATCTTTTTCCCTCTTTAATTCAGCTTGCCAGCTCTCTTAAGTGGTATTAATAGTTTTCTCTGAACAGTGCTGTAGTGTCGGTGTGACATTAATATGAGTCATCGCCGCTCTCTCACTGAACGTGGCACGGTGACAATTAGCCTGACTCAAGGGGAAAGGGAAAGTGACATTTGTTGAACGGCTAGAGAAGGCCGGCCTGCCCTCCTCCTGAAGCACCGGCCAGCCGGTTTGTTGGCCTTGTTTGTGGCCCTGACCTCTCCAAGCATGGGTCTGAACCAGAGCAGAGTGACAATATGTACTATGAAAGGCAAAGTGATGGCCGTGAAAGGGTTTCCACTCCCTGCTTACCTCCAGCTTTGTATTTGATTAGTAACTTTGTTCAGCCTTGGCTGTCTGCAGTATGAGTGATACCCTCAGCTCTCTGAAGGCGGGTTTGGTTAATGGGGATATTATCCTTTCATATAGCCACCTTTCCCTGGCTTAAGCATCATTATTCCCTCTTGGCACAACTAACTTCAAGTCTAGTATTAGTTTGCAGTGTTCTTTGTATATCAGCTTTGGTTTCACCATTGGTTTATTAGCAAAGCACATCCTTAAAGTTCAGCAGAGTTTTACCACATCAGAAATTAAGCTGTAAGGCTTGTTGTTTGGCTAAATTTTTAGCATAGCTCATACCCAGAATGAGGTCATTTTGGGTCAGTGTGCAAGTGTGGCTGCTAACCTGGTGCTAAACACTGAGCCATTTTATATATTACTTTACATTTAAAATCTATCTGAGTGATTGGGCAGCAAATAAAATGGCTGCAGAGACATTGAGCAGGTAATGAACATAGTGAATCAATGAGAAGGTAAAAGGGATATAGGGAGACATGGAAGCTGGATAAAATAACTTTACATACCGAGAGTGTAAAATTGGCCGTAGAGACACAGTGGTCACATAAAATAATTACACACAATGAACATGTAGACTCACCACTGAAACATGTTTATCAACACACAATGTACAGTGATCAGAGAGATACTGTTATCAGGTAGAATGGGCTGAGAGAAATATTTATCAGGTAAGTGATAGAGAGGAGTGGGTGAAATGATTGCAGTGATAGTACACAGGTAAAGTAGCCTCGGGCACAACGTGTAAGGGAAGGAAAGATCAGATAAGGAGGCTGTTGATAGGCTGAGGAAACAGTGTCCAAACCCCAACACTCACAAACTCTCAGGTAATCGAGAAAGCTCCATGGCTGAAACGCATGTTCAGAAATCCATATTATCAAAAGGCATGCAGAAAGTACACAATGTGCATATTTGGGTGGTGCTGTGTGCTACATGGGTGCTCTGTGTACATTCCTTTGACTTAGAGACTTCTGATTAAAGTTTACTGATGATACCATTACATAATATAAACATGTCTAGTTTATATTGGCTCAGAGAGTCACTGCTTTGTGTCAGCTGGGAATTGAAGGAGCTAGGGAACTGTTGGATGAGAGGTAAAGAGGGAATTACAGGTCTGTAAACACATTCTGCTTTGCCATATTTATGTCTTAAAAAGTTAGCTGTATCACTGTGTGTATTGACACATGATAGGTAGTTTCAAGCAGGCTAACAGACGTCATACTCTTGCAAAATCTTACCACACTGAAATTAGACAGAAGGAATGCCATGTTATGGATTTGTCATTTGTATGTTTCTGGTCTCTGAGAACACTAGCTTGTGGATTGTGAAATGTGGAGAAACCCCCTATGTGGGATAATAATGTGGGAGTGAGAGAAAAAGGAAAGCAAGAGACTGTTCTGGCAGGTTTTTCTATAATAATATGGCAGGGAGTGTGTGTGTTTGTGTGTATGAGAGAGAGTTACAGAGAGAGAGAGAGAGAGAGAGAGAGGTGGAGAGTAGAGAGTGCCTACCATGTTTGGTTGTATTATGTGCAGTGAGTCAGCTGCCATGCTGTCATTAGCTTCATCCCTCTGTGGGATTCGCCTGTGGGTGAACGACTCCCTCCTCCAGCCCCCCCAGAGAGCCAGCAACTCAATGATTCCCATGCTGCCTAAGATAATTCAAACTGCATTAACCAAACCACCACCCCACTACCCCAATTATGCACCTGTGTGTGTGTGTGTGTGTGTGTGTGCACTAACCTACATTTTCTGTTGTTCTGACAAGGTGTAAACACTAGCACACTGTTTTTCAATAGTACCATGGGGTAAATTGATTCAGATGGTCAGTAAGTGAGCAAGCAGTGCCATCTGCTGTTTGAGTAAGTGAAATGAAGAAATAGATGAAATCTACCTGGCTTCAGAAAGAAAGAAATTTTACCTCTGTGGTTTGGGTTAGCTGTGAAACCATGGTCGCTGTTTTGTTTTTGCAGACAACGGTGGAATAGGTTGGGCAAGTGTATATTGGTGACCACTTACTTGAGGGTCCAACCGGATTTTTTGGACGAGGTCTGAAAATTACTTTAGCTACAAAGTTGCTCCAGTTACATATGTCATTTAAAATACTTACATATACTTAACGTATATAATTTTGTCTTCATATTACTGTCTGTATTTGGAAGAAGTGGGTTAGACTTGGCGAAGTTTTGTTAATCTTGAAAATCTCCCACTTCTGACAGTGTGTCAGGAATGGGCCTCAGGGACTCTCCAGACGGTCTGAGGTGGTGCCCCCGGACGGTGGTTTTCATTCAAACCACAGGTATACCCTCTGAATTATTAATACTTGTTAATTGTTGTTAAAGTGAGACTTTTCATATGTATTGAATTATCACTGAATTTCATAAGAAAACATTATGACAGAAATAGCTATGTACAATATTCACATTCACTGAGTTTTAAGTAAAACTAATTAATACTTTCATTTCCAGAAATGTTTACTTTAGAAAGCAGTAAAATATCTTAACTGATTTAATGATACAGTAACAGCAGGGTTCTAAAGACTGAAAATTTGAACAACTAGTAATGTGACTGAACCATTTTCTGGACAGATCAAATGGCAAGTCAAGCCTGCATTGTATCTATTGATGATAGAAACCTTTTTGTGAAATAAAAATACATCTATTTAACAACTTTAATTAACCACAAGATGTAAAAAAAAACAGTGTACATGGTTGGGTCCCTATTTTGAAATCACTGTTTTAGGAGATAGAGAAGAAAATGCTACCAGCTATCACCACTAGGGGTCAGATTTGTGTTAGCTTTGGAGGAACAAACAGCCACCTGGGGGGTTTGTGCTTGTGCTGTAAGCCCAAATATGGAGACTGCTCTCAATTGTATGATGGCAGCTCAGCTGAAGCTGGGCAGATGTAGCTTTTCCCTGAATAATGGCATGTAGCTGGACAGAGAGAGTGTGAATAAGGGTATAAACGAAACAGTACAACAATTCTGAGGATACAGAAAATATAAACAAAATACCACATGAAAACCCCACGACAATTATTCTTGGGCTAATCTAACAAGCACAGCAATCTCTTCTTGGTCAACAGACCATATTGCCCACATACACATTAGTCATGCTGTTACACTGGCATGCTGAAGGATAAAGACAGAATGCAGCTTATCATTAATTGTTATCTAAACTGTTACTGAAGTGTCTTCAGTCTGATGAGGAAGGGGGAGGAGGATGAAATGAGAAATGGAAATATCATACTGATAATCAGGGAAATGGTGCATGCTTGCTTGAATGAATACAATGAACAGAGGAACACATCTTTATACCGTCATTCACAGAACAGCAGCGGAGAGGGACTAGAGATTGGAATTCCACACTGGAATTCCCATGAAGACATTACGTTTCCAGATTGCTGAGGAAGATCCAGCTTAGACTCCCATTTGACTACAAGGAGTACATTCCCTTAACAGTCACTGTTAGAGTCTCAATGAAGTATCAAAGTCATAGAAATATGTTAGAGCAAAATTATCTTCAAGGAAAATCCAGAGAACTGACAGGATTTCTGTGTTTGGAAATATTTACCAAAACTATCTGGGAATGTTCTGGGAGCTAAAAAAATTCTGGCAGCTAAAAAAAAAATCATAGCATACTTCCTGCATGTCTGTAATATTTTGGCACATGGTAACATCACTGCAATGTTTCAAACAGCCAACAAAGACAAATGCATTGCCTGGAACCTTGAAAAAGGTCTCCTTCAGGAGCTCCATCTTATGTCCTACTTAAAATCTTTTTTGATTTAGGGGTAGCGAACACCTTGTCAGGGCCAGGGGATTTACTGAGCTGAGCGTAAATGAGAAAACTCAGACTAAATTCTGGCCTTGGCTTTTAAACGATTCTGCTGTAAATCCATCTTAATTAGCGAGTTGGCCAGCTCTTAACTTATAAGTACTAAATTGATGGAGGACATTGTGGTCATGGAACAGACCGACACATTGACTTCCCAAAATCTGAAGAAAAGGAAAAAAAGGGAGGATAACATTGCACAATTAATGAATCCAATTCAATTTGTGAAGTGCATTGGTGATTAATTTGTAATGCATGTATCAGCATGGCAGTGATTGTTGAAAGTGGCTTAAAAGGATGAGTTGTGGCAAATAGACAAAGGTGTCATTGGAAGAGCAGTTTAAAGCTGTATCTGTGTTCATGTCCATGGATCATGTGCAATGTGCTGTGTTTTGCAAATAAGTTATACAGACATGAAGCATGACAATTTGCAGGCTGTAGTGTAAAACAAAAATGAAAACCATCATCATGTTTTGCAGAATAACATTACATTTGGTGGTGTAGGGCAGGAGGCCATGATGTTGACAGCTATGATGGCATGTTTTTTTTTTAACAGCTTTGACACTGTAAAATATACAAAGCCATTAGTATTATGTCCTCATCTCTCACCCCCTTCTGAATTGAATTGTTTCATTTGTCATTGCTATCTGAGTCTTTCTCTGTATGTGAGGTAGCATGTAGTGCTAGTTGCTATGCTGTAAAGCAAGGTCATTTGGGATTAGATCGCAGGGTGCATTTTGTGAGGGGCATCGCCTCTCCGGGGAGAAATTTAAGCTGTACATCAATCAGTCAATCAATAAATACATAAATCTATACCATTTCATTTGGTTTAGTGCCATTTACATTTGGGACACAAATGTAAAGCATGCAATGCAGGGGGTAGTGGCAGCTAGAGGAGCCCCATTATGTTCTTCAAATTGTGATTAAGTTATCTCTTTGAAAACAATGGGAAGGGTTATATGCCCTTATATGAAATGTAATTGCATCAATAAATCTATACCATGTTATTTGGTTAAGTTCCATTCAGGACAAACATTTAAAGCATGCAATGCAGGGGGTAGTGGCAGACATAAGGGAAACATTAATAATTAAATAACTTAAACACATATTTGTCATTGACATCATGTGCCTGAAAATCCAGATAACTTGTGACATAAGTATTTTTTAAGTGCTTGACAATTCTTGATCTATTTTAAACACCTCCTCAGTATGATTCCAGTCAATGCTATCATTACAGAAACTTTCTCAGAGATTCAGCACCATGGATAGCGCCATGGAACTGCCACACTGCCTCTGTACCCAACTGCCAGAGCATACATGTAGGTCCTCTTTGTCAACGAAACTGCTAGTTTACTCCCAGCAGTCTTTCCAGTCCATCATCTTTGGATAGTTACAGGTTTAATGATTGCTCAGTGTCTTGGACAGTAATGTGGCTGTGTAGTTGGAAAATACAGAAAAAACAGTACAGAGTGTCTGCAGTGTTGTGGTGTCAAAACGTGGTGTCAACAATGAATTTAACTGTACTCAAACTCCAACTTTTAATGTAGGCTAACTGGTCAGTTCTATATCCCACTCACAGCCAAGTAAAATGATACTTTGTATGCCAAAGTTCAGTAACTCCCAGTTAACTCCATTTTATTTGCTCAGAACTATTATTTTTTGTGTGTGTTTGTCATGGAGAACACAAATGGCATATGTATTAGGTGTGAGGACTTGTGAGATGTTTTAGCTTATGTACCCGCAGATACCTGTTATTTATAGACATGGAGGTAAGTATCATCCCCTGGTATTAACTTAAAGATCAGTCAGTATTCCTTAATCTCAAATAAAAGGTGGAACAGTATTTGCACATCTGCTTTGCACTGATATGGGTAGCAGACTAAATGTGTTTTCTGAAGAGGTGCAGTGGAAGGGTGTTCTAAGCTCCTGAGTGATGCCAACTGTATTGTGTCCTTATCTGCCCTCTCCTCTGTCACCCACATGAGATGTGTGTGTGTGTGTGTGTGTGTGTGTGTGTGTGTGTGTGTGTGTGTGTGTGTGTGTGTGTGTGTGTGTGTGTGTGTGTGTGTGTGTGTGTGTGTCTGTACGTGTGTGCGTGCGTGCATGTGTGTGTGTGTAAATTACGATTTTTTAGGACTGTTTTTGCTTAGAGAGAATTAGGCTTTGTTTACAACAAACAGTCACAGCAGTGGAGCAGTGGAAGTGAATGGACTGTATAATCAACAGCAGGCCCCTGCAGTGTACTACAGTCATCTCCATACAGGAATCGCACACCCACAGCCCACTAACTGCCATGCAATTACATTACATTGTGTCCTGGAAGAAGGAGATAACCCACACAGACTTCATTTTTACAAAATGAAGCTTATGGTTGTGAGAGTCTGAGTGAGACTATTGTATTTGTTACAAGGTGGGACAGAGTAAGACTTGGGATGTCCCAGAAGCAGCCATGGTCATGGGCCATAGACAATCAGTGCTCTTACTTCCAAGAGAAATGCATATCAAGCAAGATACTGCTGCTTAGTCCTGATGACAATAAATGTTTTGGAAAGGAAATCTCTCAGTATAACCTGGCAAGCATGGAGCTATTTTACCAGACCACAAAGCAGGATTTATTTTGAAATACACTTCAGGACAGAAGACAAATGAGCTATCAATCAATCAACCTTATTGTCCTCCTTGGAGCACTCTAGCAATCCTACACTTACAGGAAAGTGGAGGGCAGTATGAGCCATGAGGAATTCTGGGTATTACTCTGCTGCAGAGCCCATCCTATTTGTTTAAAAGGTCAAATCACCATTTCTCATCCTTCCTTATCATAGATGGATACAAATGGCCCAGTTAGATAGACCTTAGATACACCTTCTGACTCCCTTAGTCTTCATTTGTCTGTCTGTTTGTCTCTGTTTCTCTCTCTCTCTCTCTTTCTCTCTCTCTCTCTCTACTTGAATTTGTCCTCTCAGGTGGAGATAATAAGGGCTTATTAACCAGCCAGTCCCAATGTGCCTCTTAGAGATGAGTCCACTTTCAGGAGCCTAATGAACTCCACAACTCCCCAGAGAATTGTGGTTATGCTCTTTAAGCACTGCTCTTTGGCCCCGTTCCCCTGCACCATCCACCCCCACCCAACCCAGGGCTCATGTTGCTGTGCTGGCTTTTAATTAAGCTGTTGCCAGACTGGAGATCCTGAGGAGGCATGTCTCCAGAGGAGGATGGCTTTGAGAGCATTGTCCTGTCAGAAGCGCTGACTGCACTGTAGCTTTTGAGAGAGGCATTTATGTAGTAATGCTTTGAGAAGGGAGCTCTTATAGAAAGCTTTGACTTTTGTTTTTTTAAAGAAGGTCCCAAGGAAAAGTTGTAGTTGGCTTTAATGAGGGAGACTATTGGGTGCCGTCAGAGGGGTTCATTGGACACTGTATTTCCTGTGTCCATATTTCCTGAAGCTTAATATGGAGAAACCCATCAAAATTAATACTGTCAAATGCAGCAAGTCTATGCGGGATATTTGTTGATCATGGGGGGCGTATATAATATGTCACAGAAAGTCTGCTCACCCTTTGTTCATGCTTTTAAGCTTAAATTAAAATGTATGAAATATGTATTCACACTTTTCCATCATAAATGAAAATTTCAGTACTATCATTTCACTCTCCTCAAGTAACTCCTCAAGTTGCTTCCCTTCATTTAATTACCCTGAGATCTATAATGGAATATCAACATAATTGGAACTAATTCCATATATGTTTCAGCCATTAAAAATTGTTTAAAATTCAAGTTTATAAAACAAAATGAGAGATCTAACAGTTTTTTTTAATAAAGCCAAATTGCTGGTGTATGAGCCATAAAAATGTCAAAATGATTCAATGTGAATTTTATTTTTACTACAATTAGCAAAGATCTCTGTTTTGGCAAAAAAAATGACATTTTCCTGTGGAGAACCTCATCCTATTGATCAAGCATGGCTGTGGCTCTGCTATGGCTTGGGGCTGCTTCATTGCTTTTGGACTCTGATGGCTTGTAGTTACAGAGGGAAACGTAAAACACATGTTAAAATGCAGCTTGTTCCGAAAGGGTCCACATACTTTCATGCATAGCTGTATGTCTGCTGTGGGTGTGCATGTCGTTATGAGTCACACTGCTGGATTCTTCCTCTTTCTCCTTCTACCCCACCCCCTCCTCCCCTCTCTCTGCCCCCATCCCTGCTTTTTACTCACCCCTTTCTTGTCTCTCTTCTTTGTTTCTCTCATCAACTCACAAAACACATTCCCTCTACAGACTTTCATTCACCACAAGCTGTTAATTACCTAACGAGCCCACTGATAATTCATCTACATGAGGACCGTGCCTAGCAGCAAACAGCACGCAGCCTGCATCTGTGTGATCCAAGGCATTCCTGCTCTTCCCTCCTCTCCCTGCTTCATGGTGAATAATTGATGTGATGCCGTGACCGTGCAAGGTCCCCCAGCTTCAGTAATGGTTGTGTCTGTGCCACTGCCTGGGCCATAGGAATTCAACTCCTCTCTCTGTCTTTCTCTTTCATCCTCCCTCTCCCTCAATTATCTTCTTCTTTTTTGTCTCATTTACCTCTTATTTACCTCTTTTCTTCTTCCTCTTTCCTCTCTTTTTTTCATTTCACTTACTATTGCATTCTTGATTTCTCTTACTCCCATCTCTCTCCCTCTCTCTTTGCACACCTTCATGAAAGTAGTCTGGCATTTTTAAATAAGAGGTAAAAAGAACACATAAATCCAGTCACTAATCCAACACCTTCTGCAGCACTTGGCAGTGCATGAAAATTTTTGCTTAGGTAAATGAAAAATGTTTTGCAAAAATGAAAAAAATGAATTATATATGATACCTGACATCAAAATTAGTGTAAAAACAGAAAAAGTCAGCCAATTTGGAATTGTGTGTATTTTAACATTTAAAATGAAAATCCCTTTAAATATTTATGAAAATCTCGATTAAAAGAAAAGGCCAACCTGATACTTGAATTATGTATTTAAGAAAATGGTCCAACATTAAATATTATTGTGTAAAAATATGTAAATCTTTTAATTCAATGACTGAAACCTCCTTAAGCAGCTATGACATCAACAAACATTTCCTTTTGCTCTTTATCAGTGTCTTACATCTTGTTATTCGGACTTGAAGCGATTCTGTCAGCTCAAAAAGGCTAAAACTGCTCAAAGCAGAGGCAAGGCACAGATACCAGCAGTAGGAAATGTTCAGCTGAAGGACATTCTGCATGGCTTAAGGACATGCTGCTACTTAATGACTTTAGAAGGTTCTCATACTTTTCTGTGCTGTTGTTCATGTTTTTTCATTAGTCAGACGAGACTTTCAGTGTAAAACAAGTTCAACTGCAGATGAGTACGAAGGAGTTCAAATACATTAAAGCACCACCATGTGAAAGGGTGCATTTACCCTTCATATAGTGTCATTTGTAGAGTTTTCTTTTGCATTTTGTATTTCCTTTCCATTTCCCTCTCTTTCTGTGTCCCCCAACCTTTAAAAAGAAGCCTTCATCTCTTTGAGAGATAGAGTTCTTACTTTTAATCTGTAAATTTGTTCTGTACTGTATTTACCTGAGCCAATGTAACTTTTAATTAACTCCCCCTTAATTGTTTTATAGAATTCAATGGCTATCATGTTTGTACACCATAAAACTTTCAGCATCCAGGAGACACTAATCTCCTGCCTTCAATTTTCTGCAGAAAATAGGTTCCGTGTTTTTAGAAGTGGATTAAGATCACAAGACTGTTTGGTTTAGAAACTAAATCATTCCACAGTTTTGGGGGTTTCCTATCAAAATAAATCAACTTCACATTTTCATTTTGGAAACCATATGTAGTCAGTTTGTTTTAAAATCCACGTACAGCATGTGAGAGTTTAACACATTTCGACAGACGCTCACTTACCTCATGCTGACACTTTTTAGCTATTTATTACTCCCTGTACAGATTCAGTCACTCCACGCACAATGACCGATTCCTGTTCTGTGCTTTTTATTTTAATACCATTCACAAAAAATGCATCATGGCTTATAATTGATCCTAATGCAATGTACAATCAGAAAGACTTTGGGCAAAAATGGAATCCAGGACAAGGTAGCGAGGTAGAAAACACAGTTCACCAAGAATATCATAAATCATCTTCTCAGGTTTGCCTTAAAACACGTAAATAGTCCTCGAGAAATATGGAGGAATGTTCTAAGGAGTGATTATTTAAAATATAATTTTGGGTGACATAGGCCCTGTCATGTCTGACTAAAAACCAAACACTTCCGAGATAAGAAGGATAGGGTGGTATTCGTGTCAAGTTTTGGCAGTTAATTTGGTGCATCAGTGCCTGTAAGACTTGCCATTATTTTAAGAGCCCTGAGTCCTACGGAGATCAGAGATTTGTACAGGAGAATGTCAGCCCATCCATCCATGAGCAGAGCCTAAAGAGCAGCTTGGTCAAGTATCAAGGCAATGATCCAGAACTCAAAAATAAAACTATATCTGAATGATTGGAGAAAATGAAATGTCATATTTTGGAATGGCCTAGGCAACATCCATACCTATACCTCATTGAGACGTGATGAGTTAGTTGAAGCAGTTCATTCATGGTAAGTGAGGGGTTGCATTCATTGCTGCTTAAACAGAATAACCAGTTATTCAGTCTAAGGGGGTGACTACCTTTTTACATGGGTGCGTTTTGCGCTTAATATGCTTCTTTAGACTTTAAGTATGTAAATTTTGTCTTGTTTCCTCAGGTTCTGTTTTACCTAATATAAAATTTTGGTTGAGGATCTGATAACAGTAAGAGTGAAAAATCTGCGAAAAGGCTGAAAATCAGGAAAACACTTTTCACAGCTCTGTATATCAGATGTTCTGTTTGTGCAGTATTCGGACTTCACGCCTGATTTCTTGCACCAAGTGCTCTCCGGTCTGTTGGTCTGTCATAAGCACAGGTGAAACAAGATCAGAGCTCTTGGGGCCAGGTGGGACGTGAAATTGACAGAAATCTCTGTGCAAGTTAGTTGCTGATTAACAGAGAGAGGGAAATTTGAACTGAATTGAATAGAGAGAGAGAGAAAGAGAGAGAGAGAGTGCGTGACGCGTGGGCGGATGAGGGGTTGGGGGGATCCGAAAGGGATTTGAGAGCTGCACAGTGAAGGAGATGAGGAGGGGATCCTCGTCCCAGTTAGTCAGAGAGGTTTATCTTCTGTGAGGGGGAGTCTGGTTGTTGAATTATTTATTTGGATTCTCTCAGCAGATTGGCTCATGCGCACATGCACCTACCCACCCACACACACTCACACAAACTCGCACACACACATGGTCCACTCAGCATTTGTCCTGCTTTGAAACAATGAAGAAATTTGCTTGACGCTGACAATGTTCACTCACTGGCCTTGTGTATTTTTTTCAGAGTGACACAGCTTTAGTCTCCAACCCAGGTTCGTTCTAAGGTCAGCAAATGAAAGATGTCAGTCACCAGCCACTTGTCAAAGAGGCTATTATAATTTGTTGAGCAGCCAGAAGGGTGTATATTTAGGATGAAAGGCAGGAGAATGTTAGATAAAGAAATGGAAAAGGGACTGGCAAAATACATAGGGCATTTTTGTTGATTTTACATGAATCATTGAACCATTATGAAATGAGAAAAATAAAACATATTACATGTGAAATTAATCACATTTGACAAATGTTTGTGCTAAGAGAGTTCCAATTCATTTCAATGCTATCCTTGATTTACAGATTTCCATCACTGGAACTTTCCTGAAGAGAACGTTGAAAAAGAGCTTTTTTCAAGGAAAATTGCATATAGGCTAGTTTACTGAAATCTAATTGCACTCACTTGATGACACAAAAGGGCAGATGCTTGTAATTACTGAATGAATACAAACTCGTTCATCACTGATTGTGTTGGGTCTGTAAGCATTTATGCATACGTATACTGGTAAATGAATTAACAACGCAGAACGACTAGAAAAGCCTCGCACTCAGATTACTCTCATGCACCCAGATGTATAGCCCCTCCGTTCGCGCCTGTCCCAGTGAATCTGTCATACGGAGTAAACAGCAGTGTCTTTGCTGATTCGATCAATCCCCTCCTTATCCGACTGACCCCGAGGCTCTTTGGAGGAAACCACACCATGGGAGTTTGGCTGGACTCATCTGGGTTGGACTAGGGTAAAAAGGGGTGGGAGGTGCGGTAGACTAGAACGGGTGGGCGCTCGAAGCCTTTCATGACGTGGTGGAATTGCAGTAATCTCCTCTGTTCAACGAAACGGCCCGGCGCACGCGGGTACTGCAGAAGCTTAGAGGGAGGGGGAAACAGCGTGAGAGGAAGGAGAGCTGAAGAAGGAGAGAGGGAGAGACGACGTTTAAAACCTCCTTTAGTCAAAGCAATAGCTGCAACATCAGCTTCAGGGATGTAGCCGAAGAGGGAAGAGCTCTGCCTACCCGAGCTCGCCAAAATGAAGAAACATTCAGCCAGGGTAGCCCCACTGTCGGCCTGCAACAGCCCGGTGCTCACTTTAACGAAAGTAGAAGGTAGGCAACCTGATTTTCCTATTGCCCTACGACTGAAAAGTGCGAAGTGAAGTTAAGGAAAGGGTTGGGTATGGGTATATGGAGAATACCTTCATGTACGCGTTATGGACTGCCTTGAATTTGTGCAAGTCGAATTGATTAATTAAATCTGGAAATGATGTAAACGTTTCTGTTCGTGAAACTGCATGAGAATTGGAATTATTCAGCAGCTAAAAAAGATGTGAGGGCGAGCGTGCGAGGAACGTTTGTTTGTGTGGAACATGGTACCCAGGTGCCCTATAACTTTTAACGCAGTGAAAGAGCGCACAGCGCTGTACACACTGGGTTATAAACCGTGTGCAATTGTCATGTAAAGCATGACGGTCACATTAAGGGCACGCGACCCTGACACTGAAATTGTAGTAAAATCATTTTGGAATTAATTTCATACCTGCTTTTCAGGCGAAGCAATGGACGTGCATTGCCAGTAAACAGACACCCTGCTTTCCCTCTCCCAGAGAGGGGAGCAGAGACGCACGGAGGGAAACAGCGTGCAGTGCAATGCAGTCTTTCATCCTGTTTTCCCTCTGCAATGCTTTCTTGGGAGGTGTTGTATTGTAACACTTGGTCACCCACAAGATGTGTTATGTTTTGTATAGTCACCTGTTGGTTTGAATACAAACATGGTGATGAAATCATTAGTTGCCAAATATGCATTTGGAAATCACATTTAATTTTCCTGTATAAATATGCGGCATGATTGGCAACCATCCTCTCTTTCTCTGGGTGTTTGTGTATCTGTGCCTTTATCTGCTGCATCAATAAATGGAATGATTGTTTATTACAGTAATATCTCTACCTCCACAGACAGTTTTCACACTTAAGTAAATTTTGATTCCCTGTGTTAAATACAGGAATCACTTGTCAGCACCATCAGATTAGTTTTCTTTTCAAAATAAAAAACCTGGTTAACTTGCTATAATCCAGGTTAAAATGTTCATTGTTATGTATGCATCTCCAGACTATCAGACTTTTGTGCCTGAATGTGTCCATAGTGTGTTCCACAGAAGAAGTGTTCAGTGTCAGCCCTCTCAGCCCCAGGCCTAGGCCCTCCCCCACCGCACGCCCACTGGCTGTAGATATATGCATCAGATCATTTCAGGCTTGGGCTGGAGCACAGGGATGTGGGTAACACAGGAACAAGTGGCTGGAAAGGGGTGGGGGGTGGGGTGGGCAGGGACTGTGTTGGTTCACCATTTGGAATCAGCTGAGCACAGGACTCTGCCTTTGACTGACCAGGAAACAGCCAGTAATATTTAGTTTGCGGCAAGATAGAAGAGGTAGTGGTAACAGGAAGCATCCGAGGGAAGCCAGTCTTGATGGATATGGCTGAGGTGATTGTTTTATTCTGTGTGGGGAGACAGGCAGGGTGGAGACTGTGTTCCAGCATTTTCTGCGTGCACTGTGTCTGAATCAGTGGAAGCAGGAAAGCCTCGCTAGATGAGAGGGTAGATGGAGTCACAGAGAGGCGCCTCCCGTTCTGCAGGTGGAATGATTCATGTAGAGTGGCCACGTTGGTTTTCTCTCTTAGCTGGCTCTCTCTGTCATCGCCATGACACACCTGTGTATTATCAATCACATAGCATCCTCTTATTACCACATACAATGTTGTCGTTGGTGGAGATTCATTGATCATGCGTCACATAAAGAGAAATAATATAGCAACAGTAAGCAAGGCCTTCATAATAGCGGTATGACATATTTTATAAACACTCTATAGTAATTTGCCTACTTATGTCAAATGCTGTAGGGGAAAGATAGCAATAAATAAAATAGTGTAGCATTGGTTTTCAAAATATAATATTACCTACTCACTGCATTACTGATGTCACTGTATTTTTACAATTTTGCTGTGTAATTATAACAACAATAATAGTAAAAATAATAAATAATAATAATAGTAAATACTGAGCCCTGCGTTTACATCTGATTTTCTACCCAGCCTATGCTTCATCTTGATCTTAAAGATCTCCACCCTCTGATATACGGACATGACTGATGGGTCATTTCTGATAGCACACGTCATCCTGTGGCAGAGTGGATGCACCTCTCTCTCTGAGATAATTGACAGATGGCTTGATCTCAGTATCGTTATTTGTTAATTATTATTATCGTTATGATTAGTTAGTTAGAGGGATTTAAAGGAGGGAGTTGTTTTAGGGACCATCTGAGTGCTTTACATCCTTTAGCAGGATGGCCTCTTCTAGGGATGGTTCAGCTGTTCATTTCAGTTTTGTCTGTGGTGATTTATGGCAAATGGCCTGTTTAAGGCATAGAATTGATTCTGCTGCACTATCTCCACAACGTGTGTGTGTGTGTGTGTGTGTGTATATATCTCTTATCTGTGTAATGCCGAGGCCCACAGGCAGTGTGAGCTGGAGTAGTAGAGCTTGCCTCTTTTTCTATTGTGTAATTACATTTTTGTGATACTACAGACTTTAGTCTTTAAAGCTCTTAACGCACTTATTGACCTCCCCCAGGGAGCGATCAGGTTTCGTTGGCTGTGAAAGTGTACCAGTGTACCCTCTCCAGTGTCAATACTTGTCTATTCCCACAACTGTACTGGATATCAAATGAAAGACATACTATTTGTTTACATAAAACATGGCTGAATGCTTCACACACACTTTGGTTTTTTTATACTGTGCGCATGCTTGAGGCACACTGCATACATTCCCGTCCACATCTTGCACTGTGCTGACTCCACGGATGTGCTTTCTATTATGGTCCATCAACAAAATACATCAAACTGAAAAGGATTCTGTTCTCAAAGCCTTTTGAGATTTTTAAACTGCTTTGTAGAGGTAATAAAACCTGAAATGGGTGTAGTTCAAAAACATGCAAATTGCTAATAAAGTAGATTCACCCCTTCGTACTGTGGACTATAAGGAAAAATATCATGATACATACATAAAGTACATTGCTGGGATGAGTAGCTGATACAGATTCCCTGAATAACACTAATTATAATAATGTAGTCATGATCACTGGTGAAATCAGAGGCCAGAGTCTCCCAAAGCAGTCTGTTCTGCCCATTCTACTTAATGAATTCAAGACAAATGAGGGAAATGCCTCTCCCTTACTGCAAGACCAGGTGGAGTTATTGGAGAATATCAGTGTGAGTGGATAAGGGTTCACATCAGTAATGCTCATTTTAATGAGTGCATGAATTAGTAACTCATATGAGTAAATAGAAGTTGGAGTGTGTGGGTAAGAGTGCCTGGGTTAGTGAGAGGGAGTGAGTACATTAACTGGCAAGTTTGCATGTGCAGAGGTGTGCTTTTATGCATAGGATTGATGTGTGAGTTAACATTAAATGAGTAGGTGAGTGTTCAGCGAAGTGAGTGAGTGAGTCCTTGAGTAAATGAATATGTAGGGGTGAGTTGGGGTGAAACATCTTAGACGTGTGTCATTATCCCGAGGTGTTTCCCATCCGGGTTTCTGCTCTTAAGGAATTCCCTGTTGTGAGCTGGTCGGCAGCCAGCCAACAGTAAACAGCCAGCACTGCAGAGCAGCTCTCTGGTGTGCTGGTGCAAAAACACACACAGACGAAGCAAACATTCACCATGTACTGAAAGCTGAACTGTGTGTTTAGCCAAGGGCTCATGGGCACACATTTCAGAGAAGCATATTTTCCTTTGAAATTGTCATAACATGTCGTTGTCAGGCAAACATGTTTTCATTTATTTCACCTACCTGCAAGTCATAACTAATAAAGTACTTGTTATCTGTATTCTGAGGCGTTATTAATTGAACTGAAGTGGTGAGAGAGCACTGGATCTGCTGACTTTTTCCAAAGTCCAAAGAGAGAAATACTCCCTTAAGGTTTTTTTGCTGATTGAAAGTCACTGGCACAAAGTGAAAGCACTCTGCTCAGAAACTCCATGTGAGAATTAACCCCACAATCCTCAGTCCTGTCCCATGGGCTTTTCCAGATGTATAATTGGGTCCAAGGTCAAGGTTGACCGGGATGGGTAAAATAACAGCCCCAGCGCAATCTGTATTTACATTATAAGAAGAATGCACAGGAGAACACCTTTAGGCGGTCAATCAAACACTCAATAAAAATACCTGGCAGCCACACACTCATGAATTAATTCAGCAGGGAACCTGCGGCCCAATATTTAGGATATTGATCTGCGGAAGAGCGGCGGGACTCCTGCCAGTCGATTAAGCCAGCTCTCCCTTAGCTGACGGAGCTGTTTGCAGAGGGGGTTAAGTGGGGCAATGGTGAGTGGGGGTGGGCGGTTTCTGTAATGCTCTGCTGGGAACACGTGGCACATTGTCGTGTCACTGAGCAATGCGGCTGGGCAGCGTGGGCAGCGACTGACCGTATCCGCAGCAGCTGCTCCACCAGCTGGGCAGTTCACTGTTACACAGCCATGGCAACCGACTGAGCAGTTACGTTAAGCCATGCCCCCTACACTATGACTCCGTCGTCAGAGATGATGTGCAGCAGAAGGGCAGTGGTTGAGGTTGCTGGATGCATCTTTTTCTTTTTGTTGTTCAGCTGTGTCCAATCTCCTGCCTTTGGGACTGTTCTGTAAACCCCTCCCACCTCCCTCCCCCGGACTGTTTAGAGTACATTTTTATATTTGTATTCTTGGTCCTGCAGCGTCACATTGTTTTTTGCTGTCATTTGATATTTCAGTGCGTGAAGAGTTGACTTTGATTGATGGGGTCAGCTCAGGCAGGCATCACAGCTGAGTCCCGATGACACCCTGTCTGTCTGTCACCCGACAGCATTGTAAACAAACATGTCTGCCTGTGCAAGAAGAACCCTGCTCTCAATAAGCCTCTTTACAGCTGGCAAATTGCTGTAATGACTCATTATGCTTAAGTGCGTTTGGCCGTTACCTGATCTCTGCAGGTTTACTTGCTGAGCCGTGGTTCACCAGAAAACTGCACGCAAAGAAAACCTATTCGTGGGAAGAGGTGAATAAAGGGAAATAAAGTCATACATGCCTTTAGGGAAGTAGAATTATGTATATGCTTTGTTACTCTTTTGGTCGAATTGAAGCTTTTTTAAATAAACATTATAAAATGACAAAAATGTAATCTGTGCTTGAGAGTACTTAAGCACAATGTTAAAATTCTGCATGTGCACAAAACAATCTTATTCAACATGGGTTTTCCATTCTCGATGCTTTACTGCCGTATCCTAAGTAATTTCCCTGCTCTGTAAGTGACATACATGCATAGGGTGACTCACTTAATGCAGAGGCAGAATCAATACAGAGCATTGGTGGGATGCAAGGTGGAGTCGTCATCACATTAACATCCCGGAGCTGTGGAACCCGGAGGATCCTGTCTGAGAGTGGGGGACTGGTGATAAATGTGCCTTTCCCAAACACACCCAGTGGGCCATTCAGAGGAGAAGTAATTCCAGCTCCACACGGAGCAACACTGCAGACACAACACTCCCACCCAGCTCCCACCCTCAGCCTGCAGGAGGGTCCACCCCACGCTGTCACATAAATGCCCCCCACCCCCCCTTTACAGAAATACAACCATGGGAGAGAGAGACCAGGCTTGGTTTATGTAGCTCAGTTCTCTATAGTACACAAAGTACAGAAGAAGGAGGGTGGCAGGGGTGGGGGCGTGTAGCTCTCTATAGGGTTCTGTGTCTTAATTTTAGTGCAGAGTGTGCCTATATTTTGATTTTTATTGTGGGGGGAGGTGTTGGAGGAGGTGGTATGTCAGCAGCCAAGTGCTGTGAAGTGGGAGGGAGAAAGGGAGCAGACAGGATTGGCTGCCGTCAGCAGGGAAATCTGCACTGCAGAGACCGTCGAAGAGCTGTGGGAAGAGAAGGGAAAACTGCAGAGAGGGAAAGATGCTGAGACCAGACTGAGAGGAAGGAGAAAAGAACAGCAGTTAGCCCGTCCTCCTGTTACATTACCGTCCCTATCATTCCATCACTATCAGTCCCTATCACTAAATATTACTGAATTTAGTGCAAAGGAACTGAGGTGAGGCTGGGAAAAGTAACAGAGGCTTGCTACAGAATAGTGTTTGCAAAATGATGTTTTGAGAAATGCAAAATGGGCAGGGCTACCAGATCACCAGTCACCTCACTGATTTGAACCAATAATTGTTCTCTGCAGTTTATTGAAGCTCCACCCATTTTGGGTTTAATGATACTGCCCTCTCCAATTACTATAATGTATCTGCTAAGTGCACTTGGCAGAACTGAAAAGAAAAATGTTACTGACATCATTTTCCTCATCCCAAACACCTTACTCAGTGCTTACACAGTATATGATCTGCTGGAGTCCATCTGTACAGCTGTATTTTATACCAGACAGCTCCAGGAAAACAGCAGTAGAGATGATACCTGCACAGATGGTAAAAATTATGGATCATTGAACATGTTTTGGATAGAAAGTGAGAAGTAGTTTTTTTCTCTCTGACATAATCATAATAAATAATGATAAATAATATATGCCACTGCCTGTCTATAAGACAAACGTCTTCCAGAATTCAAAGGGGTGATAATCTCTATGGCATTCCAGATGCCCTTCTCTATAGGTATAGCGATGTAGCGATAACAGATGTAGGCCTGAAGGTGACAGTGAATAGGAAGGTAAACTGTGTTTGGTGACATTAAGACCTATTTATTCAGACCCTTGTTTCATGGCTTCTGTATTATGTTATTTCCAATGCCTGCAGCCTGCATTGCTTCCTGCACCTCCAAGAAATAAGTGCTACTAGTTTGAGGTGCCTATCATTAATCACTCCAAGAAACAGCCCACATAAATGACATTTCAGTTCAGGACGTCACAGATAAGGAGGCTGACTGCATTAGCAAGATGCTATATTAGGTACAGGACAACAATCCACAGGTCAAGAGTCTCTTCTAATGATCCATTCGGCAGTGAAACAGCCACTTTGTTGGAGTGTCTCAGTGCGCCTCTCAGCTGTAATTAAGAGGGGGAATGAGTGAGGCCATGAGCAATCAGCTGTAACCAATAATGTGCTGCGGTGTTACTCAGAATTCTGAACATACCTGATGACTTAGTATTGAGCATTACCTAATCATAAATAAAGACTTGTCTCCCTCAGTATGTCTCCCTCCCCTGCCACCCTCTTAACCCTTGAAGCTCCCTCTGACAATTTTGGATAGTGCAGACAGAAAAGTCCTCTTATATGTGAACTGTCATTGTAGTCTGCAAGTTCAGCTTGCAAAAGACATGAGTTGGAATTAGACATTTAATGTACATTTTAATGTGCATCACTTCTCAGGCAGACCTTGTGTGTAACTGAAGTTAAATATGTGTTACCCTGCAGGGCTATTGGCCAGTTCATCAGTGTTAAGATTCAGTACCAAACCATGGGGCACATCTTCATACTGCAATTTTGTCTTAACAAAATGAGCCCTCAAAACTTCTTCATGCCATTGTTTTGAGTGAATGTGTACATGTCTAAGAATGCATGTTGTTGATACCTTATATATTATATCTTAGTGTTAGTGCAGATAAAACATGTATGTGCTGTGTTAGGTGAATGTTTATGCTTTTGGGTTCCTGTGGAAGAGTCCAGGGCTGGTGTCCAGCTCTACTTGGCTGAAAAGTGCTTAGCTCAGTCTCTCTTGCCACCCAGCTGTGATTGGTTTGGCGTGTGCCACCGAATTGGAAGATTAAACTTGCTGCAGTGTGGAATGGTGGCCAGGGTGACGGATTCGTGACGGGGGCTCGTTAGGGACAAACTGTGCCGCTGGGGTGACCTTGAGCTTGTGTTTCTGATTGGGCTCAGTTAGCCAAAATTGAAAATGCAGATTTCTGTGTGTGCACCTATTTGTCGCTAATGGTAACTTCTGATTTTTTGTGTGTATGTGTGTGTATGTGTGTGTAGACAGTATGTATGTGTCTGTGTTAGTGAGTGTGTATAAGGGTGTTTGAGTGCATCTTCAGGTTAATATTTCTGTGTGCTTACAGTTGTGTGAGAATATGTATGTTCAGGTGGATTTGTGTGTGTATGTGTGTGTGATTTTCTGTTCCATTCTTATGGCTGATTCATCATTTGTTTAGCCAGCAGCCATTTACACCGAAGCTGCCAAGACTTCCAAACTGATCTCTGAATTTGGCATCGTCTCATGGGGAATTTCACAGGCCAGTTCAAAGGAGACACGTACAATGCAAGCCAATCCAGCTAAATTCATCCCATACGATTGCTGTGGGCTGGGGGCTTTATGGGAATCAAGTGGGAATCGAGTGCATTAAAGTATTTGCCTATTGATGTACCTGATGCATTATTATCTTGGCTTGATTCCTGCGCTCGTTGCTCCAAAGTATTGGAGTCTATCTGACCTACTCTCTATGAATCAAGAGTCAAGATTTATATTCTGTATTAAACTTTTATTTGGAAGGTCAAAGATTTGGTCACACCACTCAGATCTGAATCTTTAGCTTAGTGTAGCATCTTGACAGAGGGACTAGACACTTCCTCCAGGATATCCTCAGTTTAAAGTCCACTTATGTAGGAAAATGTTGATGACAGGCAAACTCGCTTTTTTTTAATGTGACATAAGGAGCTTAACAGCTTTTATGGTCGAGGTTGTGTGATGGGTTTCTCTGTCTTGCCCTGCATTCAGCAGTGACAGGGGGAAATGAATACACAACCCCATTAGCCAAGCCTTTGATGTGCTTTTGATGGAGAGCCATGAGACAGAGAACAGCATGCCATTTTGGGCTGTCATTATGTACCATAGCTGACAAGGGAACATGAGTGATATTAGCTATGTTGTTATATTTTCTGTGATGTGTCTGTTTTAAATGTGGTAGTGTAGCACTGGCAGTTTGGCCTGGTAACACACTGGTATTTGTGTGCCTCAAGGGCTTTCACTTTTACTGGCACGTTAGGGAGTCTAAAGCAAACACTGTTTCTCTTTAAATGCTTTTTTTCCAAGACAGTGAAATCATTGGTTTATACAAGTTATTATTATTGTTGTTGTTGTTGTTGCTGCTGCTTTTGTTATTTTTAATCTGTGTGACTGTGCATGTATACTTACATACAATAATGCACCATATTTTAACATTCTTCTGATTATATAAAAAGAATGCTATTCTAATGCTATTCCATTACTTATTACTCTAAAACTGCTGTATAGCATAGTGAAGCCAGGTGTTGGTTAACATATACTCAAGCTCAGTGTTTAGTAACTAAATGAAAATCATAAAAGTGAATGGAACTTGTGTTATGCTTATTTTTGAGGGGTTTGGGTTTTCAAGTCTCCTTAAGCCAAAGCGGATTTTGGAGTTTGCTATTTTTTTCTTATTTAGATAACCAGATTTGATGCTGTAACGCACATGTTTGTGAGCACAATGCTTTCTTGTACTGAAAAATAATTGGCATCACAAATTTGATGGAATTCAAATTTAATGCTCAATTTTCATACTGTTTAGAATTACAAAACACAGAAATGTCAAAAGCTTAACACTGCAGTAGTATTAAAATAAATCTAAAGTATTCACACAAAAGTCAAACCTGAAATTAAGAAGGACGTATATTCAACTGGATGTTTGAGGATGAGCATATGGCAGTCTTCAAGATTTCAAGATGTGCTTTTGAAATGCTGAAGGCACCTGTCTACTTAGTGTACACTGTAATCCCATAGTTCAGAGAAAGTGTGTGTGTGTGTGTGTGTGTGTGTGTGTGTGTGTGTGTGTGTGTGTGTGTGTGTGTGTGTGTGTGTGTGTGTATGTATGTGAAAGAATGGCATTGTACACACATGTATGTGGGTATATGTGTGTGTAAAAGTGACAGAGAGTGGGGGAGAAATAGCCAGAGTGGTCTTCAATCAGTTCCAGTTGGGTTCATCTGACGATGAGGTTAAATGTTGTAACTAATTGTCAGAATATTGCATCACACCTTTTAAACTGGCTTGCTTGCATGTGTGTGTGTGTGTGTGTGTGTGTGTGTCATGACCACACGCATACACACTCTTATTAGCTGTCTGTATAAATTGTATGGTATTGTGTGTGATGCAGGAAAATGTTGTACAAAGAATGTGTACAAAGATAGTAGGACAAATTTTAGACTGCATCTGAATTTCTTTAAAATGAAGTGTGTTCATGCAGTTAATTTCAGTCAAAATGTTTATGAAGGATCTCTCAAGCTCTCAAGTGCTTCAATACACCAATCCTCCAGTTTATTTAAAGCACTAGTATGCTCAAAAGTGTGGATGGAGGTTTGATCAAGATAATGATTAGGCACATAAAAACCTGCAGTCTCTTTGGGGCTGCAGGAGCTGCAGGAACACAAGGCACTGAAGGGACTGGGACATTAGAGTCACAGACCAGTCAGATGAAGGAGGGAGGGTTGTGGAATTAATGAGTTTTGTTTGTGAAATTCAGCCATGAGTATATGTCACCCTATGTCACATGATGACATCCTAAACATTTTTAAATCAGACTACTCTAAACAAATGATTAGCTTTTTATCCCTGAATTTAGGGTGGTTTTAGTTAATATTGTGTTGTGTTCATTTGTGAAGGTGGCTGCTTGTGTACATCTGGTGTTTTGTGTATTAGTGTGTACTCCGACTGAATGAGAGAAAATCTCATTACTTCCTTTTTCTATTGCCATTATTGGACTCTGTGATGCCACTCTTGATTAATAGATCTTTCCTCCCAAAGGTCTGATTGATTTATGTACAGATCTATTAAGCCATGAGGGAGCTATTTATAGGGCGCATTAGACAAAATGTGATTTACTTGATAAATAACAGACAAAACATATGGTTTGCGCTCATTATTAGACATAAATTCATCAACCAATAAAGCTTTTATTCTGTGAAAAACTTTCACAACACCCATCTATATGAAATAAATACATGACTTGTATATGGGTAGACAGTGACTAATTGCATGTTTTATGAGCCTGTTAAATCTGTCAGAAAGAAGTCTACAAAAGTCTCACAGTACAGTTCACTGCTGTTAGAGACTTGGTTGCAATGAGGGTACTCTGGAAGTGTCAAGTCCATTCAGTCATTGTTTTCACACCTCTCCTAACCCTTCACTTTCATGCTGTGATATAGGGTGCCATCTAACTCTCTTTGATTGATCGATTGATTTAATTGTCACAATGAACACATTTGCAACATACTAGATACTAACTTTTCATTTTTGTGTGTTTGAGTCTCCCAGCAAGCAAACAAAGAAATAATCATCCTTTCTAAGTGTAAGAGAATAGTGGGAAAAATTAAAAAGAGTGTATCTGAATGCATGCATTTCTGAGTATGCATGCGTGTGTCTGGGTTTGAGTTGTTATATGTGTGGACCTGTGCATCTATGTCTGCATTACGTGCCCATCTGATTGTGTTAGTGTGTGAGAGTGCATGTGTGCTGATGGCTCCCTGTATGTGTCTTCGCAGGAGAGGACCGCCCCCGGGAGAATGTGGTGGGGACAGCAGATGGTCAGACAGCAACGGGCGGGGCAGGGGTGGAGTCAGGGGGCAGTAAGCGGAGGCTGCGCTGCTGCTTCAGAGTCACAGCTGTCCAGGTACGCAAGGCCCTGTGGGGTGTGGCCATGGTCATGTGTGTGTGCTCATCCTGGGCGGGTTCCACCCAGCTGGCCAAAGTCACCTTCAAGAAGTTTGACGCCCCCTTCACCCTCACCTGGTTCGCCACCACCTGGAACTGCCTTTTCTTTCCACTGTACTACATCGGACACCTGTGCAAGAGTCCAGAGAGACAGACACCCAGGCAAAGATTTAGGTAAGAGCTATGCCTCCACCACAGCAGCTTGAATATGTAAGCATAGTTACATATCTGTTCTGTGAAGTTCTGGTGTATCTGGTTTATGTTCCTCCCACTGTTTGCAGTCTTAACCACATATAGCATGCAATGAAACTCAAACATGCAACTCCCAGAGGAGTGATTTAGACCTGCTTAAATTCATGTATTTTGATGTTACTTTCAAACATTACCAGCTTCTGAATTGCCTCTATTCTTGATTTATTTATACCCCTGAAGTTCTAGTATATTATTTTAGGTTGTTAATTATTGGTTGAATATTTTGAAAGAGACAAAGACATTTGAGGAAGAATGAAAAAAGAAAGGTGAAAGAGAAAACTAGATGAAAGAAAAAGTGAGTGCCAAGAACATAATAATTGCATATCATTGATGATAGAGGGACAGGTAAAGCCACACAAGGAACTGAAGTGCTTTTGACGGTGCTTTAAGGACACTTGGCTGCAGAAAAATACAGCACAGCAATTTCACTGGGGCAGGAGAGCATGCACTGCAATCATGATTGCTTTGAACAAAAATAAATCTTTCTGTCCATCATAAACAAATCAATGCATTGTTTTTTTCCAAGGGAAAGATGTAAAACCAGCAGTAATGAAATGGCTGAAATCACAGCTCACGTTATCTCTGTGCCCTGTGGCGATGCAGCGAATGGGGCCTCCTTCTCAATGCGCTGTGCCTGCGTGTCTTACATACCGACAAGCTCCCTTTGTGCTCCTCCAAATTTCAGCTGGTGTTTCCTCTCAGGAGGCTGTGAATGCATCAAAGAGACGGCATTCAGAATCGCTCTCTTGACTGCCTGAAATTCTCTTTCATCGCCCTTGGACTGTGCGCACAGCAGACCTCAGCTATGCTTCTGTATGTTAAAAATTGTTCCCTGATATCTGAGCCTGTGACTCCTTCTCCATCCCTTATTTTAAGCTTGGGAGTTTAGCGCAAGATCAGTTCCTCTGAAGTAACTGTGTTCCTGTGATATTGGAGGGCTGACATTGTGGGAACACCCAATGTAAAAAGAACACAGAGGGCGATTGGATGAAATTCTGGGTACTTAGCTGGGGCGAAACTGAAAACAAATTTTTTAAGCTCCTACAAGAAATATCTGGCTTGTTTTAAAACACTCACAGAAAGAGACAGCGCTTGACAGATAAAGAAGATACTGTGTGCAAGTGCAGGATTTAGACTGACAAACGTCTGGATTAGCTACACTGCACCACTGCGCAGCGCGGCTGTTGGTGTCATTGATTCAGGAATGTGGCCAAGTTCTGTAATGAAATGAGAGGAAGCCTTGACCTCATATTCATTGAGCTATTGGTGCGTAGCCACTTATTTGTGAGAGCTTTGGCAAGTATGTTTTTAAAGCACCTCAGCTTTTTGAAACTAGAATAATATCAGGACCTTTTTGGAAGTGTTCATTCTGCACTCCAGCAGCTAATGGAAGCTGAATTCACCATCCATAGTCTATAGCTTATGTGTCAATTTGCTCAAAGGTTGTCGTTGTAAAACAGGTCATTGAGTTCAATTTGACGTAACGTTCATATTGTGTAAGTATTGAGTGCAGTAGCTGACCATGACACAATGTGATCCAAACATTGTGTGTGTGTGTGTGTGTGTGTGTGTGTGTGTGTGTGTGTGTGTGTGTGTGTGTGTGTGTATATATTGTGTATTATAAATTAGGCTGGTGTATTAATGTTGTGCATTTGTGATTATAGGACATGTGAATTAAAATGTTAACGCATGAATATTAACACTATGAGCACATGTATGTGGATGTACATGTGTTAATATGACATATGTGTGTGTTCCACTGAAGGGAGTGCTGCAGGTTCTTCGGGGATGATGGTCTGACGGCGAAGGTGTTCTTCACCAAGGTGGCCCCATTCGGCCTGCTGTGGACGTTGACCAACTACCTGTACCTACAGGCCCTGCGTAAGATCAACAGCACGGACGTGTCGGCCCTCTTCTGCTGCAACAAGGCCTTCGTCTTCCTGCTGTCCTGGATAGTGCTACGTGACCGCTTCATGGGTGTCAGGGTGAGTGTGTTGCATGTTGTGACTCACGCACTGGCCCAATCACCTATTTGAGGAGTGGGGTTTCTGTGCTAATACACATGGTCCAGCCCTATAGGAGTCAATGAAGGCATGAAAGAGATGCCATACTCTGCCTGGCAATAATCATCAGTGAGTGCTCAGTATTTAACAACATCATAGTCATGAAGTTGTCATGGATAACACATTTTATAGAGTCTCAGCGGAAGGAGATGGATTTTTGTTTATTTTTCGGGGAGGGGGCTCTGGGGGAAGGCTGGCTGGTCTACGGTGTCTGACAGTTATAAGGAGGTGATAGACTGCCCCTGCTGCTGCCAAGTCACTGAGCCAGATATGGACTCAGGCGTGTGCTGCTTCTGCACTGAGCCTCCTGCGGTATCCATACCGACGGGTTCTCCACTGTGGCTGTAAATAACAAGGAGCAATCCCTGGACTGATAGCTTCTGTCATTGATTATTTAAATTTTTTCATTGGGAGGGAGTTGCATTTGAAAGGTGCATGTAAACAGTATATACAGAGAGAGGCACCTCTTATGTTAAGGATTTTGACATGGTGGTTATGAGTGTAAAGTACAGTAAGACCTGCCTAGTTACCCTGAGGGAAATGGGTGGGGGATCTAAATGTGAGTAGATTAATTATGTAAATGTATATGATGTAATCAGCGGCATGGTGGAGATCCACTTGGAATTGTGGGAAATAATTGTACCAAAGAGGGGCTCAGTTCAATATATTGTGTTTCAGCATCAGATCAGTAGTCTGTTAACAAGTCTCTGCTCAGCAGTCGAGATAGTTACACAATAAGGCTTTAATGTTTTATTTGTGCTGAATTTCCTTTAATGGCCGTCTAGTGGTTCAGCAGTGATGTATTGCTTTTGTTTAGGGAAGGTGTGTTTTTCAGGCTGACTATTGACTTTTGGTAATGAAGTACTACCCAGCAAGGTGATCTTCACAGATACAATGCACAGAGGGAGCAGGGGAAAGGTAGAGACATCAGCAGCAGGCACAAGACCCTCAATGAAGCATCTCTTAAATGTTGTGGGAATTCATTGATTGCTGAGAATTTAGCATGTTTGAAGCTGGATCTTAGCAACACTACAGTAGTGTAGAGCTGTGGTCACTAAACCTAATGTTTTGCCAGAGGTTTGAGACAGAAAACTTTCAGGGTAATGATGCCATTTGTAATGCATCCCTAACCTGGATGACACTGTCTTTGGTGCATTGCTCTTTTAGAGGGGAAAGATTTGGTAGTGACGATGAGGAGATAGACCAGATAAGGACAGTGTTTTATTTTGCAGGGTGGTGAGGCTGTTTGTCTGTAGGAACGTTGACCTGCTGTTGAGCCAGCGCTTAGTCAGGATACAGCTGCGCAGCCATGGCTGACAGCAGGGGCTGGGCTAAAAGCCCCTTTTTCACTGGACTCCATTAGGGGTCCTTATTAATGTTGTCTGACTGGGTGAGATCCCATAGTATTCATATGTGGGAGAGCGAAGGAGAAAGCAGGGGACAGAAGAAAGGAGGAGGGGAGGAGAGGAGAAGAGGTGGGGCAGAGAGGACAAGGGAGACGGGGATTAGCAATAGTGCTGAGATGAGAGCTATTCCAAGCTGGCATCCCCCCTCTTACCTGCTGTCGCACTCGGCTCCAGCATCACTTGTTCGCTTTCATCTCTGTGGTAATTCCTCACTTTGCAGACTCCCTCCCTCCCTTTTTGTCTATTGCTGTCCCCCTTTCTCTCCTTCCTTGCCTCTCTTCATCCCCCTATATCCTTGCTCCCAGTCTCCACTTGGCTGTGTCATGCTTCCTCTCCCTCTCTGCTGGTCTCTCTCCCTTCATTTTCTCTGTGATTAAAGTGTGTGGGTAATAGACTCATCCCCTCCACCCCCTCTCTTCTCTCTCACCCTCTCTCCCTGCCCTGCCTTGGGGATTGCAGTTTTGATGTCTGCAGTAATGCAGGGAAACTCGGGGGTGGTTTCCATCATGTGCAAGTATGGAGAGAGAAAGAGAGAGGGGAAGGGGGAAGTCAAACTGTTTCTCTGAACTATTAATGTGCCCTGTTGCCAAGCAGCAGAAAAGTCCTGTTAATGGTATAGCACTCATCCCTGGAGCCGGCAGGGGTCCAGAATGGGGTGTGGGAAGTTTAGTGATGCACCCAGCGATGGTATGGTGTGGGAGGACTTTGGGGGGCATGAGTAAGTCCAACCATGGATTGTTGACATCAGGAACTCAACAAAAAGTCAAATGATTTAACTCACCAAATAGTGGTGCACTATTTGCAAGTGTGCTTTTCTATTGTGAGATATGAAGTGCCTGTTTGCTCTTTGCTTCATGCCTAAAATGCCAATGAATAAGTCTTTTATAATTTCATAATCTTCATAATAATTTCTGTCATAATCCTCATCATTGCAAACTATTGGGATGTATATGGTGAGGTACTGAGACGGACTATTTATTTTTCTCCTGCTGTTGTAACAACAGGAACAGATGTGTTTTGAGGACAGATAACTCAGGATGTGGGTATTGTCACACAGGACAGGGTGGGAGGTGGGGGGTGGGGCAGGACCTCTGCAGATCAGTCCAAAGACTGACATCTTGTGGTGATATTGTGCAAGTGGTCAACACACAGTGTTCTCTGCCTTCTGACCTTGAGATACTGCTGACGTGGCTGTATAAAACAAAACACCTGGTAATCTTTGATTGGGCTGGAAAGCACCAAGCCTCCGGAAAATGAGAAATGCATGAGTAACTGACACCTCAACAGTCCTCCGGCCCTCGTGCCGCAGAGCTGTTATTACCCAGGGTTTCTCCAGGCGCTTGGCAGGCGAACACCCAACGCTCATTCATCTTCCTGACACCTCTCTAAAGCTGCACTAATCCACTCAGGCGCTGCTACACTCTTCCTATTCATCACCCGGACATGTGCACACCCCAAACCCGAACACCCTTCCCCCTCACCCGACTGTCACCTTGGCAGGGACTGGCCTGCCCTCACATGGGGGAAGGTACCTGCTGGCCCCTGGCAGGCAGCTCATTGCAGTCTCTGCATTAGGAAGGGGTCCGGCCCCCTGAGCTTGTTGAAGAAGGGATAGCTTGGAGCTCAGCCCAAAAAGCCTGTACTGTGAGAAAAGCTGTCATCATAGTCAGCAAAGCTGTTTGGCTGTGTATCACATTAGGGCTGTGTAATCATGGTGTGTGTGTGTGTGTGTGTGTGTGTGAGAGAGAGAGAGAGAGAGAGAGAGAGAGAGAGAGAGAGAGAGAGAGAGAGCTGCATAGTCAGGAACAGTGAGAGAGGGAAAAGATGTAGAACAGAAGAGAGAAAGCTTCTGAACTGTCCATATAATGAGGTGGTATGTCATCAGCAGTGCCTGACAGCTGATGGGGAGGACCTGATCCCCATGGTGATTTATGCTTCCTTGGCTCTCTTGATATCAAGAGATATCAATAACAGGCTTTACAATAACAGAATAGTTAAATAATAAATCAAATATGTCCTGTATTGTAAAATGAAAATTACATAACAAAATGTATTTAAATAAACAACACCACTGTAAAGAGCCTCACCAAGGTATGTATTATGCTCCCTTGGTCCAGCACATCGTTAGATAAAAATAGTTTATGTTGATTTAAATCCTGCAGACCTCTCAGATAATAAGGCTAAGTAGCCCAGAAATCCTGCAGTTCTCAGGGAGCCAGTTTTGGGTAACCTTGTAGACACTGCAGACCGCCAGTACCTCAGTTTGAACAGTCCTGATGACACTGTGGCCCTCCAGGTGCCAGACGTAGATAACCCTGTGAACACAGCATCCCTCCTGACAGTACGGCTCAGTAGCACTGCAGAAGCTGTGGCCCTCTCAAAGCCAGGTCTACGTAGCTCTGCAGATGCAGCAGGTGTTCAGGAAGACATGGGGGCTGGCAGCATTTGTGGAACACAAATGGAGTTGGTGTACTTGAGTAACCTCCCATGTTTCTGTTGCAGATTGTGGCGGCCATCTTGGCCATCGCAGGCATAGTGATGATGACATACGCAGATGGGTTCCACAGTCACTCTGTCATCGGTATCACGCTGGTGGTGGCCTCTGCATCCACATCAGCACTGTACAAGGTGAGAAAGAGCAAACAGAATGAAGCATTATGTACAAAACACTACGTCTATCAATACAAAAATCAATCCGTTGCTGTTGTTCAGAGCACATAACTAAAAGAAAGTCCAAACTGAAAACAATGAATTATCAGGTAGAAAAGGTCCATCAATAGCCCTCATATTTACATTTGACTGGTTTAGTTTTTATATTTATTTGTTGATTTTACCTTCCACAGTCTTCATCCATAAAGAACATAGGTTTTCAAAGTGTCTTCATGTCCCAGGTAATTACATTATATTAAAGGAAGGATAGGCCTACATTATTGCATAGGCACTGTGAGTTACGGGTTGGTGTTGACAATGTCTAGTGTGATAAACAGAAAGGTCTGATGCCAGACTCATAAAACAGGCAGGTCTTGTTTCATCCTGCCATCGCTCTGACAAAATCAGTAATGGATGGTTGATCGGACGATGGGCAGGCAGAAGTACCGTGCTTCTAAACTGATTGGATAGATGGTGGGATGACTGAAAAGCTCCTGTTCTAAATCACAGATTTTTGGTGGGTGACTTTTTAAATTGATTCACCGACTCCCCTCACAGGTGCTCTTCAAGCTTGTCCTGGGCAGTGCCAAGTTTGGCGAGGCAGCGCTGTTCCTGACCATAGTTGGGGGAGCAAACTTCGTCTTCATCAGCTTTGTTCCAGTCATCCTCTACTTCACACATGTGGAGTACTTCGGCTCACCTGACAACATCCCCTGGGCGTGTCTGTGTGGTGTAGCCAGCCTCCTATTGGGTGAGGAGAGTGAGAGCTGAGAGAACCTCACCTCTGAGTTCTGTAGCTACACCGACACACACCCAGGGCTGCTGTATAAAAAGTGTGTCAGTCATTCATCTCATAGCATTTAGTTTTAAATGACCTCTTGAGTAAAATGTAATTAGATGTACGAAGCATCTAACACATCTGAAGTTAGTGACCCTGAGAAGGCTCTTACTGATTTACGTTCTTGGCACATCCAACTGAAAGCCCCTCTACAGCTTCATTTTCTCAGTGGGCCACACTAAATGCATTTTAATGCTGACCATTGACTGATATCAATAATTACAATGTCAAAACAATATGTTAAGAATGATATTTTCTTAAGAATTATGAAGAACTGCTGAGTTATACCTCTTAGTCTCCTAGTATATACTATATATTTATATATTAAATACAATTAAACAAAATAAAACAAAAAAAACATTAAAAATGGCACACATATATGAGAGTATGTTTAGATTTTTTTGGAAGAATTGTTTTGAATCTATGTTTTTATGTTTCCTCTGCAGCATTCAACATTCTGGTAAACTTTGGAATTGCAATAACGTACCCCACCTTGATTTCGCTGGGCATCGTCTTAAGTGTCCCCGTTAATGCCAGTGAGTCATCCGTCCTTCCACAGCTACCTCTACTATTCAGCTTTTTCCACTGATAACTCTATCAGGTCATATGAAACAGTACCAGCAATGAGAGGATTGCTGGGATCCTTTTGTGTTACTTAAGAAGTACACTACAAAAGAAATAATAGGGTCATGTTTGAGTTTTGGTTCATGGATCTCACTATTTGCCATATCCCACAATGCACTCCTTTGGATCGTGTCATTTATGTAACCTAATTTCAAAGGAAGACATAAATCTCTGTCAAAGCTGTACTGTGTACTTACCATCTGGGAGCTGCACTTTCTATGGATAACACACCCTAAATGTTCTCAGAGTCTCACAAGGGGACTTTGTGGGAGCCTGATGTATTTGACACTCTCCAAGTATATAAATGTTTGATATTTCACTGTGAAATTCTGCCCTCTCCTTAAACCTACCTTCACTGAATTGATGTGATGTGTAAGTATTTGTTTTTACCCAAAAGAGGAAGGCTTTATCACTCTGAAGTGAACTCCTTTTTCTAAGCTTCTAGCAGAAAGGCATGTGAGGTTATTCACTGCCCTGCTTTTCTGCTGCAGTCAAAGAAAAGGATTACAGTTGTATTCATTTTGCATTGCTGTGTCAGAACTGTTTTCCTCAGTGCCGCTTTGAGTATTGACAGTGGCAACATTTCCTTTAGAATGTCACAGGAAATTTACCATGGAGTGATTCAGACATTCACTTCTGCGTGTGTGCAAAACAGCCACCAAAACAGATGTGTCCAAATTGTTTTCTGTTTTAAAGAAAATTTGTGACATTAAATTACATTAGTGGTGACCTAAGGGTTAAGGATAGTGGATCATTTCTGTCATGTATTGCCTTAAGTGCACATTTAAACAATTTAAAAAGCATTTCACAAACTATTGGGAAATTGCATAAATTCACACTAATTAAAAAAATGCTGTCTTGCAGTGGTGGACCTGTATACCTGTGAGATCAATTTCAACACGGTCCGTCTGATCGCGGTCTTCATCATCTGCTTGGGCTTCCTGATGCTGCTGCTGCCAGAGGACTGGGACCAGGGCCTGATCCAGCTGGCCACCAAGCTACGCAAGAGGGAGCAGCCAGCAGAGGTCGCCGGGGAGACAGGGACCAGCTCGGGACTGAACTGGAGCCGCAGGGCCCGGACCTCCATGTCCACATTTGCACATTGACCCTGCCCTGAAGGCACCCCCCTTCAACCCAACCCCACACCCCCCCAGCCACATTAAGAGCTATGCCAAACACTACTCCCACACCCCTGTTGGGTTCTCTTCCTCTACTTTGGTCCCAGTCAGCAAGAGCAAGACAGTGCTTATTCATTCACGCTTTTAATGTCACTTACTCAGCCAACAAACCAATCAATCAACCAATAAGTCTGTCAGTCAGTCCAACACTGATATCACTTTATTACTGGACCAAAATTAAGCAAAAAGCTCTGGTATTACTCACTGTGGTCCTTTTTCTGTCTTCATTTCATACTCATGCTTATCTATCTTCTGTTCACTGGTGTACAGATTGTGCTTGGGCATTTTTTTAAACCACCTGTCAAAGTCTTCTAATCACAATGCTTACCTGTGACAGTTATTTTGCCTCCTAATCATTTTTGATGACTGCGCTCTACATTTTAATCAGAAATCACCACTTGGATCACATCGCATTTGGCATTTCAAGGATGCTGCAAAAAAAGATGATGGAGTTTAAATAATTCTCTGTGGAAAAGCAAATTGATAAGTGAATTTTCAAGAAGAGAAGAGACTGTCCTTATCTGCAAGATCCAAAGAATAATGCCAACATCAGAGAAGTAGTTCCATTTCTTTCATTTAGGCCTAAAAACATGATAGCAAGTAAATATCTTAGTGCACTGTATATATTTTGCACCCTCCCAGGTCTACTGCAGTGCTGAACGTGGTAGATATTTGGGATAAAAGAAACCATGAGTCAGGTGAGGAATATTTAATGTTAGCTCACCCTCCTCTAGGTGGATCTTCTCTGGATATCAGGCCAGCCTGTGTCATACAGATTCACCCTGCTGTGAGGAAGTGTCCAACAGGCTGAGCTCAGTCATATTGATGAGTCCCAGAGAGAGTGTCAGCCCTGCATTGTTTTTATGTCCTCTGGAGGAAAACAGAATCCATCCTGCCTTGGCTTAAAATCCTGCTTGGCACAGCTCAATAGATTTGACAACTTCTGCTCCTCTGGTCAGCTCCATAGAAAATCTGACCAAAGTGTCCAGTCAAATTGTATCAGTTATCCAGTATTCAAGGACTACAAATGAAACACATAGACATAAAAGTGATGGAATAATCACGATAAACCAGCGAGTAACATGGACTCTGAGGATAATCACTGTGGCAGCATTTTTATTGCTGTGAAGGACTTCAACCTGGTCTCACTATAGAGAGCTGACGATGACTGTCTTACCCTGGGACACCATACAACCAGGAAACTGAACTTGGATAAGCACCTGTTCACCTGACTGTGACAACAGTGACAGTAGTAGCCCCTCCCCCTCACTGTGAACAGGGGTGGAGGGCATTCACCTATTTATACATGCATACATAATGTAATCTCAGCTATTTTCCCCATCATTTTCAGAGCTTGAGCAGTTTAATCACTGTGATGACACTATGTGCCCTGGTCACTGATGTAGCATTGTGCAACGGTAGGGGTACAGGTTGGGGGTGGGGCCAGAAGACCCTCCCAAAGTGTGGGGTGGGGGTGTGTCCTACAGTCTACAGGGTGGAGTTTGTCTCACTCTTCCAGCGGTCCCTAAACGAGGAAAGGAGGCCGCGTTTGGTTGCATCCACCTTGTTGTGAATGTATGACCGTTGCTCATGCGCATTAAGCTTTCTTTCTGTGGATGAAACACAGGATGCAGCAGCCTCAGAATCACTACATTTGTTTTCCACAGACCTCCTTTCTAATTTGACTTTTTTACTTTTCAATTCCATAATATGTTTTGCTGATTTTTGGAGGTAAGTGGTATTGAGGGAGAAAGCATGTGAAAATGACCGGACAAAACTGAGAAATTATAATTTTTTTTTTGTTGCCTTTCATTTTGCTTTAGCAATAGAATACATCAACGCTGTTTCCCATTGTCATTTTTTACAATGGCAATAAAATATTGAATTGTATTCCTCTGGAATTATTGCTAGAAGTAACTGTAAACCTTTGTAAGGAATGATGATTTTTACACTGAAATGCAACATTAAGGGTCACATTTGAAGAAATATATGTATGGTGTGAATAAATTATTATTCAAGTTCAATAGATCTGTTGTTGGTAAATTGAAAGTAATCACAAATATGTAACATTTCTGTCTGAAATTTAAGATGTGTTTTTTATTTGAATGTATTCTTAAAATAAAAGCAAAACAAATGTATAAATTATGATTTTGAAGATACCATTTACATGTTTTAAAAATCTAGCAGATTGTAACTTACTTTTGCATGTAAAACCCATGAAGGAACAATTTAAATCCCATTTACAGTAATGCACTGCTGAAGACCATGTTATCATTTGCAATGACAACAATCATTTGGATGAATGTGGGTGCTGGATCTTTAAAGACATTTACAAGACACATAAGGGCATTTACAGATAGTTGAGTACGTGTTAAAACAATAAGAGGTGAACTACACAGTCACTGAAGTGGAAGGGGTCCATCTCATGTGCAGAACAGAGTCCCTCTTATATAAGGATACAAAGACACTTCCACCCACTGAATCCTTCCTTCTCTGGGCAACACTATAGCCAGTTCTTTACAGTTGATGCTGGCACCATCAAGACAGATTGCCATACCATGGAGTGCATACACACTATAACCCAAGACAGACAAGAAGTACATGAGTGACTGAGGCGCAGAAAAATGCAGTGCGTAACTAAGAGGTGAAACAGCAAAGGGGACAGAAGACTATTGAGTCAAGCTAAATGAGTGAGAGAAGTTTAATAAAGACACAGAACATGTGAGAGCTTAAAAGAGCCCATGTGGGGAAATAAGAGAAATGCCAGAAAAGAAAGTCAGTAATGAACTGTGACCAATGCAACTTTGCTGTAGCTCACACAGGGCAGATACAAATGCTTCATTACTGAGTGAGAGCATTCACCATTTCAGGGTCTGGGAATGAAATAATAGTGCTAAGCATGATCCTCTCCCATAATGCATTATTAGTTTTTTTTTTCCTTTATAATGCTTATTTTCTTATAAAATCAATTTGTTGAAGGGTTTCTGTAATCAGTCAAGTTGAATATGCTGTTGGTAGGACCAGGGAGAAGTAGGGGTTGTAGAGTCTATCCATTAGGGATAAGTTGGGAAAACTCACACATTTCTGGTGTCCTACTTCATACTTACAATGAACAAACATTAAACAGTTGCCTCTCGACATTGATCTATAAAGTAACATACTTTGGAATAATCCCATGAAGAAATAAATATGTTAATGCCATTGATGAAAATTTAAAACATTAAATCAATAGTTTATCTAATAATTTTTTATTTTAAAATATTTAAACAATAACCAGTTTTAATTTTTCCTTCAATATTTATAGCCTTGCCACAATCCTACAAGGTCCTCCTCTTTTAATTCAGGACAGAGCAGATAACCGTTCTCTTTCCTCCAAAGTGCATGCTACCAGTCCAGCCTCTTTTCCCTCTGCAATCCACCAGCCGAGCGTCACAGTCATTAGTTCTGAGGAATATCCTTCATCTATAGCTTGTGTGGGCAAACTGCAGGACCCAAACTGTCCAGATAAGTCACTCTTGTGTTAAGGTGAAGGAAATCCAGGAAAGTAAACCCAGTATGCGAATTAGGGTTGCACAAGCCGCAAAGAGAGGTCTTTAACTGCCCTTTTGTGTGATATGATATCACACTGTTTGTAGATTTTTTGTGCAACTGGGTCTGTGCATGGCTGCTTACATCCCTGTTAATCCACTCTTCTGATAAGTGTGTGCCAACCACCTTTTCAGAAAGCAGAAGGGTTTTTGCATCTCTGCAAGTCTATGATATTGCGCTGCCATGATTCAATGGTGATGGGAAGAGCATGCATGCACCCTGAGTAAACCCCTCCCTTGCTGGACTCTGCTGAATAGGACTGCAAGCCTTTTTTGATCAGGATCCTTGACCAATCAAGATTTGGTTCAGGACCACTTGGCATATCACAGCAGAAAAGGCAAATATTTTAGATGTCAGAAAAATGGCCGTGACAGTAAAATTGTTAATCGCTGGAGTTCTTACAAACTCATTGGTGTGGTTCTTGTACTATCTATCTAGAATGTAAACAATCTTGAAACTCAATACCAAAGCAACTCAATACCAAAGCTTATAGAGGTGTTGATGACAAAGATGTGTGGATCATAGAGGCGATTATGCATATGATTATGGTTGCAGATAATGACAATCATCACACTTATTATGAAACAACATAGCATAATACAATAAACAAGATTTCAACAACAAGAGCAAAGTGTAAGAGTATGATGCATAAAGAAAAGGCTCCACAAGAATGCAAGAACAAGCGCATTGAAAATAAACACAGTAACAAAAATATCATAATTAAACAGGAAACTGTTCTACCTCTACTATTACTACTAATAATAATAATGATAATGTGTCCCCATATTTCATGTTCATGTTTCCTTCAGCCCACATCATGTTCAACCCTCACAGTAATCTGGCCATAAAAGAAAGTTGCCTGCCTTTCCTTTGTGGCCGCTGATGGAGGGAGCCTGTCGCCCTCTTGGGACTTTGAGGGGACCTGCAGCTGGTCGACCTTCTTGAAGGGGCACTCCCCACCCATATCCTTCCACAGGGGACAAGAGGAAGTGGAGGAGGAGGCACTGCCAGGTAGGAAGACACTGCTTGAATGCTCCTTGCTCCCATCAGAAAAGTTAGAGTCAAGGGAGAAAACAGAGGAGCGGTAGGATGTCCTCTCAGGAGGAGAGTTGCTGGTGCTAGTTTGAGGGAGGTGATGGGATGCCACTCCAGTGCAGGGATCATGATCTCCATAGTCCGCCTCCCCTTCTCCTTCCCCATCTCCTCTTCCTACAGCTTTACCAAGCCGGGTCTGCAGCTTGCGATGGAGGCTCCTAAGTGCCCCCTGGAAGCGTTTGCTGAGCAGAGCATACAGCAGTGGGTTGATGTCTGAGTTGAGTAGCACCAGCCAATAGGAGAAGGTGACCACAGCGGGTGGGACCAGGCTAGATTTGCGGGACAGGGCAGTTTCCACAGCCTGCACCAGCGTCACACCCACGTATGGCGTCCAGCACAGGAAAAAGGCTGAGATAACCATGAGCAAGCGCACCACTCCATGGTGCTGGTGGGAGCCGTGGCTGTGCTGGTGGTGAGGGCCACTGGCATGGAGGTGTGCGAAGAAAGAGTGCAGACGCCCACCACCAGTGCTACAGGAAGGGTCAGAAAGAACCGAATCAGGATGGTTCCTGTCCATGTGGGACTCTGATACAAACCTCCCACTTAAGTAGTAGACCAGTCTGGAGGAGGTGGGCATGTCCTGGCAAGGGTGTGGGGGGAGGTGGCCTAGACCTGGATCAGGGGGGCGAGGGGCAGCTGGGAACCCCCTGCTGCGTTGCAGGTGGTCCTCCAGGCTGTGGATTCTCCTGGCGTGACCCCGGGCCACTTTCACAATCCGCACGTAACAGAAAAGGATGACCGCTGCAGGCAGCAAGAAGGACAGGGAGGCCATGAAGCTGGTGTAACTGGGGCTGTTGGACCAGTTGACAGCACAGCTATACATGGGTCCCACATAGTCCACCCTGCTCCAGCCCAGGAGTGGGGGGCAGCTGGTCACCATGGCCTGGAGCCAGATCCAGAGCACTGCTGCCCCAGTGCGCCAGAGTGTGCACCTTGAGCTATACCGCAGGCAGTCAATAATGGCATTGTACCGGTCCAAAGCAATGGCAGCCAGCGTCAGGACCGAGGCTGTGCAGTACACAGACGATGTGTAACCAACGTATAGACACAGGTCCTGCATGGTAAATAAAAGATGAAACACGGTCTTGAAACTGAAATTCTTTTCTATTCTATAGAATCCAATAAAGGAAGAGACTTATTGCATATAGGCTACAAAAAAGGGACATTTCCGGTATGATGCTGTCCATAAATGTGATGTCCATTTAGCTTGTCTGCATCCCTGTCTCTCAGTTTGACTACAGTCCCTCACCTTATCACCTTATTTAAACAAAACGAAAATTCACATAACGCATGCCACCACAACCACTAACACAACCAACGCATCAAACCAAAATAATAAAAAATCGTACTAAAATTGAACCTCAGATTGTATCTTGCCAAATGGATGAATATAAAGGGACTTAACTCTCAAATTCGTTCAGGGGCTGTCATTGGTGGTGTCACATCCATGTATAATATCAGTTTGAGGAATGCAGACTCACTGGACAAATCTGTCTTCATCATTTTATAAAATCTCAACTCCTTTTCAGTTCAGTTATGTGTTCAAATTCAGATTTCAACATGAAACAGGGCTGCTTGCCTCCCCAGCAAATCACCCTTACATAAGGGCTTGAGTATTTAGTTGTCTAATAATGTCCAGATATTAATGTTTAGGCAGCGAAAACAAGCATTCCTCATTGTATTATAATTTCATGCATTGTGATAACAATAATTGATACTGACAGTGCAGTTGACCCAATCGTCGTTCATGACGGAAACTGCCACGAAGGGCATTACCCCAATCCCCACGAGGAAGTCGCTGATTGCCAGGTTGATGATAAGGACTGACGTCACCGAATGAAATGTCTTCGTTGCCACTACAATCATGATCACCAGAATGTTACCTGACGACACAGGCAGTTATAAAAATTACATTGATTAAAAGTTTCTCAGTCTAATCAATATACAAACTGAACAGGGCATACACTTCACACAGGACTCTTATGTTAATATCATTTTCTCATAACAAGGCTGTGTAACTAACTCAAATTTAGGCTTAACTAAAAAATTAAATATAATCAATTAATTTGTAATTTAAACACATTGTTACCAACAATATTACATCAAACACCGTAGCCTATTTCAGTATTATATTTATTGCTTTTTGACTTTGTCTTTTTTAATCCTGTACATTTAGTTTAATGTGAAGATCCTATTTAGTTATTGCATGTTGGCATAAAACAGTCAATTCTTGACACTAAACGTAAAAAAGCAGGAAAACAGTTACACAAATTTATGATGCATATTAAAGGTTAAATAACTGAAAACAAATTTTAAAATGCACATATTAAAAAACGTATTTCGCATGCTGAAGCTAGAAACGATCGAATCCAAATCAATTAACCAATAATGTATTTCTTTATCACTATGTATCATGTCGGACATAAAACAGGTTACAATCATTTTAAACTTTTCACATACGTACACACCTGTCACTGCGCCCAAACACATCAGTACCATCAATACCTCTAAGAGCAACTTGATTCGAGGGGAGACATTCAGCCGTGTCACCGTAGAGTTGATGGACACGAGTCGCATTTCGACAACAATAGAGTCACTTGAATCAGACTCTCCAAACTGCTGGTCCATCGAAGACGAAAAATTTGACCACGAGTTTCTTCCAATCCTGATGATGGTACCCTATATACGCAGTCTGGCGATCCAGATTGCGGAAAGGCAGACATTCACCAATCTTGAAAATACAATTAAAGTGATCATTGGTTCACTTATGAAAAAACCGTGCAGTTCGTCACTCAAGAGTATATCCTCTGCATGTTCACAAAATAAACTGCTGGTGCTAATAACGCTTTTTAACTTTGAAGCGAAATCTGTACTTTCTCCAGTGTTACCCCGACTTCTCCCTTCTTCTGCTGTTTTGCAAGACTTTGGTTCTACCTGTTCCTCACTCTTCACGCTGAAAGCGAGGTGTGGCGTGGTGCGTGCACTGAGCCAGTGCACCGCGGCGTTCCCTCTGTTCTGCGTTTTGAAAGAACGGAAAATCAAACACCCGTTTCACCTTTTTTGTGAGTCGAAGAAAAAAAAACAAAAAAACAAATAACAACCATGGAATAATATATTTAATGTCTTTGATCCTCAGTTCCCTACGCAATGCCAGAACTGATAATGAAAGCGATAAAGTACACATTGCATATATTTAAACAATGAATGAATGAAATCTCCATTTGTTTATTTAAATGGTATTTGCTATAGAAAATAAACGTCCTCATCTACACTAACTTGTCTCGAGTTTTAAATACTCTTTGCCACATCAGTCACCTCAGCCAATTTCAGATTGCTCACATCCAATATGAACAAAATGTATGTTGCCTTGTTAAGTTTGTTTTGACAATTACAGGAAAATAGAAACTGAGGTGTATATATCTATATTGTGAGAGACAACTGTTTTCTTATAAGTACACAGACAAGTAGGCCAGCCAACACAACGTAATCTGACAGAAAAATCTTACCTTGATTTTTGACATGGGTGTACAGAAAATGAGTCACATAAATGAAGAAAACCATCTGGGTAACTGGGAAGGGATTTCAGATACTCAAAGGTGGCATTGCAGCCATTTTTTCCTGGAGTCTCTCTGTTCTCTTTCTCACGCCTCCCTGCTTGCTCCATCCAAAGAGTGCTGTATAGACTTGTAGCATTTAAAATGAATGTACTGTAACTGCGAAAGCTGCATTCAAAGAAATTCAACTCCCTGTGGCTTTGAGTTTTTACCTTTGCACACCCAACACTCACACTCAAATCAATAACAACAGGAAAATGTACACAATACAAAAAATTATTTATTGTAAAAATCTCATGACTGGGGACAAAGCCAAAGCTGCTGTATGAAGTTAAAATGTTGGTAAAATGACAGCATTATACAGGACTGTGAATGATGAGGCTTGGCTTTCATTCTGACACCCTTTTCCAGCCAAGCACTTGAACACAGCGTTATCTAACCTGATGAAGCAGCGATGTGGATTACAATATTATAATGTAATATTCCCACACTTCTACCACCACTCTATATTCATTACGGAGCTTCTTTGAATAGAGCAGCAAAAGGCAGGAGGGTGGACAGCAGGAAAGGACAGACCCTGTCGCTTGACAAACAGCTAGAAGATAAACAAAATCCGCTCCTATCAGGACAGAGAACATAACATGTACTCCAATCGGAACAGAGGACATATCACCTGTGTTTATCAGGCCACCATTTGAACTTCCTTACCTGCAGCAATACAGTGAGCAGCATGTCATTAAGAATGAAAACACTGATTAAAATATCTACACTCATTACATGTGCAGCAAATTCCATTAACTTCCATTAAAAAAAGGGAGAGAGGTAGAATGCATTCTGCAGTCAAGACCCTGGAATTTGTGCATCCTCAGCAAAACTGAGAGCCAGTGGTACATGCTACAGGCATCACCGCAGTGGTGCAGAGACCAGAACATCAGGGTTCAGAGGTCAGCACGGACTGAGAGTCAGAGATAAGGTGCTGGCGAGTGTACTCCCACACCAGCAGGGCGGCGCTCACGTGCACATTGAGGGAGCGTGTGATGCCCTGCTGTGGGATCTCCACACAAACATCCAGGAGCTGTAGCAGGTTCGCTGGGATCCCCTCACGCTCATTACTGCACAAGGATGAGGCAGAGGGGGGCAAAAGGGGGGCGGGGAGGAAACGGGAATAAAGGCAGACAATCTTTTCAGCTCTGATTTTACTTGACATTTTCCAAAAAGTGTGATGTATAACAAAATACTAATTAAATTATGTCAGTGCAGTAAGACCAACCCAAGCTTCAGAGATTTCATTCATGATTGTTGTCTTCTGTCACTGTGGTTTGGCTATAATGTGCGAATTATGGTTTACTCCACAGAGGATGGGAACTCATTAAAATCAGTGATGTGCCCAGACAGGTCCTCCATTTACACTGCAGGCAAGCTGAGTTTAAAAATCATCTGTATATATGTGTGTGTGTGTGTGTGTGTGTGTGTGTGTGTGTGAGAGAGAGAGTAAGGGGAAGGGGAAGGGACCATTAGGTATAATTAAATTGCACTGCTTTGTCAGCTCCTAAGAGATTTATCCTGCACTTGAGAGTTTATGTGACACAGAGTGTGTGTGTGTGTGTGTGTGTGTTCTGTGACTACAGTGTTGAAAAAGAGTACTGTCTCATTACACTGGGAACTTGTGCTTCACCAATGGAAGGCTATCTAATGTTGTGGGCAGGGAGAATAATGCTGAATAATTCTTGAGTACAGTGCTCCATATTCACATACTGGACCAAAGCTGTGTCCGGCCATGTGACGGCACAGAGCTGAACACTGGGACAGAGCACTCCTGTATGAGCGCGGTGTGTGACGCAGTGCTGTATGAAGTGATGGTGGTGGGAGACCCAGAGCACAGACCTACCCCAGCAACAGCACACTCCTCTCAGGGAACCTGTAGTCCACCAGGCTCTGGCTGTTGGCAGTCTGCTCAACTCCCACTATGCAGTAGCCCTCCTTCTTCTTCACCTGCAGGAAGTCTGCCAGCTCAGCAGGCTTCACCTGCCAGGAGAGGAGGTTAGCACCCATGCAGTCAAAACGATCAGTTTTTAAATACAGGTTTCTTACTTTTCAATAAAAAAATCAAGCACTACCATGTAATTTTGAAGAAAATCTGTCCTTGCATTAGTTTAATGCTTTGCTATGAAATTGTCAAAAACATGTAAATAAAATGTATCTACTGGTGTGACTAGTCCCCATGGAGTACTGTGGAGTTTTGTATAAAGACAGTTTCCTCATCAGCCCATGTATATTGACATAATGTGTTGACTCTACTGCCTACACCTGTATGATGAACACAAATAAAAAAAACCAGAAGCCCCTTAAGGATTCGTCCCACACAAGCAAAATGATAAGGTTTTCAGTGGAGTTTTGTGTCTTGTATTGGTCATTGGGCAAAAGGTCACCATGGTACTGACTTCAACTCAAGAAATTCATACTAATTATTAACGAGTAAGTGAAGTAAACTTTAACACTGATTTATACGTGAGCACTGCTTTCTATTGTATTTACTGCCATATGTAAATAATCACCATAGCACTGAGAAGGCAGGTGACAGAGGACACAGATGCATGATAAATCAGTACTTCTCACCTCCAGCAGGGGGAGCCACAGCTCAGACGAAACACTCAGGGCCTGAAAGTGCTTGTCACTGACATGGCGAAGGCTGTCCAAGACTAGAGTGCTGGCTCCAAAGATCTCACACGTTCTGCACAGCCCTGTTTGCATACATCACAAATGGAAGAGCAGCTCAGTCACAATTGCTTTATATCCAGGGCTTAATTTTATTTTCCTTAATTAGGATCACTTAAATGCTTATTTTAAAAATAGATTTTCTCCAGTGTGGGCCAATAAAAATAATGACAAGAGCATCTAAAGTTATAAACAATTAATATGCCTGCGGAAGGCATTAAATAGAGGCTTTTTAATCTTACTGCTATTGGTTTTATCTTTGTCGAAATTGAAATTATGTAAACGATTGCTACTCCAGCCAGAGGTGTGTTTGCCCACTCTAGGCGGTAGATATGGTCCAGCACCTAGCAACTCAGCCTGGTGCTGACTGGCACGCTCATCAATGAAAGAGAATACACCTTCACCTGACCAGACGGAGTGCACACCTGTGTGGCCGTACCTTCCCAAAACCAATGCACGTAAGACAAACCGTATGTTTCTGCAGACTCGCGCATACAGTCTACATTAATACTGCTGTAAGGAAGAGCTGGTGTAAATAGAGTTTGTGTGTGTGTGCATGAGTGCATATATGCAGTGGAGAGAGTAAGACAGTGAATACATTTGTGATGTACTAAAATCTCAGTCTATTTATATGTGTGTGAATTTTTGTCTTTTACCTCCAAGGTTGGTAGGCTTGTCAATGAGGGATGCAACCACTATGAGGGCGCTGTGGAGCTTGCCCAGACGGGCTGCCCTCTGCTGGGGCGCCAGCTGAAGCTCTGGGTCCTGGTCCTGGATGCCAAGCCTCCAGGGGATCATCTTCTTCTGCACCTCTGCCCAGCGCTCCTCCCTCTCTGTGTCACCTGCCACAGCACACTGATTAGTGCCCCCAGTCCCGTCCCACTACCCTCCCCCCACAGCTCTGAGTCAGGAGCTCCTGAACAGAATGATGTCACGGCCCCCCTAAAGTGACAACCCTGGAACTGAGGACCTCCACTTCAAAAAAACAGTTCACGTTTGAGACCTTAATCCACCACCCTCAACAAGACTGGCTGGATGGGGGCTTCTGGGAGATGCTTGTAGTAATAGACAAAGGGATCTATCTGTACAGCAGGCCTGAATGTTTTCCCTTACTGTTGCTAACCAATAGGAATAATGACATTCGCATCCACTACTTTTCTTTGCTTTAGATATTCACTGACTGTTAGAGGGAAGAGGGCCAGTCTCCCTGGGAGTAAAATTATGAATATACATGAATATTACATATTCATATACATGTCCCCACAGTGTACAGTGTTCTGGAGGTTAACCTGTACCTTTGTCCTGCTGTATCCAGTCTCCAGGCTGCAGCTGGCTCAGCTCTCGGCTGGTATTCCGCAATGGGAGCACGGAGCTGTGGGAAAACTCCACCAGCTGCTCAAACTTCCAGGGAGGAACCCATTCATCATCTGCTAATTCTGAAAGGCTAGGGAGGGTGTGGAATATTGTCTGGAACAGATTGGAATATCAAAACACAATTCATTACAAGTAATTCAAAACTATGTTCCAAACTACTACAAATTTAACAGCAGATGGTTAGTACCATATTACACCATGAAAATAAACTGCAGAAAACATTAAATTATTGTTAATCTTTTCATTAGACAGGAAAAGATACCATAATTTTTGTGATTTGATGATGCGACACCAAGTATTTGTCATTTAAATAAAGCTGAGGTAAATTTGAATCAGTGATTGTAACTGGGCACCCTTTACTGAGACACACCTCCAAGCTATAGTCCTCCAGTGGGTGGAAAGCCCCAAAGAAGAAATGTTCCTGAATCCTGGTCCAGTTCTTCATTGCATTCCTGCACAGACATAATTGTTTACTTCTTTGGACACCAGCAAAACTGAAAACATCAAGACGCCCCAGAGACTGGTCAGCCCAGGTCTGTGACCGGAAACTCACCCTGTGCTCTGCATTGCCTCGGCCTGCTGCAGGCAGGCCCGAACGACGGCCGCCAGCCCTCCCAGGCCATCAGGGCCCCCCGCCTGGCCCTCAGCCAGTGCTCTGGCCCCCTCCAGACCCCACACCCTCTTCAGGGCCAGCAGGGCGTAGAGACGCACACTAAAGTTATGACTGAAGCACCACTGTAGGATCGCATCCACGGCTTTGCGCCACTGCCGAGCCTGGAAAGGGGGAGGGGGGGGATGAGAAGAGGAGAAGTGGAGAAGGGGAGAGGAGGCTGTTAACAATGTGAGCATATCGGCTGAGGTTACATAATTTAAAATGTTATATGGCTGTGGCCATGGAGCATAGTCAGGGGATCCTACCTTGTCTTGAACACCAGGCAGAATGATGTTTAAGTGCACCAGCACAGACAAGAAAGTGCAGATACTCGTCTTGGTCTTCTCCTGATCCTGTGAATGTAGACATATTTACATGTGAAAAAGAAATATTAAAACTTCAAATTTACTATTAATCTGCATTTAATGTTACTATTTCAGAGAACCCTTGGGGTTGGAGGGGGGGTCCACAGCAAGAGAAAAAAAAACTACTGCCCTATATTTCATATACTTCCCATTTAGGCTCCCTGGCTTTTGTACATGCAGTTTACAAAATCAATCTGGGTTAAACATCCTCAGTAATATTATGCTGCTTTCAATGTATTACATACCAAAATGCACAGCTACCACAGGCCAATTGTACATGATGTCCCATTCCAGGCATGGACGTTTAATGATGCATTGAATAGCCATTGCGCTGGAAGCCTGTAGATGGCGCTGTACACAGCAGTCAGCAGTTGCTCATTGTGATGTTCCAGTGATAAGCGTGTGTGTAAGTGTTTTACAGTGTTTAATGATGCAGTGCACTCACCATGCTGAAACAGGCCCACAGACTGTCTATCTGAGCTGGGTGGTGGTGTAGGATCAGCACCATCATCCACTCCATCAGATACTTCACTGAGGCCTGGTTACTGCAGAAGCCTGCCTCATACACCCTGCCCAGCACTGTCTCCACGAACCCCTGCACAGAGACATCGCCCACACAGTTACTCACAGCAGATGACCTAACAACAAATAAAATATAGTGTTTTTCTGACTGTGTCTTTCATTGTTGTCAGTATTGTCAAAATGTGTGTTTTCATCTGTTAACAGCGATGCAACAACAGTCTATGCGTTTGTGTGCGTGTGAATTTGGGTGTAGTGTGTGCGTGAACGAGTGTGTGTGTGTGTGTGTGTGTGTGCATGAACACATTTAAATTCAGGTTTGTGTGTTTTTCACCTCTCTCAGTTTTGGTAGCAGTATCAACAGCGTCTGCCACACCCTGTTCTTCACTCGATGCTGAAGGGAGTTGCTATAGTAACGCACTTTCGACTTCGATATCGCCTGATCCTGAGAGAGGGGAGGGGAAGCGAGGTCAAAAAAAGACAGAATATTTAAAGCGGGTGAAAGTACAAACACATACACATACACACCCCCAGGGCCCCCTGCGCTCTCCACTGCATCCTGCATTATGAAGCGCTTCCCCTCACACTCCACCTTTCTCAGGAGCAGCAGCACCAGCTCCTCCATCAATCTTTCATGCAGCGGACACGAGGCATCCAGCCGGCTGAGGAACGCCATCGCACACAGACGAGGGAACTGTTCGTCTTTACTGTCACTGAGGGACAGAGAGAGAGAGAGGGAGAGGTGGAAGAGTGTCAGTACAGGTGGACAGGTACAGATGCAGGAACCACAGGCAGTAGATAGAGACAGACAGCCACACACTAACCTGGAGACAGCTGTATTTGCTGCACACTCCTCTCCCAGCTGCTCCACGTACGTCTGAACTTCCTGAATCAACCTGGTTTCAACACAGCCGAGAAAACAATTACGTTTTAGCGTGCCTTTGTACTTCTGAAGTAGAATGAACAACAACAACTGTATTAATAACATGAAAACCATTACTCGTACCAAAAATGACTAAACAAACAGCAACTGCCATTACTGTTAAGACTTCTATCATCACTGTCATCCTCATTTTCTTTTTTCTCTTTATTTATTTGTTCTTTTTGACTAGGTGGGTTCAGGTATTAGACTCACAATAGGACTACTTCAAAGCATTAGGGAAAAATGGTTGTGCATGTGTCTCCTGCTGTTTCATATGCTGACAAGCCCGCACAATTACTTTGAACTGCTGACACAACACCAATAACCTGTTGCCTATGCTGTTAGAGGAATGAGTAGACAACTTGTGTTCAGTTCATGCACATGCAGGTACTTCAGAACTGGGCAGTGAGCATAACTGGCTTTTTAAACATTTCACCATTGCCAGTTATATTATTGCTGGGCCTTCAACTCCAGTCCACTGGACACACAGCTTCCCCATGAGTATGCACCCTTACTACTTACTCTGTACCCATACCAATGAAACTGCTCCTGCTGCAGCAACTACAACTAATGACAAAAACATACTTGTAGTGTCACTTATGATTATGATAACTAGTAAGAAGTACCACTATATATTACAAAAAACATTTATTAAGAAATAAAAAAATGACCTCTGGTCCCGCCTGAATACAGGCCCATACACGCAGGCCTCAGCCAGGATGTTGACATGTTTGAGAACACTGGAGAATCGGGTGCCAGCCTTGCTTTCACTTCCAGGGTCAGAGGGCAACCAAGTGTGACAACAGTGTCGGATTAACACGTTGAACACACCTGTCTTCACCTCTGACAGCTCCAATAGCTCAGAGGTGATCTGCAGGATACACAGAATAAAATCCATAAAATGTGCCAATTGTTCATTTAATGCACTTCTGAATGACTGGTAATAACTAGCTAGCTAATATTGCTAACATTTATAATAATACAAAAATAATGTTTACTGGAATGCTTTAAAAACATCAAAGGGCTTCCCTTATAATATGCTGAACACAAACACTGCCCCTTTTATCTGTACTTGGAACAGTTCTTCTGCTTTCTGCCAGACACACAGTGTTATCAGACAGGTAGTCAGGGGAATAGCTAGTCACCTGCCGCACAGTGGCAGACACCATGGGTGCTTCTGTGTCTGTCAGCTCCAGCAGACTGTGGTCAAACGCGAAACGCACAAACCCTTCCAGGGCAGGCCAGAAGTCATGTGGGTTACTGCTCAGGCCCAGAACCACTTTCCAGGCCAGGGTCACTGCCTGCGCAGTCAAAGCCTCTTCAGACAGCACTACCTGGTGGGCAGAGGATAAAATAGCAAGGTCTATGGAAAAAGGTATATATTCTGAATGTGTCTGCACATGCACACATGACTATACACACTTAAACTGGCATCCTGAAAATCACAGTCAGGGTAACAATATCACTGAGTAGGCCTTCACAATGCTGTTTTGCAATTTGTTTGTAGTAGCCAAAAGGGAAAGCCTGACTAATAATGAATAATGACTATACTGGATTATACTGAGCTGAGTTCCATCAGGTAAGCAAATCATGCACAACATCAGACATATTGTTTCAGCAGCACAGAATCAAATAGCTAATCAAACGGCAGGTATTACACATCTACAGACATGAACAGTAAAATTACAAATGGATGTTTAGCATTAGTGGCAGGGCTGCAGGGTTGTCTGACCTGAGGCAGCAGTGAAGTCATGCAGTCCAGGACGGGCAGAACTAGGTCACTGGGCAGAACAGCCAGCACCTCCATTGCAGCCTCCAGGACCGTATGGGCTGGGGGCGCCTGTGAGGGTCTGGACAGGGTGCCGGAGCTCAGAAGAAAGTGCAGGCAGGTCCACTGGTCCCGCAAGAAGTAGGCTGCTATGCGACCCCATCCCCGCAGGTCTGGCCCCTCCTCTGAGCCCCTGGGGAACAAGTGGGGGTCCAATCACTGATATCTGCCTTACATTACATACGGCTATGAAACACAAATACACAACTCTGTAAACCTAAAACAAATAAATGAATTTTGAATTGGTAATTCATAAATTAATAAACTCTTTTGAATATACAAATGGACAGCTATCAGTCTTTATGCTACCTGTGTATCAGGCATTGAACTGAACAGAGAATGTGTTAAGTTGTTGACGTTTTAGCTTCACAGAAATTCCCTTCCAGGTTTCACACAACATGAATACAAATGGCATTGGACACGCACGGTTATTCCTCACAGCGTAATGCGGTATACTGCAATGCGCTCCGGCTCTTTTCATTTCTCAAGCAGATTTACTGCTGTCATCAGGAAGAAGAGTGAGATCATGCCATCACACACTGTGCACAGTACAGCGCTGTACTGTGCACATTTTCTACCAGCATTGTTGAGTGGACAGAAGTCCAAAATACAAAGCAAATCAAAGGAAAAAACAGGATCAACCAGATAAAGGCATATATACAGTGGTTTTCAACCTTGGGACTGGGGAACCCCTGTATTCTGGATTTCATTCAAACTTTAATAAGGTCATTACTACCATTGGCTTTGTCTATTTAAAAACAATGACCAGCTCTGTACTTCAGGGGGTTATAGTTTAGGCAGAAATTAAAGCCAGTATACATGAGGGTGCTCCCGGACCAGGTTTAAGAATCACTGCTTCAGTGAGACCACTAACTAAACTGAATAATTACACACACCCCTCCACGTGGGTGGTTGAGACCACAGGCTTGTGCAAGGTCTGGTTCAGGTGGGTCACTGAGGAAGAGGAGGTGGTTGAGAGGAAGAGTGCTGCTACAGAGGACAGTGCCCGCATGGCTTCAGGGTGAAGGTCCTCCCGGTGCTTCTCTCCAAGCTCACAGAGAAGGGCCAACGATGTCATGCTCACTGCTCGGCCCACTTGGCCACACACAGAGGGATTCTGGGAACAGGGGACAGACCAGAGGTCATCTAACAGCCTCCTGTTTAAACTTCTGTTATAGAAGTGCTGGTTGTTTTACAATGCCTTCTTTAATTAAACAAATCCAAAAACAATAAACCGTATTCTGTAACTGTGTTAGTGGAATGTTTCGTTTTATTGAAAAAATGTAAAACAGTGTCACCAAGTGGTCACATATGAATATTTAGACTAAGTGCTGGGAGTGCCATTGCACCACAATTTCATCACTGCCAGTCTTCTGAGAAAATGAATGTTTTGATAATCCTTTGTAAAAGTGACAGGAGAGTATGACTGAGGTAAAAAGAAAGAACAGAATGGCATAGGCTGGCTCCTGAGTGTCTCTACCTTTTCTTCTGGCTGCTGTAGTGTTCTCATGCAGCTCTGGACCAAAGGCGGGACAAACCCACCAAGCCGATTGGCATGACGCCACCCAGTCGCACTGCAAAGCTGAACAAGCTCCCTCAGGACTGTGAGATATAGGCTGACCCGGTCCACATCACAGAGCTGCAGAACAACAGATCTGAGTCATTACACGGGTTTGAGCAACAGAACAGGAAATGGAAAGAAAATGATTACAATGTCAAGAGACAAAGAGGAAGGGAGGGAGAGCCCAGAGGAGAAAGTATAAAAGAAAGATAAATTGAGCTTTTGGTGCAATGAATGGATGCTTACCTCACACAGCTCCCCGCTCAATCTCCTCAAAAGGAACTCCTGGACTGGCTCGGCCACGGCCAGTATGGATGTTTCCATGGTGACTGAGACCCAGTCTGCTGTAACCCCATGGCACAGGACAAACATGAAAAGCACACCGCAGCACAAAGGAAGCCAAATACCTTATCAATAAACACTGCAACCACTGATATACGGCAAAAATACAACTGACTGCCAGTGTGCACATTCTGCCCCTTCATAACTAATCACCATTTGGAGATATGAGCCAAAATTTACATTTCCACCTGTGAACACATAATTCCCTTTTCTAAATACTTGAGGTTGTGTTTGGTAAGATTTCCTGATGCTTTATTGAAGGATAGAGCATCCACTGTCACAGTGTTACACTTGGTCACACTGATTCAACGTTCATAACATGTAAGTAATTGGATATTTCAGCTTGAGCAAAAAGAGGACACAATGTTCAATGTGAAGAAAACATTTTGCAGTGGGTTAAATCCCTGAAAGAATCTACCTCCAACACAAGAACGATGACAACATCATCATCATCAAAAAAGGCCAACAGTGACACGCACCCGCCTGTGTGCTCTGGCTGCCTGCCCTGTGACGCAGCTGAAGCAGCCGGTGTAACAGCTGCAGGCTCTTGTCTGTCTTGCTGAGGGGCAGGTAGACGTTGGTGTGGAGTCTGCTCAGTGTGTCCAGCAGAGGGCGCAATAACTCCTCCATTCCAGCTGGCTGACTGTCACTATGTCTGCGCCTCTCCATGTCTGCAGAGAGGAGGATCGCCCGGGCCAGGAGCTCTGCTTCTGCAGGGTCTGGAATGCTGCTGCTCGCATCTACAGTACAGGATAATGCATGTTAACCCGTGCAGTACTCACTCTACTGCTGCATCACAGGAAACATGACATTAGCAAGGGATACATCAGTTAGCCCATACATGCCAGTCCTTGGCATCTCAGATATCACCTATCAAATAGGCCTTAAAGCTGCCACATGGCTGATGGTGACCTGTTTCACACCGAGTAAATCATGCGTTTACTGCCATTGTGGACAGCTTTGTGGATTAGACACAGCTTCTCTGCCACATGAGCCCTCTGATGTCCGCTCCCCATACTCTTCCCAAGCCCTCTTACCAACGCTGGCTGGGACTCTAAGGAAGGTGGCCAGCTGGCTGTGAACAAATTCCCACACTGATTCTGCAGACCCTGCCTGAGACTGAGAGTCCCCATCTCTGAGAGAGGGCTTAAAGCTTCCCTCATGCTCCAGCAGCCAGTCACAGACCTAGAGAACACACACATGTACATGGATGCATAAAGAGAGACAGGATTTTGAGCTGGGAAGGTGTTGTGTGGGGTGTAATTTTTCCGTTAAGTCCTTGAAGAGGATAAGGGACCTGCAAACATGATGCCTGACATCATTATTAATATTTTTCTGCTGGAATGTCTAACAAATTACAGGATTATTTACAGAGAGATAATGTTTGATGATGCATATTAAAATCAATGGGTGCAAGCACATTGGCAAGTCACTTCAAAATTATGTGTGTGCTACCCAAATTTCCCACTGAGTACTCAAACATCGAAAATAATCAAATTGCACACCCATAAACAGCACAAACATAACCACAAAATCAGACATTATAAGTTTGTTCTCTGTTTTGCTATAATTGTTGTTACATTTTCCTGTAAGTCAAATAATTCAAAGCATCTGTCACCATCGGATTGCTAGCCAGTAGCCAGGTGACTGTTCCCATATCTCAATGATCCACAACCACTGTGCGGTCTCCAGTATAAAGCACTGACACCCGTGCCCTGGTTGCTGTTACTGACACTCTGTCTCCAAATACCTTCTCGCCCTATGATTCAAACCTGATCCCAGAGTGCAGTCCCTCGGCAAAGTGATTCCTCCATGCGGAAGAGGGCCAGGAAACCAAAGACGTCAACCAGGGTCACAGTGGTCTGTGCAGAGATACAAGTTAGGGCTGAATTAATTGGGCTGAGTGTTTCAGTACAGTCACTCTTGCTTTGTTTCTTTGTAACCATTGGCAAACACAACTACTGCTTGTATTGGAGATGACTTTTTGTCCCTTAGTAATATGATCACAATTTGACAAATGCTGTATGTTTTGCATACTCACAACAGAAATGGGTCCAGTGATATTAGAGCCTTGGTTTGCATTTTCCCTGTCTATTTTTGTCTTTAAATAAAAGGGAAACATCTCAAGTAATAAGAAATCAGGAAAATGGTGGAAAAAGTCATACCACATCTGTCAGGCAGAGGGCGCTGCGCAGTAGGTAGCACTGGGCTGCTCCTCTTAACAGCACCTGGTGGGTGATCATTGTGCAGCGAAGTACCTCCCTGAAACAAAAGAAAGAATACCTGCTTTAAAATGCAACCTGATATGCAAATGAGCATAATCTAAAATGCAATACAATAATGACTTAACTACTCATTGTACTAGCATATAATGAATACTGGAATCTGTCAAAAGGAGAAATCTAATTCTGGGACACAAATCTGGGCAGTGTCTACCAGGTGAATTACCGTAAGGCATGCAGACCCTGCGGGCCCAAGGTGGGGCAGGGTGGGAGTTCAGACAGGGCCTGGGAGAGGAAGAGGATGGGTACAGCGCACCAATGGCGAGACCCCATCCGCTGGACCAGCTGCAACAGCACATCACCTGCACAGGTTGACCAGACTCAAGACTTAGTAATGAGATGTGCAGTGAATACTGCCTCTAATACTACAGGAGCGGTCCACTGTGGGATTAAAACTCAAGCGTTGGGTGCCTAACCTCTGCTCTCCTGTGGCAGACTGCTTAAGAAGGTCACCATGAAGGCCTGCAGTTTGGTCCCCAACTCTGGCCTCTCCCCAATGCTCTGCCCAGGTGACCTGATAGAGGCACAGAAAGCATAAGGGCAGGGAGACACTGCAGAGAGCAGGGTGACACAAAAACCACTGTCTATCAGCAGAATTCAAACAAAAAATCCACAGTAATGAGGCTGGGAAGTGAAATCTGGAGCCTTTATTCATAAAGGAAGTAGGTCAGAGAGCCACACAAGGAATAATTTAGAATATTTACTCATAATAGATAAGGTAAGCATATGAACATGGGAAACCTACTTGCAAATGAGCACTGAATATGAACCCAGAGCTCCTTCTAAACAAGCCCTTCAATCTCACAGTAGCAAACCAGCTATACTGTATGGGGAAGGGGTGATGTCAAATGCTAATTGATGGGTCACTCATGTTACACATTGTGGATTCACATTTCAGGAATCACCTACAGCAAAGAACTATTACTCATGAACACTCTTCAAAAACACTCTGCAAAGTTATATGTACAAACAATGTAGCCATTTGCCAAGCAGAATTAGTGACATCCTCACAGTGACTCACCTATGGAACAGAGAGCTCTCAGCCAGGACATCCAAGAAGGGACCAACAATAAACTAGGGAACAGAGGAGGCAAGGAGGAGGAGAACTCAACAACAATATAACCACAAAAATACCCCCACACACACACACACACAGACACACACACAGACTTTCAATCTTTCAAAATCATGGGCACATACTGTCAATACCAAAACAACTCTTACAACACCTGTTAGCAAGATTAAAGATAAAACAGGTGATGGCTGCATAACTCACCAGATTAAATGAATTATGTGGCAGTGCTGTCCTCTCTGCATAACTCACCAGGTTAAATGAATTATGTGGCAGTGCTGTCCTCTCTGCATAACTCACCAGGTTAAATGAATTCTGTGGCAGCGCTGTCCTCTCTTACCTGAGAAAAAGCCAGGGCAAAGGCAGGGCAGCGCATCACCTGCATCTCCAGCAGGTGACACACCCCCTCCCTCATCACAGTCTTATTCTCACTGTGGAACATGCGCTGGTAGATACACTGCAGCCAAGAGGGGTGCAGCAAGGCACTGTCTGAATGAAAGAGACAGGGAGAGGGCCAAAGTCTGTGACTGATGGACATTTATAATGAGTATAACAATGTACTGGGCTAAATGAGTATAAAATATAATAAAGTATAAAATACTATAATGAGTATAAAAACTGGGCTGACAGCTCAGGAGCAATCAAATCACAGGTGGGTACTATGGCTATATTTTTATGCATGGTACTACGTGGAAATAAACCTCAATTGCTACAATATATATCCAGCTGTACAAATAGTTGGTAAAATGAGGCAATTGTGTAGGTCACTCTTGATAAGGCCAGTGGCTATGGCTATAAATCATGCAGTGCAACTTTGTCCAGGTACACAAATAGTAATCATGGACAGCAAGCAGGAGAAGGAGGAGAGACAGTTTAAGGCCAGATTTTCCAAAGCAATAGTGATCCTATGGTTTTACATTTTATTTAGGCACAACAACGATTTTATCTGTGGTATTGCTGTGCAAAAGAAGCAATCAACCTGCCTGAAGTTAACAAATGGGTAATGCAGAATGACCATCAGAATGTTCTCATTTAAAATATTTTTAACAGTGTCTTAAGTTACCTTCACTATTGCTCACAGTGGCGTCAATCAGCGTATTCATCCTGTTGAGCACAGGGCGTACAACATGTATCTAGGGCAAAAAGTGACATCACAGTATTAGTCTGAATCACAAAAGGCATTACTGTTGGAGCTGTCTGACCTACTCCTCAGTAATGACAGGGACTGAAGCAACATCAGATAACTCCATGTTTGTGTTTCTTGAGTAAACAGCTACTTACTGATGAGGGCAAAAGACTAAAAAGATCACAGATAAGGTTGTGCTATGCTCTGGTCCAAACTTTTATAGTAATTTGCAGCATACAAAAACAATGATGCTCATCATAAGTAAAATTTGATAATGACTAATTGCTGCTTACTTGGTTTTCATCTAGGGTCTCCATGATCAAAGCATAGTCTTCCCAGAATTCCCGGAGTAGTTGGCTCCTGTCTGGAGCCCATCTGAACACACTACCTACAGGGAATGTATAAGTAAAGCACAGATGGTAAGATGGTAATAAAATGATCTGATGACCTAAGAGGTGAGGAGTGCAGGCTTGTGAAGTTCAGGGTTCAGTCTAAGCAATGTGACATATATCTTAAAACCCATTAATATATTCAAAATAACGGTGGACAGCATTGACTTCTGCCAATACAATAAGAGTGAAATACTCATGCAATCAAGGTATGCATTTGCATATTTTCCCTTTGAACTGGAAAATAACTTTTTTGATAAGCTAGAGTATGCCAAAGGTATGTTACCCTCTGTAGATGCTGGATCACAACAAAACTCAATCCTTTCGTCCTCTGACAAGGCCACGCATCTCTTCAGCAGGTACAGTGCCCGTTTTCGTGTGAGGTTATCTCTGTGCGTCAGTCCATCTTGAATCATCTTCCAGAACTCAGGTGAAAGACGGAGGTCAGCGCCTGCTGGGGGGAGACTCGGTGGGGAGTGGGGTTTGGCTGGAGGAAAGAGGTAGTCAGACAGTGCTGTCAAACACAGCAAAGAGCGAGGCGTCACTGCCATTGCGCTGTCATTCGCTTGCCAGATGCACAAGTCAGACCAAATGTGCCGCAGCGCGTCCGCTCTCCTCTCCCCGTCGCTGCAGTTGCTCAGGATCGTACATAATATTCTAACCACGGTTTTGGATACCACTGTGTCCGATCTTGTCTTGATGCATTTGAAAGCAGAAGACAGTACTCTTTCTGTTAGTTGATTCTCGGACGAAACAGCAGGTAGAACAACAGCCAAGACCTCAATGGCAACGTCTATGTTGAAAAGTTCCTTGCCTTCCAAGGCCCCCCCTTCAGACAGGTCCAAAACTGGCAGAGTAATGTTCGCCACTCTGCCCGATACTTCTTTGTCACACACTCCAACACAGGCACCGAGTAACCCACACAAAACATTTAAAATATCTCTGGTGTTTCCTGCAGTCTGATTGGTTTGCAAAAACTCATTTTCACTTGAGATTTTGGACAAAAGCGGTACACATTGGTGCCATATAATATCCTCTACTGTGTTCAGAAAGCGGTCTTTCTTTACAACGGCAGAAGCACTTGTGCAAGGTCTTACTTTGTCTCCGTCAGAATGCAAGCCATACTCGGGGATTTTACCGATTCTGTCTATCAACGTAGTTAATGCCTCAACCCTCTCGGTGTCCGGCCACGTGTCGGATTTAAAACATAATGCAGTCAGTACGGACTCTGGGTCAGGGCAATTCGACAACAGGAAATTGATTAAAACAGAAGACATAATTGACAGAACAATCGAGGTATGTGAAAATTCAAACAGCGGGGATACTGCAACTAAGATACACACACGCCAGTCAACGGTAATACACGCAAGTATTTCCTGGACTCCCACGTGTCTAATCTGTCGGTCGGATGTACGCATGCGTGCTATATTGTTGTGCCAGTGACGTTTAGTGCAGTAGGCAGCATTGGATTTTTGTCTGAGAACCACAAGGACAAAACACTGAGCTAATTTTGAGGGAATTCATTTAATAGATAAAAATGTGACTGCAAGCAGGCAAACGATTTACTGAAGCATACAGTTAATGTCATCTCCAGAGGCAAATTTTTCTGCACCTCATATTTCCTGTTACCTTATAAGTACTGTGTTCCAAACGAAGCTAAGAAACTAATTTCAAAATGTTCCATAAAACATGCCCATGTAACAGAATGGTGTTAAGGTTTACTAATGTCAGTACTATTAAAATAATAGATAAGAAGATTACCTGTTTTTTTTTTTTTTTTTTTTTTTTTTTTTTACGTTCGCAAGGTTACTTTAAAGATAAATACTCGGTTAAGAAGGGTTGTCACTGTAACTGCATGCTGTGTAGAGCAACTAACAGAAAGTCATAGGTTCTGAGTTTCTGAAGTCAACTTAATAGGCTTACCATGAATATATTTTTGCTTACATTTGTAATAGTCCAGAAGAAATGTAATCCTACTTTACTGCATTTCACATATCACTGACAACCATGGTAACCCTTCCAATTTTTGACACAATCATTTTTGTGTAATCCTCAATTATGAAATGTCAAACGTGACGGCAATGTACACTCAACTTAGTCATATATTCATTTGATATCACCATGTATATTACCATATACACATACATAAAATTCCAAAACCCCCTAAAAGCCAACTAAATAATAAAGCAATTAAAAGTATGCATTTTTATTTTCACAATGAATTCATATTTATTCATACAAAATAAGGGGGTTAGGTCACTCAGTCCTAATTTCCAAATTACAAATAGTCTAAATGGAATCAGTGTGTACATTTAAGCTATAAAACAAAAGCTCTAATGCTTTTGGTAGATTATCAGGTTTCAGAGACAAAATCAGCAACGCAAACATGATTGGGAGGATTTATTGAACACATCTTGATTGACTATTCGCTGGATTATACATTCAATGTGTAAAATAGTTAATGTGCAGATTTAATATAGACTGCCAATCCAATTAAATAGATATTTCAATTAATATCAACTGTAATGGAGCTCAGATTTTGACAGACCAGTGTCCCAAGAAAGTCCTCTTTGTAGTTCAAATAGGAATATATACAATTATACATAGTTATGTATGTAAATTTAAATAGCCTTATTTTAATAGGTCATACAAACAGTTTCATAACCATAAAAAAGGATGGATTAGAAATTATAAAAATGTTTAAAAGTTGCAAGGAATATTGACAGAAAAAGTTTAACATTGTACATCATGTGATAGATAGTCAGAGATATAAATTAATACTGACTGTAGTAAATTATACGGCTGCAAGTGTCCTATCCTTTGAAACAATTGAAGTCCATATGTCTAAATACAAATAAATAGTGAAGATATTAAAAGTAAATGGAAGACATGGATCTGTACAAGAGTAAAAACAGTTAAAATGCACAAAATTGTCCAAAGGAGCAGGCTTGTGTTGAAAATGCATAGCATTAGGGAATTCCAAGTCCAAGGACATTCATGAGATGAATACAGAAGTTGGAAGGTATGTTTCCACACTACACAAGGACTGTCTAATAGAGGCGAGAGGAGAGAAAAGAGACTAATAAAGCACTTTAAGTTTCATCCACTTTCCAAATTCTGTCCAAAAACAACACACACTGTACAAGCACCAACATACAAGTAATATACTTGCCAACACCTGCAAGGGAACACTTAATTTAACATCTCAGTGAACAATGACCAGCATCACAGAGAGGCAGCTGAGTGAAAGGGAAATTTCCAATGGCCACTGTGCTTGGCTCAAGCTCTTCCAAGGAGCACTGTGACACTATGCAAGCACCAGCTCCATGTCTACCCCAGAACTCACATGATAGAAACCCATGCATATATGCAAATACAAATCACCTGCAGAAGTTGCAGTGTAAAATTTCAAGTGCATACATGCATTAACAAATCTTCTGCAAAACACAGTTAAGAATCCCATTATCTGATGTGCACTGAGAAATCGGAAAAACTCTCAGTGTGTAATAGTACGTATTACATGCATTTATAAATAATCTGACGTAGAAAGTCCTGAATCCGAAGTGCATGTACACATATATAAATGCATATGTGCATTTAGATATGTTTTACAGAAGATGCAGGGGAGAATCTTAGGTGCACATATGCATTACACAAAATCTTTAAAAAGTACACTCAAACACATATACAGCACAGAAAATATATGTAAAGCTACTGCAGGACTAACAGTTTTCAATCCTATATAAGCACTGTGCAGTTACATTATCTACAAAGAGTTTGCTGTGTCCAATTCAATGCAGACTTACAGTTCACATTTATGAAATGGTATGATGTTTGCATTGACAGGGCAAAATGTGTTCTTTTCAAACCCCATTTACAATAGCAAATTGTGTTCTTTGTTATTCATGACATAGCATCGCTCCTGGAAATTTTACACCAGTTTATATTGACTCCCTGTTTGTATTTAATTACATTTCATTTCATTTTAGCTGGATGTCTTCAATTCAGCCTCACAGATCTAGTGTCCTGATGAGAAATGCACATGAAACATACAAAAACAACAAAAGGTTTCCTTTATGTCAGATCTGTGCCTTGCGCTAAGAGAGACAGGATCCTGTTAGCTGTGAGGAAAAGGTTATTATGGCAGTGTAAGTCTTTCTAAAAAAATACATTAAAACATCATGAAAACATCCAATAAATATGGTACGTGCAGAGATGGATGAGAGGAGCATGTTAAATGGGTTATTCAGTTCACGGGCATCCAATACTGCATCCCCTCTTGTATGGCCAGAAGTGCCACCATCCTCCTCCTTTTCCTCTTCTCCAGAGAGGCTGGGGGCAAATCAGGAGAGTTTGTGTTTATAGTTTAGAGTACTGTTTCCAGGCAACAGTTCAGAGCCTCTCTTTCACGGTGTGGGTTCCCCATTGAATGAAAGTGAAAACCTGCTGCCCTAGCAGAACACCAGCAATGCAGTGGGTGGGGGTGGAGTGAACACTGTTATACACACACACACACACACACACACACACACACACACACACACACACACACATACACATACACATACACATACACATACACACACACACACACATACACATACACACACACACACATACACACACACACACACACACACACACACACACACACACATACACATACACATACACATACACATACACATACACATACACATATACACACACATACACACACACACACACACCATTCACAAACATACATTACAGCATTCATCAATATATACATTTACACTCATACATTCTCTCCCCTGCACTGGGCATTCCATCCACATGTTGCTGCTCCGACCACACCGAGTACTCCCAGGGCAAAAAAAAAAAAACAAAATGCAGCTGTGCCATCTAGTGTTCATAGAATAAATTCCAACAGCTGCTCATCGCCCAGGAGGTCCAGCGAGAGGCAGTTCATGGATCTGCGGCCATAGAAGGACGGTTTGGTGGGATAGTGAAGAGGGTAATAGCTGTGGCCTATGGGGGTCTGGGAGGTGGGCTGGGGGTCTGGGAGGCCGAAGGTGTAGCTGTGCGAAGTGTCGGTCAGGAGTGCGGTTCCCAGCGGGGCAGGGGGCTGGAAAAGACGCACATCGTCCAGGCTCTGACTGTGCCGATCAACGGGACCGCGTACCTTCCACTTCATTACCTGAGGGACAGGTGACATGGGGATTAGATCAGAGAGGGGGAGGAAGGAACGTGACAGGAGATAGAGTGACTGAGAGTAAAAGGGGGGATCAATGACATTTGTAAGCTGTAGTAACCTGTAAGATATTCAGACTCTGTCAGTTCTGCGTCAGTTAGTCTCCTGAGTGACTCACCTGCTCCAAGGAATCTGTGCTGCGCATTTTCACCTCAGAGTCAGTTGTGTCGACTGAGAGGATATCTGCCAAAAACAAAGAAAATGTCAGCCATGTTTTTTAATCAAACAAATGTGTTCAACAAATTCTTCCCTCTACACATTGATAATACAAATATACAACTAAATAAAAATCAAAATAGCCATCAAATTCAGCTTCATTCCCAACCAAAAGCTGATCAGTAACCAGAAGATCAGTTTTGTTACTGTCCAGCAGGGGGCAGTGAAAAGTTAATTGGGGAGTACTGGGACTGCTTGTACAGCTTTGCCTTCTCATTTTCAAAACTGTCATATCGATGAATCATATGAAAAAGTAATATGCAAATATTTTAATTCCCGATGGACATGCAAATGAGACAAGAATAATTAAGCTTTAGTATACCCCTAAATGTGATTTTATTTCATCGAAACAGGACAGCAAGGCAAGGAACTCATATTTAATGTATTTTCCTCCAAAATACTCTGCTGTGACAAATGTCTATATTTAGAGTACCAGTCAATAAATGCTGTATTTCTATCATGTTTTACAGCCCAAAATGAACAAGATGACTCTGGTAAAAAAAAAAAAAAAAAAAAAAAAAAAAGTGTCTGGTCAACATGTGCCCTCTCACCTCCCCAGTGGGTCTCAGATGTAAGGGTTGGACAGTCCACAGACACGCCCTCCAGCAGCTCGGCCAATCGCAACATGTCAGGTTCATCCACAGAAACCTCCTCTGGCTCATCCACACTGAGCTGAGTCTCTATATGGGTGATGGATGGGTAAATAACTGAACAATCAGAATGAATATAAAGTGGGGTCCAAAAATACACACAAAATTTGATTTCATGTAAACCTGGAAATAAAAAGTAAGTTTTAGGATTTTGAAACATTTAAAACAATTAAAAATTATGACATTTGAAATTAAGAAGAAATATTCAAGATTCTGCACTATTTCTAGGTCAAATGTAAGCAAATTTGTGACACTAACCGTGTTAACTCCTTTGTAATAATGGTCAGACCCCATCAAACATTTATGGGTGAACTTAAAGGCCAAGAAAGTTTTAGGCACTTGAGGACCATAGGATAACATGGATCATCAGGTTTTGCACAAACTTGTGGAGTCCATGTCATCTCCAGTGCATGCTGCCATTAATGCAAAAGGGGAACATACCAAATTCTAAAACATTCTGAAATTCATGTACATTTTTCAAAGATTCAACTTTTCCCTCAAGTTGTTAATATAAATTTGAAGTGAAAAATGTTGTATTAAATTATAAAAGAATGCAAAATAGACGCACTTCTGTTAGTGGTCCCAAACCTTTGGACCCCACTGTATATATGTAAAGATAAATCAGGTCATGAATAACACAAAGAATACTGCAGGGATGATGAAAAGCATTTGTTCATAATTTAACTCTTAAAATGGCTCCGGGAGCTTTTATGCTTCACTTAACTTACAAATTGGACTGTCAAGGAAATCTTACTAATGGGAATGTTTCTTTCCTTGAGTGATGTGAGGAGCAGAGGTCATGGTTGTGCAATCTCATTCCAGAGCTGTATAGAGATAAGATATGTGCAGAATTCCAGACACGTGTCTGCATTGGTGCAACGCATACATTACCTGCAGAGCTACATTTCCAGCCATTTTTCAACAGCCATGCAGGGTCCTCATTCAAGCCCATAAAATTTAAATCATTGAATTTTGAACGTAAACACATTCCTTCATGGCTTAACTGTTCCTGAGCCATTATTACCAACTCCCTGACAGCACTATGTGTCTATCACAGAGTGGATGATGTATTTTTGAGTTTTTACATTATTGTTAACAAAGTACGGTACAATTCCAGGGACCACTACAGAGCAATATTACAAAATATTGGTAAATACTCTGATAAAGGCTATCTTCTGGTTTTTATCTTGATGAAAGATAAAAGTTTATTAGAGCTCTATTGAATTTGAAGCTGCTATTGTTAGATCTTGTTATTTTAGTTGTGAATAAAATTAAACACATTTCAAGCTAACTTTGGTGAAAAAAACATATTTATTATTATAGAATTTATGTAAAAATTTGCACATAGTGGGAAATATTAACTAAGTATGACATGCAGAATAGTAGTCTACCATTAAAATTAGGTGACATGTACATGTTCAAGTACAGTGGTCAGCCTTCCTATAACCTGCCCCCAGCTGTCCCCCTCCACTCACCTTCCTCCTGCCAATCCTCTTCCTCAGTCCGCGCCTTGCTGCTGGTGTCCACCCCCGAGGTGTGAGAGCTGCCGTGGCTGGCCGCAGAGCCGAAGGACTTGGCCGTTCTCCGCAGTACCTCTTCCTCCACTGAGGGCAACTCCACAGAGACGCTGCATTGCCGGGTGTCGGCCTCAATCCCAGAGCTGCTGGTGGAGCGGCGGGACAGGCCGGGGCTGCCCTCACTCACCGGGGGGTCAAGGTCCAGGTCGTCGCTGATGTAAGACTCCCGGTACCTCTTCTTTTCTGGGGAGGATGGGATGCACGTCAAATAAGCTGTCTTATTATAATAGTCTTTAGCTACCTGCAGACAGAATTAGCATACTGCAGAACTAAACTGGCTATTCAACAGTGTGCAAAACAACATTGCATTTTCAATATAAGCAAAACTTACACAGTATGGAAATTACCCCCTGTGAATTGAATTCATTCTTGATCTAACGCTGCTGTGCCCCCAGCAAGCTCACTGATCCAAATGTTACTCCTAACTGTACAGGCTCATAATTGGACCTCAATTGAACAACAATTCTTTTTATTCCAACTTCTGGGGAATGATGTGCAGTTTCCAGCCCCCAAGACATCAAAGCACACAAAAGTTTTCAATTATCACTCCAGCCATAGAACAGCATTTATTATACACCAAGCTTGGTCATGGAATCAGATATGGTTGGATTTGTACTGAATAGTGTTACTGCTTGCTCTGTTCTGACACTTGACATTAACCTTATTGTTGTTTGGAAGTCACTTTGTACAAGGTAAATAATATGCCACATGTATAAATGTATGGTAGAGTAATGTTCTGATGATGTGCACATCTTGCTGGCTCACCCTCGCTCTCCTCCAGCTGCCGCAGGTGTTTGAGGGCAGGCTGAATGTTCAGGTAGAGCCGGTGGCTGTTGCTCAGATGCTGGAGCAGGTGTCTGGAGCGGAACGGTGACCCTGTGTAGTAGACCAACTTCCTTGCAGAGGGCAAGCCATCAGGCTGGATCTCAAACTTTTTCCCCTGAAAGAAGAAAATATGGGCTTTCAGATCCATGAGCTGGATACATGTTTGGACATATAATTTACAGAAAAATACCCACTGCATTTATGACTGATATAATTATTGTTATACATAAGTAATAACAGTTTAATTTTATAGATTTCTAAGTTGTAGAATAGAAATCAGTTCAATAAAATAACAGCAATAATAATAATAAACTATGGTTAGTAAGTGGTTAAAACACATCACAAACATTATTATTATTATTATTATTATTTTATTATATTGAACAAAGCACCCAGGTCTTGTTCTCCAAATGAAACTATTACAATCAATATTACACAACCAAATGTAAAAAAGTGTAAAAGGGCTCTGTTGTTCTTTATGGGTGGGAGTGGACAACATGGACAACAGTTTGAGATCATGGCAACGCACCAGGAAAGTAAGGCGTCCCACATTAGACCAGGGAAAGTCATACAGCAGCTGACGTACATTGTTCACCTCCTTGAGAAAAAATGGCATGACACAATCACAGGACAGAATCAATAAAAAAATTCAACAGCCGTGAGAATTCAACTGCATATTGAAACGACATGCATACATTTAGAAAAAAAAACACGTCATTGCATTATGAACATTGTATACACACACACAGACAGACACACACACACACCTCTAATTGGACAGATTTATAGGTAAAGTTAAATAGCTTTTGCTGAAATGAACTTCTCGACAGTGTGCCTCTGTCACAAAAATGTTTCAAAATGATTCAAAACAATGACTGATATTAGCTGGATAGCTTGATTGGCATGTCTGGAATATTCCCTTGGTTTATTACTTTGACAGTCGTTCAGTCAGTATAGAACCAATCGGCACATGATGTATTCACGAGTGGAGTGTTTATTGAGATACACATCCAATAAACATATAAATTCAGAAATTGGCAAGAGGTGAAATTGGATTTGCCCGTTACAATACAGTCAAAAGCAGAGAAAATATATATTTTTTTAATTGCAGTGTGTTGCGGTGGGGTGATTTATACTTACAATAGTCATTTAAGGGTCAAAAGGGGAAGAACATAGTTCCCACAATTCCGCTGGGAATTTATTCCAGAAGCACCGAGTGCCTTCCTCACTAATCTGCCTTTTAACAGGCAGATGAAAAGAGAGAAGTGAGTGTCATATATCCAATATCTGCTTTTTTTAAAGGCTGTTCCTGGATAACTCACACATTCTTTGCTTGTCTCCTGCATGTAATTCTGTGATACTGTTGAATGCTTTTCTCTCTGAGAGAAAACAGGAATAAATCTGGTGCTTGCGTGCACACACGCACACACGCACACACGCACACACGCACACACACGCACACACGCACACACGCACACACGCACACACACACACACACACACACACACACACACACACATACGCACACACACACACATTTTCTTACCTGATAAACCTGCATTCCTCTCAGAGTCAGACCCAGGAGTGCTGAGCCCCTCTCCTCCTTCTTGTCCTGGAGAAAAAAGACAGACGAAAGGAGTCAAGAGAAGACAGGAGACCAGATTCCTTCTTAGACTGAGAGGAGAAACAGAACCTCCCTAGATGATAACACCCAGAATTTCAGACCACTCATCTAATCTCCATTATCATAAAACATAGGCACAGATAGCACAGGCTATTGTAGCAAAGATAGCATGAAGAATGTTTATGTCACTGCTATGCAACTTTCATAGCACAAGGAGTTCCTCAACTCAATAACAAGCAAAAATATATTATATTGTCATAGATGTATGGACAGTGGGAATTCAATTAATTTGTCATTACCAATGCAACACACATCACAAAATAAATATAAACACTCCATAAGTGAAATGGCATAAAATGAAGTGCTACACAATGGTTACCCAACACTGTCCTAAAACAGCTCCAGTCCAATGTGTTTCCCATCTAACTGTCTCACTACTGAGATAGGGATGTTTAACTACAAACAGAAGTGCCATCACCTTCTAGCTCTGGGTCAATCAAATGTCTGTGGCTCTTTGAGGCCAAGAGAGTTTAAACATGTTGGATTACACATGGCTGGGGCCAGAGATGAGCAAGCTCCTACCCACGATAGATCATTTTGGTCCCTGTAACCCTGTCAGGCATTGCCCTATGACCTCTGACCTTCTGTAGCCTGTAGAAGGTGACGGGCACGTCCTCGAGGCGGCAGGACTCCCGAATGAAGAGGAGAATGGCATCGCGAGCCGACATGCCCCACAGCTCCCGGTGTACCTTCGGACCGTGACAAAGAAGGTATTCATATCCGCGCTTTGCCACAATCTGCAGAGAGACCAGCAAAGGAGGAAGAGAACACAGAGAAATGGATTTAAAACCTGTTTATGACGCTCACTTGAGGGAACAATTCAGCTAAAATCCCAGACAATATATATATTGGGAGACATAAGCCATCGTCTATTTACTAAGAATGACAGCGCACTAACAAGCAGCCCCATTCCCTGATATTTTGTGTTTCCACAGAAGCTGTTAAGAAATGTAAATGTTTGGTCAATTTAGAGTTGACGCTTAGGTCAGTAACACAGCCCTTTCATTAGTTCTTTATGCAAAAAGTAAGCAAATGAGTGTAAACAGGGAAACATGCCCACCCACAGCCTGTAAGCAGACACATATGCACTCACCCAGGGAGGAAAATAGTCTTTGGGTTGGAAGTACTGGCTCCCTTCCTGTCCTGCTGGGGGGTAGTCAGTCAGGTCAGCCTGCAAGGCGTAACCTGCCAGCTGGAAATACAGTGCCTCCTGCTGGCGGCACTCAGAACGCAGCACCCGCTCACGCAGGTCAGCATAGTACAGCCGCCGTGCCTTCCGGTCACTGACACCATGGATGGAGAGGGGAGGGAGAGGGGCAGGGATGACAAAAGATACAGTAATGATGAGATGATGGGTGAGGGGTACAGCAGGATAGATGGAAAGAAATGCCAGAGATAAGGATGTGAGGAGGAAGCAAAAATAGGGGGAAAATAGAATGAAGAAGTGGGAGAAATGAGAAGAGGGGAGGAAACACAGCAGGAGAAGAAAGACCGACAGCAACAGTGTTTCAAGGAGAGGGTAAATGATACTTCAAATCTGTATGCACACATCAATCCATACACATATCCACGTCTTCAGCTTCGGAAGGGCCACAACCCATAATGCACAGGAAATTCAGAAAACAGGGTTTACCGCGAGGGAAAGATGTCCGGTCACTCCAGTTATGGATCAGACGACTCTGATTCACTTTGGACAATGTCGCTCAGTCCACAGGGCAATGCAAGCAGTATCAGAAAGCTACACTGCTTCGGGTTTAGCATGAATTACTCTGTGCAGCTGTAACACTTCAGCAGGTTATGTAACTAATTTCTGTGAACAGATAATGAACCTTTCCCATGACTGCACTAATTCTGCAGCTCCTGACTGCGATTCTCTCATTTTGTTGCAGCAGTGTAATGTGATGAACACCATTTGTCAAGGCTGTGCAGCAGGACTTACCAGATGAGCCGGCCATTCTCCACGTAGTACTGCACCTTAAGGCAAAGCAGCAGGGGGAGTGCTCTCCTGTGGGTCCCCTGCAGACAGACAGACAGACAGACAGACAGACAGACAGACAGACAGACAGACAGACAGATGGGTTACAGAGCTCACTTAATGTATGCCTGTAACACTTTTAACAGGCATTTATCTTATTTTATTCTGATTAACACTTACTGAACCCTGGATTCAAAATGTTCATGAATTACATATATGTTTTAAGACATTTGTTTATCCCCGAAAGCGTTACTGTGTCTTTTACATTATGCAAATTGAAAGGCAAGTGTGGAGCAGTAATTGGAGAAAAATTGTGGATCAGTGTGGAGAGCAGAAGAATGAAGAAATGTTCACACAATCTCAGACTCTTTACCCAAATTGATCAGGTAATAAACCAGAATGTGTAAGATATGAAACTGTGAGCATCTATTGCTGCTGAAATGTTCCAGGATTTCCAGCCATTTGCACAAGTTAGTCCACAAAAGTGCTTCTCTTCTAGCAGGCCAACAGGCTGGGTGACTGTCATAACCTGTATCAGTTACAACCCTCACAGGCCCTCACCTTCCCAGAGTCCTGCTTCCACTCCTTAGGGAAGTATTTGGTTAGCTTTTCCTCCAGATCCAGAAATATATGTTCATTGTCTGAGGCAACAGAACAGTTTTGGAGGAGTGGAGTGGTGGGACAAGAAAGAGGAGGAACAAAAGAAAACAAGAGAATACTGTAATCATGCCTGAAATGAGGTAAACAAAAAAATTAATTACTAAAGGGAAACCCCCCATACAGAGAGATACACACCAACAGGCTTTGTTTAAGCATTTGAATGAGCAGGAATTAGGTGGTGAATAGTAAACAGCAAACCGATGTTAGGGGCTCAGATTCTTATTCCTCTTCTAAAACTCTTGACTATTGGCATCATGATGTCAGCTTAACAAGCTGTCCTGCATGTTACTGCAAATCATATGCAAGTGTTCCACTCTCTGCACTTCTCTGAAAGTGGCTTGATCTGAACAGTGTACATGTGATCACCACTCCATGCTTGAGAATATAATCAACTTGACTTAAGCATAACACACTCTGCATTTTTAAGAGTCTAAGTATTTATACAGTACCACTCCCCTTTGAGTAAACACATAAAACTTATTCCAGCTGGCCAGTCAACCATTTTTAATTCTCCCTCATTCATTTTTGTTCACTCCCTCTCTTTCCCCTTTCTCCTCTCTACCTCTTTCAGCTCTTTCCCATGATTGCTTTCTGAGCTGCCTGGCATGCTCTTCTTCACATCACTTGATTCATCCTCAAACTTCTCTCTATCTCTCCCTCCTCACCTTTCTTGTCCACTCTCTACCCCCTCCATCCACTCCTGATCTCTCTCTTCTGCTCCCTATTCTGTCTCCCTCCCTCCCTCCCTCCCTCATGTAGAGGAATGCAGCAGCACATTCCAGTCTTAATGAACTTAATATTACTGGAATGTGGGACTGAGTGGACGCTGGCCTCCACACTACAAAAACAAAAGGGTCCTTGTTTGGGAGGTGGGCTTCACAGGATTAACAAGGGCCAGGAAAAAAGAGGGGGGTGGAGGGGGAGGGAGGGAAGGGTAGAGAGAGAGAGAGAAGGAGAGGGAGTGAGAGATTGAGAGAATGAGAGAATGAGAGAGAGGGAGAGAGGGAGAGAGAGAGAGAGAGAGAGAGAGAGAGCTAGGCAGAGAAGAATTAAAAAGGGAAAATGTTTTCAACAGTTAAGCTAAAAAAGATTTGACAGCTGTTATGTAGGAACATTGTCACGTTTTTCTTGCTTCACTTCTATTTTCTGAAAATTTCTCACAGATCCCTATTTTGGCAGTGAACCTAAATATACCCACATGTTATGTAAAAACATCCAGAAATAAGTCTAGACTTGAATGTTTGTGTTTGTGTAGGGATACATGACCTTGCGCATGTATCAAGAAACTCCATTACCACTGAAACAAGACACCTAACATTGGAATCAAGAAATGCAAATTGTGCACATTATTGCAGTGTCTAGGGCAGGGGAACCGGAGATCAGATAAAACGATCAGCACAGGGGTGCCGGTGTGGAGGGAGGTTTGGTGGAGTGGATGGAGATGTGAGGTGGCTCAGGTGGAGTAAGGCAGGGGAAACTCACCTTTCACCACGCTGAGGCCAAAGAAGTGCAGCTCCTTTATGCCAAGGAGCTCAGAAACACGACTGAACACCTCCTGTCCTGTGGCTTTCACCTGCAGCACACAGCACATGGGCAAGCACTAAAGTAAAAACTGGGTTTAAACAAACACTGAATAAACATATAATAATGCACAATGCAAAACATTCAGAAACAGCGCAGACAAGTTGATTGAAAGTACGCACACACAGATTCCTTGAAACCTTTGACCACTTTGACTATCATCTCCAGGTCACAACATGTTTAAAAAGTTCTTCTACTTATTATCTTTAACTGCATATAATAAAAAGGGCTGCTCCCATTCTTGTATAGTTTATCACTGTTGAACATGGACAATGATTAAGGGCAGTACTGCTATGACAGCGTGGGACTCACAGGTATCTACACTTTTAATACTTGTCAGCCATTAAAACAGTATCAATTACACATACATGTAAAACACATTTTCATGAGGGGGGTTTCCTCTTCAAAGACAAACTTTTTTTTGCCATGTTTGTTACATTACCATGGTTTTAATCAACCAAAACCACCTGTACCATACTGTTTATTCTCCTCAAAGCCACCTGTACCATGCTGTTTATTCTCCTCAAAACCACCTGTACCATGCTGTTTATTCTCCTCAAAGCCACCTGTACCATGCTGTTTATTCTCCTCAAAACCACGTGTACCATGCTGTTTATTCTCCTCAAAACCACCTGTACCATACTGTTTATTCTCCTCAAAGCCACCTGTACCATGCTGTTTATTCTCCTCAAAATCACCTGTACCATGCTGTTTATTCTCCTCAAAGCCACCTGTACCATGCTGTTTATTCTCCTCAAAACCACCTGTACCATGCTGTTTATTCTCCTCAAAACCACCTGTACCATGCTGTTTATTCTCCTCAAAACCACCTGTACCATGCTGTTTATTCTCCTCAAAACCACCTGTACCATGCTGTTTATTCTCCTCAAAACCACCTGTATCATGCTGTTTATTCTCCTCAAAACCACCTGTACCATGCTGTTTATTCTCTTCAAAACCACGTGTACCATGCTGTTTATTCTCTTCAAAACCACCTGTACCATGCTGTTTATTCTCCTCAAAACCACCTGTACCATGCTGTTTATTCTCCTCAAAACCACCTGTACCATGCTGTTTATTCTCCTCAAAACCACCTGTACCATGCTGTTTATTCCTCTCCCACCTTTTTAAATCTGCCACAAACACACCTAATGAACAGGATCCCTCTCTCAGATAAAGCTTACCATCATCATCCGAGACAGAAAAAAAACAACAACCAGGCATACTCTTTAGTTTACAACAAAGTAGCTCTTATATCCAGTTAGTTTTTAAAATACTTAGTTTTTAAAATACTTTTTTAAGACCTCCTACATAATTTTGGAAACAGACAGGAGAGTGTTTGATGGGCCGTTTCAGCCACACTCACTCAAAGGTAGTAGTACTTTATGAAGCAGATTTCATTTGTCCAACTGAACTCTTTCCATAGTTTTTGTCCTCCCCCTTAGATAAAGAACAACCCTTAGGCTGGCTTTACATTTGGAACAACACTTACCCCCACTGTAATGTCCAGCTGCTCTTTGTTAGGTAGCAGAACACACACGTTTCTCTCCAATTTGGCTGAAACAGACATGTTCTCTGGAGTATGCCTTCAGACTGTGTCCTCCCAAACCACGGCCAGGCTGTACAGCAAAAAACTTTCTCCCACTCCTTCACGCCTCTCTGTTCAGAGGCCCTTCTTCCTTCATTTCTTCTATGAAAAAGAGAATATACCGAGCCCCATTAGATAAATGAACGACAGAAAAAAAGGCTCATTACAGAAGCATTAGTCATCCTCACGGCCCTCCCAAAGGTATGCATTACTCATGATGCCGGCACATATGGGCTTTAAACAAATTATATGAATCTAAGTGGCTGAATTGATTACAGTGTACTGTACTTGAGTTTAGAACTGCTGCCAAGGTATCACTGCATTTTATGATTACCTAGAACCTGAGTCATACAGGATATGAAAGCACTAGTGATGGGACTGCAAAGTACTGCCATGGAAGGACCTTGGAGTATGTGACCTTATCTCTGTCTTTCAGCAATAGATTTACTCATATATTATTTCCAAACTGAAACTACCTAGATATGGTTCAGTTATTTTAGCTTTGGGGAAGATCACCCAACAATCCAAAAAAAAATTAAAACAAAGACAATACTTATATCATTACTGTAAAACCAAAGAGACTTCTGATTGTGGAAATGGTAGTCTAATGCAAAACTGTTTCAGTTTGGAAACATGGGACAAAACTTATTTCTTATTATTTCTTATTTTCTTTCAGCCCCATTACTTGATAAAGCCAAAGCAAATCGAAAACACGATGCAACACTGTGTTATTTGCAACCAAATGGAGACTCGCCTTCCTAAGGTGAACAAAAAAAAAATCTGAGAGTAAATCCAAAATCCAGACATGAACAAACACTCAGCTAAGACTGCATTCCAGGGATCGCTGAGAGAATTCCGCTCAGCCGGGCGCTTCACAGCCATCCCGTATGATCAACATCACGGGAGCGCACGCAAAGGCTGCCAACGCTTCTGAGGGAGTGTCCAGAGCATTTTCCGCATACACTCAAGGAAATTCTCAAGTTGCATCTGTTCAGTGGCCTGAGCGGAATTTGTTTCAATCAAATGAAACAAGGCTGGTTAATGAAGTTAATATGCAAATTGAGTTGACATACCCAACAGCATTACTAAAATTCTTTGAACTTCACTTGGGCATTTTATGTATATAATTGTACTGAATGGTGCTATAGCAGTTTGATTATTTAACCTTTGTCATGTTTTCATAATGGGTAAATATTGCACCCAATAATTCAGGTGGTGCATTTATAACAATAATCTCTGTAGCTATGTTGAGCCACTTTCATACACAATCTCGGCATGTAAAGGTTTTGGATTCTGACCATATCACTTTTTATTTTGTCTTAATACCTCATACAACATGACCAATGCAGTGGGAAATAAAATGAACGAGGCTTCATGACCTGCATACAAATGATGTATCTGATTCATAGGGAGCAATAAAAATGGATGAAATAAAAATAAAAGAGAGAAGGAAATACTCTGACTGAAATACTCTGACCAGAAATTATTGACAGCACAATGAATTGTTACAACAGTACAAAACTTTGTAGTAAAAATAAATGGTAAGGCAATGATCAGTGCTTTGAATGAAACAAAGGTGATGCAGAACCAAGACCAATAAGAGGACCCCTAATCGGTGAACACATTATGGGTATGATTGGGAATGTCATGCCCATAAATGGGTTGGGTTGAATGAGGCTGCTTGATTTGGACAGATTTGCCTGTCTGCAGTAAGGCTTGTATGGGTGAATCAGGCCCCACTCAAGAAGAATCCTCCACACCCCCATCCCATCCCATGCTGCACTCCCCAGGCCTGTAATCGTGGGTCCAGGCTGGTACGGGCTTGGGGTGATTAACCATGGCTTATCTCTCCAAATCAATTAATCAGATCAACGAGAGCACCGCGCCATTCTGATCCCTGCCGAGTTCCCGCCTTAAGCCATTCCAGGGCTTGAAAAAAAAAAAGACTGGGGAAAAAAATAAAGATCAAAGTTCTCTCCACAACCCAGACAGAATATGCCCACTCAAATGGACACTCATGCGGAAATGCCCAGTGCTATTGAAGTCAAACAGGCAGGCAACGTGATGACGTGTTGGACCAAATCCCATTCCAATATCAACAAAAACAAAAAGGAGCTTTCCTGTTCAATGAAATGTTGAGCAACAGGAGGGGCCAGATGAGTGTGCCAGTGTATGTACCTGAAACATGCAAAAACACAATCCCTTACCATGTACATCTGCAGCCTTGGGTAACAATCCTGCAACTATGCATGCTATGTATGACAGCATGTTCTAACTAAAAAAGGTGGTTTTCAAGAGAATTATTATTACACCATTTGAGGTATCTAAAAATACAAACACACTGCATCATTGAAAAGCACATACTCTATAAACAAGCAGTGGACTATACCTTAAACAAAAATGTTTCAAATCTCTGAGATACAAACACCTTTTCAAACATATTTTAAAAGGTTATACTGTAACTGCATGAGTGAGCAAGTGACACCATTTCTGTTAAAATTAGGCCTCACACAATCTTCAGTTTGGAGGCATTTATTTTAAACATTTGTTATCGATGCTAAGTATTATTTTTTACAGTTTACTACTAGCTTTTTGCATCAGTTATAATGAATATATAATTAGCTGTTTATTATAACAAACTACCTTCCTTTTCTCTTCTTTCTTTTGTTGTTGTCTGTTGGTCAATCAGTATTTTTGTATCTCTGAATTCTGTACTTCTGCAATTCTCCCTTATTTGTACTGTTCTTTATGTTTTAATAAGAACAATTAGTGCAAAAATATTAAAAACAGTGTTTAAATAATTGTTATTATAAAAAAATGCTTGGGTTTTGCTTTTACACAATAGCTATAGTGAGATCTTAACAGAGACTTCAACTGAGACTAATGGCTCTAGCATGGCCCATAATGAGTACAGAGTTTAAAAGTCAAACATAGGTTTAATTACCTCTTTGGACACTAAAAGCCAGTCTACAAAAACAAGCAAGTCACTGCCTAGCCAGAATGTCAAAATAATGACTTTAAATTCCTAATGCAGTTATGTAAGGGAGTACACAGCCGTAACACATGGATACACACAGCATTTGAAGCACGTCACAAGACCCACAGGTCCAGGTTAAGGTCAGGGGCCCATGATTCCACAAAAATGTAGTTTTATTATTTACCTTCAATGCATTTCAAACAAATGACAACTGCTGTGAATGACGATATTCTTACTTGGGGTGCTGACTCAGAGACAACAGGGGTGTGGGGATGAATCCAACTGAAGACCATCCTCCCCCCAAACACCCCTCACAACCATCCCCTAACTGCTAAAAACTATGGCTACAGAGACAAACAGGCAGACAATAACACACAGGGGGAGAGGAAATCTCAAAGGCAGATGGACAGGGTAAGAATGTGATCCTGGGATAGATTGGCAGAAAACTATGTACATCTGCCACCTGATATCTGTGCCACCACTCCTTTATATTGTGCATTTTATTATTTACAAATTCATCTCTCTTTTACAGCTAACTCCCTGAGCACCATGCTTTCAGAAGCTGTATCAATATGCCTAGACCTTCCAGAATTCTGCTGGTGAGCACAAATGTCATATTACACTACATTCCTGCATTATACCACGTAACACAATCTCCTAGAGAACCAGACAATTCAGAATGTCTGCGGTCTCCACTGACCAGCAATTATGGCTGTCTCGTGTCTGATGACACTATTATGGCAATGTCAACCCTCTAATTATATTCTGTTTTTCATGCATTAGTTCACTGTAAACCCCATAAGTTACCTCATAAATTATGAAAACCAATTACCTTAGAAAGTTAAGTTTTCAAACTTGACATTTTAGAGCTCTGCTTAAATCAAGGCTTTTAGTTTCCATTGAATTAAGCACAACTGATCACTTTAAAGTTCCAAAGTAGTTGTTTTGTTTACTTTTGAGTTTTATCTTAAAGGATTTATAGCAATGTTCCCATTATTGGTGTACTGCTTCATAAAATCAGAACCCAGACCTATTAAACAGAGCGGGGGTGGGGGGGGGGCTCTTAGAAGTTCCCCTTTTATTTAACCAAATGGTGAAAAATGGAGTGATGCCACAGATAAAATGGAAAGGAGGAATAACCTGAAAGACAAGGACAGGTACAGTAGGTATGCATGAGTATACCTTCAGTAGCAAACTTTAAATAATGCAGCTGGTGTCACAAATGGGGCAGACCAGTCAACACAAACACAACAATGACAACAGCAACCAGCTGGTGTTGAGTAAAGTCACCTTGTCTCCCTCTAGCTGTGAACTTAATTGTTCATTAATTTCTGCTTATCTACAGAACAAATATTTACTCAAGGTGCACTCATACTCTAGCCATTGGAATTTATGAGTTAATGGTTAATGCAATGGATAGGCTGGTGTCGGTGCCATGGTCGAGAACATAAAGACAGAGACTAATACAGTCTCCAGTGGTTCTGCACTCTGCACATCGTAGCATGAATCTCCATCCTGTTTACCTACATAATCCTGCTTGAAAGGTGCAAAAACAGGAAGTTGTGCAGAGAGCTTAATCCCCCTATCCCATATACCCACTATCCGAACTGAAATGTGACACACAGCACTCCTGAAAGATGAAAGGGGTAATCCTGAGAGATGGAGATAAGGCCAACAAAGCCAGGCTGGTTGTTCCTTCCTTCTCAATGCAATATCATTGCAGCAGTTATTTATATTTCATGTACAATATTATTTTCGAAGCCACATGGTCCTCAGAAAAGTGCATGATGGGATATTGTATAGGAACTGTCAGGACAAACACAGAACATATCTGACGGGCTTATATAACTGTGCGTGTTATTACTATTATTTTCTGTTTAAATGGCAATAGACAACTCCTCAAACAGGTCCACATGTAAGGAGCAGCAGCTGTCATTTCAGGTTAAAGTGATGCAGTTGACCCACCTTAGTTTCTTATTACCCGCATTACTGACCACACTGGGACCAGCCATCATGTGAGGGGTGACCATCTGCAAGCCTTAATTCCCCCTCAGGCTTCTTATAATCCTTGCTGTTGGACACACTTGTTTCAAAAACTGCTCTCTTTTCTTTATCATATGCCCCTTTAAATTTACATGAAACAAAACGGTCAATTAAAAACCTTTAGGACAACAGAATACCAAGGGAATCAATCCCCTGACACAAACACAACACCACCAAGCTAGGCACTAACATATAGCAAAGCTAATTATTCCAGCTGCATACTCTAGTCACATGGGATCAATGTTCTAAGCAACCCCAAAAACTTTATCATGCGACTATGTTTTGATGTTCCTCTCTTCTGCTCATCCATAAACGAGGAGTAAAGGCAGCAAAGGAAAACAATACAGGCAAAAGAGGGAGAGAGACAGAGTGGGAAAGGAGGGAAGGGTGTTGAGGAGGGGGTGTGTGAGTGTGTGTGTGTAGGAGAGGCAGGGGAGTTTGGTGGTGAATCCTTGCTGGACGCTTGGGGTCACGTCCGTCTTTGTTTTTGACCACTAAAGCAGAACGGCGAGTGCAGACTCAAAGCCCTCTCTGTGAGCAGTGCTGTTACACACACTTGTTGGACAGAGAGTGAAAGAGAGAAAGAGGGTGGGAGTGAGACAGTAAAACCTCTCTCGCCATTGTTAACTATTCATACTTTGGATCAAACTGAAACTTAAATCCATATAACATTTGCATTGATTCCCCAGCTCTGTACCTCAGCTGAGTGATTCATCAGTGCCAAGCTAGAGTGTGCATAGTGTAGCTAGAGTCCTCCTCTCCAAACCTTCCTTCCCTGGCAAAATTAAAAGATTACAGAACTGTGGAATTATTTGTCCTGTGACAACTTTTAAATTATAGCAGTTGTATGTCCCCTTGTAGAATTTGAAACTAAACTAATTCACTTGGTTGTTTTTTTCACACTATGCAAAGGTGATCACTGTGATAACAAGCTCTGTCACTGTAAGTATCTTCACCAAATGAAAAAGGTTGAAAATAACCCATTCAGCATTAAACTGAATTATGACTACCATGACCGTGATGTTGTCACACACAGTGAGGCTGTCGGTTCTGGGGCTAAATTACATACTGTGGACAAAGTCATTGGTCACATATGGGTTCTGTTCTGCAGCACCACCCTCATGTGATGTTTGAGAGACAGGTTCTATGTGCTAAATGTACAGCTTTGAGGAATTTATACATATTTTAAATCACTGTGTAATAATTTATTCATGTATGCTGGGAAAATAACATCCAAGAAACACACAAAATTGAGAGCAGATATGTGATGGGCATAGAACACCACAGTTCAATCATCATACAACTTACATTACACTCACGTGTTGTTTAGGTGAGTAAACACATTTACTATTGACTCGCACTGAGTGAACTGACCAAAAATGTCTTGGTAATGATTTTCAAACGCATGAGCACTCTAAACTTTACATCAATATTCTTTACAACAACAACCATGACATTTCCGAAGGTAGTCTTTAAAATTGCCATGCGTCACTGTTTCAGAAATCGCAGAATGCTTAGGAGAATGCATGACTGACCAAGCAAAGCACCCTTTGCAGAAACACTTGCACACACTCATTGGTACTTGAGAAGCACCTCACGGGGTAAAGTTAGATGCCCAAAATTGACCAGACACGACCATAAGCATGGCTCAAGAAATCTGTTTGAATGCTACCAACTGTCTCATGCACAGAACTCGATCTGCAAAGCACAGCATCTTCTTATTATTGTAGCTACCCAAATTAGCAAATAAAACTAATAAAGTAATTGTAAAATATGAAATGGCGATGCAATCATGTAATACAATTCAGAACATGCTTTGTGTCTGCTGTTACCACTCAGTTGAAAAATTTAAATAGTAAAAGGCATACTCACCGGTCCAGGGGAACCGATAAAAGAAGGTTTCTTAATTACACGAAGGGAATAAACAGCATTTACGGCAATTAGACGCAAGACAACATTCATTTAACGCAAAGCCGGCGTTCAAACGTGCACCATTCTGTCCCTCAAACCGCAAGAATGTAACGCAGCAACTTCACACAGTCAGCGATAGGGACGCTACAAACTGGACTATACCATTCTGTGCTCAAGAAAAAGGGGTGGTGTCTGCGGTTTAAGTGTTCAGTAAAATATTTCCTGTCCTCTCATAGGTGCATATGCCCATGTGTATTGTGCCTGGGTGTCAAAGTGACAGGATAAAAGACTGTTACATTGAATGAGGCGGATTTTTACAATGGTACATGTTTTCACGGATCAAATGATTTGAAAGAACACTCAAAGCGACCCCCTTTTTGATTTCAAGACATCTTCTGCGGTTTAAACAAGTAAACAGAGTCAGGTAGATCGTAATCTGCTTCCAAGAGTCCAATTATGTTAATATTAACTGTAGCAGTTGCGCAGACTTACTTTGTAAAGAACCAAAACAATCTGATTAAATTAATTGGGTTTGAATTAAACCCCACATTTTTGCTGACGATTTGTAAGGGAGGGATTCACGAAACCAGCTCACTGAAAATCGCTAATAATGGTCTGTTCTTTAGGTACTGAATGTGTGTAAGCAGGCTATATTTCATTCTGGATTTCACTCCGTATAAAGATGAAATATTGTGAAGTTAAAGTTTTACGGTATAGTGTTACTTAACATTCATGACGCACTGTTTACTTTGTCGTTGCTGTCATGGTTTTAATTCAAAAACTTTTTGGTCAGCATCCTACACCATTTTTATATGTGCAAAATCAGTTTACCATGGCGAGTTTACCATATGAGTCAACACTCTTACCCTTTCTTTTCCAGAAAATACAAAGCTCACATTCCTCTGGTGTGAGTGTTGCTTCTTTCAATTGAGACAAATTAACAAGAATGTAAACCATATGTATGACTCATGCGAACAAAAGTGTTGGAGTAATGAAGTGAACATTTTTGCAAAGTTGGCAGATTTCATCCAATGGAATGTTTCCAGTTTGTCTGTGGTGAATGAGGCCTCTGCGAACTGCGGACGAAAGACAACAGTTCGTTTAGTGCGTTGCCGAGCACCTCATGTATCAGTATCATCAAAATAAAAAGTTTAACCAACTGTTTTTGTTTTTTTTTTTTTTTACTGTGGGTAAGATTGTTTAAAACGTAATTTACAACGCAAACTAAATTAACTAAAACATAGAGCATGTCAAAAACGAAATATTTAACTGTTATGTCAATTACATGTTGGCAACTGGTTATGACAGTAATTGTAGTCACACTCGGGCAAAAACCTGTTCTGAAATGCGGATAGTTGAAATTTGCAAGAAATTTTCATGCGCCCACCACGCCTGTAAAACTTTTGACTTACGTATACACCTGTGCGACATATGGACTGAATGTAGGAAAAGTAGTGGATATAACCCACTGTAACAGTGGGTAGTAGATATAGCAGAAAATTGAGGAAACCTTGTCTTTTTCTAAATGTTTTGTCAACGTTGGCCTGACAGTTGATGTTTTATGCCAAGATGAAATGAAATATGGCTTATGATATAACTCAGTCTGGGTTATTATGAAACTAGGCCACACAAGGGTGGGAACTATTACCACTCCCAAGAAGGAATATCAACAAAATCTGAATTTCCCTACAAACGTTTTAACCCCACTCAAAGGGGTAATAAAAAAACTGTCATGCATTAAAGTATTGAGTAAAGCCCCATTCATTCGTTAACACTGTATGAATTAAGAATCTTCTACGTCCAACGCCTTTTGTTGCATTTTCATGCAGTTTCTGTGGATGAATTTTTCATAACAGAATGTCATTTGTGCACATAGCAGTGATATAACACAAATTAGTATTTAGAATTAATTATTTAAGTTCTGTTTGAACTCATCTGTTCCATGCTATCTGTGGACAGCCCAGTTTGTCTCTGAAAAAAAAGAAAAAACATAGGCATCACTGTGGTTTTAATGAAAAAGGCCTGATCCTTTGAGCTCGACTCTAAAGGACCTGACAGGTACCACACCCTGAGAAGCAGATTATGGAGTAAGATTAGCATTAGCTTGTCTGAGATTATGGTTAATCAGGCTCTGCAGACCATCCATGTCTCTGCCTCCAAACTGTTCTACCTGTATATTTTACACTCACTGTTATGTTTATGCATGGAACTTAAGCATGTAGTCCCAGAATCTGAACATTTGGTTTTAACATTAGCCTACCATCTACCCTCAACCATAAGTTTTTCTAGATTCTGATTTGTTGTGCAGAGAATAACAGGGCACGGGAACAGGTACAGCATCAGCTGCAAAGAACTCAAGATAATTAAAACCAATCCCCCTATGCCTTCTGTGTAGGAGGACAAGAAAAGAAAGGCGACGAGTACGACCCTCAGCTCTCTAATGAAGCAACCCCTGAGCTTTCTCCCTGCTGCAATGGGGGTTAGAATTCTCTGCATAGGGGTGTGGTAAAAAGTCATCCCCTTTTGTTTTGTGAATTCCCTGACAAACGGATATTCCCCTTGCAAGACACACACGTGGCTCTCTGTGTTGTGCTGCTTGGCTGCTCTTTACAGCGCTGGTTAGGAAAGAAGGAGTGCAGTGCATTGTCTGTGGTCACTGTTGTGAAGCGAGACGAGCTTTCTTCATCCTCCACCTCACCCCACCATCTCCTTCCCACTGACCCCACCTCCCCCGCTCTCCATACTGCAAGTCAACTCACACAACTTAGAACCCTCTCTGTGTTCAGACACACATTACGTCACCCTCATAGAGCTGCTCTGCTTTCAATGGGGGTGTCAAGGGGTGAGAGGTGGGGGTAAAGGGGGGTCAGCTGGCTGCTTTCAATTTGGGACTTGGAGTTTCCATGGGAATGCTGCATTCCAAAGATCAGCTGTTTGCGAGAGGCTGTATGCAGCAGCACACTGCCTGCACATCCAACCCTGGAAAATGTTTCAAAGACACACACAAAGGACTGCATGCTATCGCTGCACAAATGAGTTGGTAGGATTTTATCATTATTTCAATATTGGCTAAACGATTGGTTGAATAAAACACTTTTGTTTTAGCATTCTGGATTATTACATCGCATGAAAATAAATCACAGTTGACCAGATTTCATCTTTCATCCATTTCAAATAAGACTAAGTTCATGTGAAGTGAACCGTGTGCTACATCGCCATCTTGTGGAGAAGAGCAAAAAACCAGCAATTAGACCTCAGATTTTACAAAGCCTCTTCAGTATTCAAAGCAACTGTTGGGTCACCAGGCCTCACATCAATAAAATGTGAACATTGCCTACTTTTCGTCCAGTCTGTTGGAACTATTGTATGTGCATAGCTACGCTGCCCATGTTTAATTGTATACCTTTATTTTAAAATTTGCTTGTTTCAGGAAAATGACAAGAATTGAATGATTATTTTCTTCAGTCAAGAATAAATGTGTAAGATTTCTGTTAGTTGAATACAGTATTTCTTTTAGTTTTTTTCCATGAATTGGCTGTTGAATAAGGAGATAGAATATCATTTTTATTTTTAAATCTTCTATTGTAAATGCATGAAAAGAAAAACACAGCAGTTGATGAACTGGCACTGACATTTTTGTTACTTGAAAGATAGGTGGCAGTGTTGCCACATTTTTTCTTTGATGTTACCTGGCATACATACACATCTTACCACATTCTATTTGCCTGTTCCATCAAATCAATTTTAAACAGTGAATTTACTTTTCTGTAATTTACATGAAACTACACATTCCTTTGAATAGTATGTAGAGGGCCACTTGTACATTATAAGTGTTATAATTACAACTTTCATCATATATAAGTCAGCACTCTAGTTCTTCTGTAGCCCTGGCATTCTGTCAAACCACAACCCCTTCCAATGGCAGTTTACACACGGATGGACAGACACAGTCACCCATGCTAAACACATTTGCACATTATGCAGGGTATGGTGTGTGAATGATTTTAAAAAATGTCAACACAGAGCACTTAAACCTGTTTTTCTGGGTAATTAATTCTTATCTGGTTGGGTCATTTAAATTTGAAAATGGATTTCAAATTAGTGACACATAATGCTCTGCTCTTGATTTTCATTTCGTTTGTGACTCCCAGGCTGCAGACAGTAAATGCGCAGATACAGAGATGTGAGGTGGGGCAGGAAACATGTAAAACCGTCAGGATGTTGACATGCCTGCTCCTTCGATGCATTTGCTGACATGTTAATTGCCATCAATTAGTGTCAACAAATGATTATTAATTACACCATTACACAGTGTTTAAAAAGAAATGTATAGGGACTATTATTCTCATCAGCTACAACGGTTTTTAATATTTTCCTTCATAATTTCAACATTGTTTTCCATGAATACAAAAATCATCATGTTTTTTAATGATTGGATATCATAATTGACTAAATCTTTTTTTCAAAGTAAAAAAAACAAAGTAGTATGTGTCACCATATATAGTAAATGTATTTTGTTTATTGACAGTTAGTCATTATGAGGTCAAACTCCTCCAGTGTTGAATCCATCCTCAACAGAGCTTTTACATTTCACTATTGATCAACTATTATTTCTGCTCATGGTACTTATAGTTACTATAATATCATAGTTAATGTTTGGTGCAGTGCAAAGCACAGAAAAACAAAACAAAAATAATTTTACACAGGTGTAAAGGTCATAGTGCAGAGAATCATGCTCTTTTCCTTTGCTGTTTCACAGGTTTGTTTTCAGGGGAGAAGAAATGCAGTGTAATGTTTAAACTTGCCAGAGTTTGGGGAATAATCCTAATTTAATTGTCCTGTTTGCTTTATATGTGATGTCCTTTGGGTGGAAATATCACCTTGGGAGGCATGATTTGGCAGACCGGGTATACATCTCTGCCAAACCCACTGACACTATCCCCACATGGAAGAACGATTGTGAATTATACCATTAACAATTTATACACCTCATAATAGCTTAAGCATTCCCCCCCTTTTTTAGTCTGAATTTATAACACAAAAATACAAATGAAACAGTTATATTTTTGCAGTTTGTGAAAATCACTTATGTATGAGTTTCAGATTAAACTATGAAATTAAGCTTTTTTCCCCCTAAGGGGTATGAAGTCTAGTTTGTTGCAAAGTTAGTTATTTTTGCTTTTTAGATCAAAATAATTCTATTTTATCCCCAGAAACGGGTGAGGGAGCAGCAAGGTCAGCAAGGTGAGTAAAAGGGTTTGATCACTGAGCCTTTTACCATTTTCAACAAGGGTATACTCTGTGAAACACAATAGGTCCTGCAGCTGGTCCATAGGCTTCAAAAGGTTAAAAGCTGGGGGCTCAGAGCTTTTTGTACATTTTATGAAGTCATATGTCCGGCTGATGGGCTGTCAGCAAGCAGCCATAAATTGTGGATTTATGACTGGACGGGCCCTGGGAGCGAGGGGAACCTGGAAGGGTTTTTTTTTGATGGACAATGGTCATTTTGACGGTTGGAAGAGTGTATCCTCCTCCCTCAGGGCCTATGTGACGGACTGCCAAACTGACACAGGAATTGAGCCTGACACACAGATTGACAGCTTATTTGTTGCATTCTTCAATACCACAGAAATAGCAAAACCATTTTAATTTGTATTCCCATGATAACTGGAATTATTTTAGAATATGTTTTTCTTCTTAATTATTGATCATTCATTAGTCTGGGCCTTGGGGCCAGGCAGCAAGTGACTGGAGCAATTATGGTTTTCTAGTCTAATTTATATTTAATATATGACATCAGTTTGTTCCCGCTTATAATTGCTTTATCCTTTTTTATAACCTGTTACGTTACTATTTTTTCTCTCATTTAATATATATAAAAATAAAATATATTTTTATTGTGGCAGAGTTTTGTATCTATAAAATACACTATTATCTATAACATTTTTGTATCTATTTTTTGCAATTAAAATAAATATCAATATATTTTATAAAAGCTGTCTTGCCTCAGGATCTTAGCTCAAATGTCTTCTCATTCATTTATTGACAGGGGAAGGCAAATTGTTCAAGGGAACAAACAGATGCCTTCACAATAGTGGGAATTTGAGACATAAGTGTTTGTTAAAGGATTGTGTGGGGGTTCCATAATGCACCTCCCAAATGGCCAGATAAACAGGTATGAAGTAAAGCAGTGTATGTGAGGTGGGCATGAGGAGTGCAGTCAAAGACAGTCTCATCACCACTGGCAACCATTCAACTTCAGGCCTGTGATTAACAGAGAATAATTACTTTGCAGCAATTGTGCAGAAAACAGTGAGATATGTGTCACATGTGTGTTTATATGTGGGAGTAGTTTGGGTGTGGCTCACAGATCTTAGTGACTCCTTAAGATTAAAACGTAATCTTCTTACAGGAACCATCAGAATGACAGTCAATAAATTCATATTTAATTACTATTTTTGCTGGCTATATGAAATCCACTTCTTTATTGTAAATGTAGCTATGTTAAGAGACAGGATGTATTTTTACTCATTACCTTTAAGACAGTAGATTTAAAGATTATATCGAGAATATTTTTAATGACCAATTACATACTTTGGGTATTTTTTTATAATGCTAAGAACTTCTCTCTAGACAATACATTCATCCAGTAAAAAATGCAGACATGTTATTGGATTTATTACAAATGATTCAGATATGCTGGGAAATCTTGAGTTATATAATGCATTATTAATAGAAATGTTTATTAACTAATGAAGAGTTGGGCCACCCTTCACCTCTAGAACTGCTTGGTCTTTGTTGGAATGGTGTTTTACATGTTTGGTTACTGTTTCTAGTGGGATGTTAGAGCATTCTTCAGAAAGGAGAGGCTCCAGTTCTTTGAGTGATACAGGTTAAAATCTGCATTGCACTTTATGTTACAACATGCACTGTAAACTTTCTTAAATGTTAAGATCTGGTGATTGGAGATGTCATCAAAGTCATTTGACATCCTCACGGTGGTCATGAAACCACTTTTTAGTAGTTTTTATATGGGTGTTGTTATCTCATGATATGGGAACATCTTGAGGGAGCAATTGCTCAGCTTTAGGGTGCACCTGTTCACCTAAAATGGCTTTGAATTACTTGGCTTACATGACTCTGTCATGCAGGGTAATAATCAAAAGTGACCATTCCTGTGAGATGGATGCCCACCCTATAAGAGATCTACCCTACTGTTTAACAGTTGGAAACAGGCAATGAAAGCTATCTGTAGTTTTCTGGTATTTCAGAATAAGAGCCATTTTAATTAGCTGTTTCTGTTAGTTTGTGCACCACATGTATGCATGCCAGCTCCTTGGCAGTGCCGTAACAGGCACCACTAGAGGGTACTATAGCACGTCATATTACCCCCTCACTCCTGTGCGGCCTGCATGTGTTGATCCTCTGAAGGAGGCTTTAAACAGCTAATTGTCATGGACCTGTCTGCCTTTGCTCTGTGTGTAGCAGGTCAGCCAGAGTATATAAGAGTCTCTGGTCAGCAGCTAAATACATTTCTGCTTGAATGTGTTACAGTGGCAGAATTTAAATTTTTTATTTCACACAACAATTTTTATAATAAGAAAATTAGGTTGGATTATTCATTACATAATATTATAAGGAATCAGATGCAGGAATGAATGTAATAAAAAACATTAAAAAATTCAAAATAAAAAATAATTTATGGAAATACATAAAGTAAATTTCAGCTCTATTTTCAGTTCATGAGCCTGTAAGTTTACCATGGTTCCTTATGTGTGGCAGAAAAGCATCTACCTGCCTCAATGATTAAACTAAAAGCAAATGGTAAATGCCTGAAGAGTAATGGTTCTTGACACAGGTTGCTCTGTATTGCAGCTCTGTGCCAGAGATATCTGGATCTGTCTCAGCTTCTGTTTCCCTGCATGTTATGACACAGGTCTAGGAAGAAGGAAACACAAAAACAAGACAGATCGTGAGCAGGAGAAAGGGTGTGTATGATAAATTAGGAAAGTTGTTTTGGTAGAGTTTTATACAGCTGTACAAACAAACCAAACAAATGCATCACATGTAAGCTCTCTGTCTCTCTCTCTCTCTCTCTCTCTCTCTCTCTCTCTCTCTCTCTCTCTCACACACACACACACACACACACACACACACACACGCACACACACACACACACATATATATATATATATATATATATATCCTGGCTCACATACAAACCACACACTTCTGTCATCCCACCTTCTTTCCCATAATTGTACAATTACCAGTCTATCACAGAGAACCTGGTCATTAGACAGGATCACATTCGCCCAGGCGGCTGTAGTAGGCTCAATTGCGCAAATTGTTTCTGTGGGATTAAATAAGTACGATTCAGGAAAATGAACAATAAAACATCACCAAATGCTTGCAAATGCAGAATGTGGATAATTTCTGAGGGAATATTATATAGACTGCATGTGTGTGTTTTTGGCCACATGTGTGTATTACTGCGGAAACATGAATGCCCAAAAGACTAGGAGTGGCTGAAATGAGGAATGCAACCATTCTAAAACAAATTAAAGCAAGGCTTAGCTCTTGTTTTGAGAAGTACATATTATACAGTGTCATTATACTTCAGGGGGTGTATATACATTTAAAACACAGCATCATTTGAAGTGGTGTGCACTGTATGATGCTCATCTCCCTCTCTGGAGCACTCATCTGCTTTTGTTTCCCCTCCAGCAGTAGGAGCGACACATATTTAAACTTTTAAACTTTTAACACACAGATGACACAAGGCCACAGTAAGGGAGGGTGTGTGTGTGTGTGTGTGTGTGTGTGTTAAAAGATGAACACAAGAGTATTTCATATTTGCTTTATAGTGTTATCCTTCTTTTGCTCAACTGGGCCAACTACAAGAGGTTTACAAGTGTTTACAGGAGAAAACACTTACCTTGAATTATGTTATTATGAATTATGTATTTGGTTATTGCAAATTGCTGTAGAAAAGCTTATGTTTGGAAAGCAAATGAATACCATTTAATGTGTGGATATGATGTGCAAATGCATGTGTGTGTGTTTGTGTGTGCACATGCATTTGTTTCTGTGTGTATGTGTGTGTATGTATTTGAGTATGTGTGTATTTGTGTGTGTGTGTGTGTGTGTGTGTGTGTGTGTGTATGTATGTATCTGAGTATGTGTGTGTGTTTGTGAGTATGTACCAGACAGAGATCAATATTGCTACTTCATCTCCCAGTATTTACAGCCCTGGGTGAGCTGTTAACAGGCCTGTCTTTAATTAATCTCCCGCTGATGCTTGGTTGTAAGGGCTCAGAAATACAGAGAGCCTGCAGTGTAATTACACCATGGGGAGCGTTACTGTGCACCTCTCCGTGCATCCTGTCTGAGTGCAGGGACAGACTCTTTGAAGGCTTCCTGCAGGAGTTAGCCCTCCATTGGGAGCCATGAGTCATCAATGACCCCAAATGGACTTCCAGGAACCGCACGGAGATGAAATGGACGCAACAGGACAGCGGAAAACAAGGGGGGAGAGAAAACTGGGGAAGACTGTTTGCATTCACTGGAGACAGGAGAAGGGGATGCGGTTGGGGGAGGTATAAACTTGTGCACCATAACCTTGAGCAGCAGAAGCCCCTCTGCAGTTTTAGGGGAGGCTGGGGTTTACAGAGGGGCTTTGCTGAATGGCCATCAAATTTGTGGACTGCACACTAGTGTCACACTCACTGGAAGGTCAAAGGTGGAAAAGGCACATGGTCAAGAAAATGTTCTTCTGTCTGGATTGGGGAAGAGGGTTACGCAGATTATCTTTCAGCTCAGATATGATCCCCTGAAACCAGAACAAAATTGACAGTTTTTCCGTATTTGATGTAGATATCAGTGTTATAGGGTGGCTCATTGAGACCTTGGTTACATGCTATTTTGAAGGTTTATTTCAAGATCTGCAACTCGTCATGTATTTCAAATCACTGTTAGGACCACGTGCACCTGTGTAAGAAGCTGAGGTGATTCCATGCTCTTCCGCAAATGAGTGATTATTTGCCATACTACTGACCCCACTGTGCTACAGACAAGCTACTGCTCATAAGAGGACCAGCATTCCTCTCACCGCTGTAAGTGCCCAGTCCTTTATTAGGAGGAACTAATGCGGCATTTACTCACAGAAGTCTGAAATAAACATCCTACCAAAGTGGGATAAGCCAATCATGTGCTGCAACTGTGTAACGTCAAGCAGATAGACAGATAAAGGCAGAGTCAATGAGTGAATCTGAAATGTCTCTGAAATTGATATAATTCCGCCTTCTCTTGTGGCAAGTGCCTTTCGTGACTGATAAATCCCATTAATGCCTGGTTCTGATATAATAGTAATGGTTTTGACATTACCAAAGTGGTTATCTCAAGATCAGAAGGATTTCACAAACTCAAAAGAAGTGGCCTGGGGAGGGGCAGTTGGCAGTTTCGGTCAGAGACTTGCTCCGCAAGATGTGCAGCCTTCTGAGGCATGGGCCACATGTCTCAGCTGGTGCACTGCTGAGGCTAAAGAGCTGGCTACTTAAATTCTGGAGAACATAGACAGCATGCCATACTTGCGCTTGTCTTGATCCTGAAGTTGCTGTTGCTGCAAAGACACATAGGCATTACTGAACATTTTCACCCCACATTGAGGAGTAAATTTTTATTTCTCATATTCATCATTTTTATTCTCATTTCCTATACATTTTGGCCTGATGCACTCAAGAAATATCCGAACATTTCAGGGATTTTGCATTGAATAGATCATCCACTATCTACTATAAAAATCTTCACATTGCATCTAAGCTTCCTGATTTCCGATAAAGACATTCTAGTGTCCAAGAAAATCCCCAGAGTGACACAGAGCAGTAAAGGTTATGCAGGAATGCCTTTAAAATCCTTCAGCCTACACAAACAATAAACATGCATTTTTCATAAATTCATTCTGCCAGCTTGCCTTACAGTGCACAACTGCTTCTCTTGTCTTTTTGCAACAAGCGGAGCCACAGGAGAGTTCATTCATCAACACTTGGAGGATTTGACACGTGTTCACATGCACTCACATGGATACTCTGTGGCACAGCCCATCCCCTGTCTGGGAACTGGCATGTTCAGACGCTAAATACAGACACAAACCAAACGGAGCGTGTCCACTTAAACTCTTCGCACAAGACCGGTGGCAACATGCTGCAGCTGTAAAGACACATCACTTTTACTGACACGCATGGAAAGAAACAGGAGTAAAGAAAAACTGAAAAAAAAACAACTGAAAGATGTCCAAATCCATAACCCATAGCCTAGCTGTGGCTAAACAGGAAGTTACATGGATTAACTTCCATTTAGTTGAGTTATTGACATATGTACTGTGTGCTTAAATTCCACTTGACATTGTTGGAATTTGGGAATATGTGAGTCCTTGTAAATGTATGGCCTTTCATTTTGGTTGCTGAGCTGAAGCTAACATAGTGAAACAGAGAAAGAAACAGGGAATTAAGAATGACTATTGTTATGTGTGGTGTTAGTGCCAGTGTCGGGGGTGTTGTTTACTGTTTCAGCATTCTTTACGGGTAGGTTAACACCCACCTTCACTAAGATGTGTAGGCTGCTTTAATCGTGGTGTCCTGCTGCTACAGTTGCCACTGGAGGCAGGAAAGGGCCTGTTTGTCCATCGCACCAGGGTGCAGGGCTATTAAACTTTATTTCTGAAAGCCACTTCACGCTTCCCCTCTGCATTCTTGTCACATTGTGTGGTGGGGGCAGGGTACATGGTGAGCTGGTGGCAACCAGCCTGAAAACGTCTGTTCCCAGTTACACCACTGGCGTATGCAGCAGACAGATCCCAGAAGCCATAATAATGCCATTGGAAACTTAGATCTCTGCTAGCAGTTAGGTGGTGGGAGGAGGTTAAGGGTAAGAAAACAACCTCTCGTTTGTCATGTTGTACAGCTATGTAGTCACATAATGTGTCCATTCCATTCAGCAGTCTTGAGGCTATTTCTGAGAGAGTCTTTGTTTTTGAGTGGTAGAGAGATACTTCAATAGAGGGGGGCCTGAACAGCTCATCAATTACACTGCAGTGGCTTTTCAACTGAATTCTGTTGTACATCTTCCTATCCAGACTTCCTTTTAATCATGATTGATCTCGAAAGAGGGGTCAAAGGCCATCCATCACCAGGGGACTTCCACGCGATTGTGGAGCATATGACAGGACACGATGTCTCTGCGGATATACCCTGTTTAAGCCCATCATGGGACCGTGTCTGTAGGGGTCTGGGTGTGTGGGGTGGGGGAAGGGCATGTGGAGGGCTGCTCAGTCAGATGTGCAGTGAGGCGGTAAAGAGGAATACACATGAGCTGGGAATAAAATGCTCATGCACAAGTCAGCTGACTTCACTATGTGCTTCATGGTTCCCCTCTCAAATTCAAATTCAACCTCAAATTCAAAATCACTTTGATTAGCATGAACATAAAAACTAAGCACAATTTTTTGTTAACATCAAAATCAACACAGCTGATGATAATCTCTCAAACAAATGGACAGAAATACAGAAAATAATCTGTACAGAAATACAAATATCTGGATTTGATATTTTTACATAAAATGTGTACATTGACTTTTTTCTTTGAAAGTACATCAGGAGTACTGCCAACCAATTAACAAAAAAGACAGATGGGACCTCAGTAAATATTAATTAACAGATTCCTCCATCTATAACAGGGGACCAAACTATGAAAAGTAAATATCGTTGTATATTCAGTATGAGCCAGTGGACATCAAAATCATCCACACTCTGAGGTATATTCAGAAAATATGGATTTTGTAGACCAGTGATAACAATGCTACCCAATAATGTCATCTATCCCCATATGGTATCGTCATGCTTGGACATGCCCAGGTGGCAGCAGACAGCAGACATGGCTGAACAGGGACATGTGATGGAGCTGCATGCTTGTCCATTAAGGCACTTTCATGTTACGTCACAGGAGAGATACCCAGAGGAGCATGCAGATTTATCATGCCAAACATTCCTCTCCATGCAGGGGATTAGCAGGACACAAAGGGGTCTATTCACACCTTACAGGTGACAGAGAAAGAGAGACAGAGAGAGGTGAGTGCACGATTATGTTAAGACCAAGGTGCCAGCAGAGGGACTGTTTACTCTAGATGTCATCATTCCAATGCAGTTGTTGGAATGATTACTGTTTATTTGAAAAAAATAAAAACTGGCAAGTGTGCCATCATGCAAAGAAACCCTGATCTCATTAGAGTGAATTTGCACTTGTGGCAATTGTGTTCACACTTTGGAGAGCGAGTTACCATGTCAGTGTAAGAAGCTCCTTACAGAGACGTCAGTGGGATCCGAGAAGCAAACACGTCAAAACGGGTGGGATTAGAGTGCTGAGTAAAAGTCTATGGGCCTATTCCAAGTCACTGCCATAAATACCCTCAGCAAACTGACGGATGGAATCCCATTACCAATGGCTGTGGCTCCTGACACCTCACATAAACTCTACAAACTCCCTCCATCAACGAATGCTCCCTGTTAAGGACAGTGCATTCATTATCAGTCATGATTGTCCCTAGATGTCTGTGTTTATTGTTACTGTGAACCTGAGACAATTAAAAAAGATTATAGTTAATGTGAAACAGTGTAAATCATGCAGGGGGATAGATTATGTTCCACTTTCATCACTGAGAATCATCACACACACACACACACACACGCACACACACACACACACGCACGCACGCACGCACGCACACGCACACACACACACACACACACACAATGATTGATAGTAATAAATGTTGTCTCTCCCTAATCAGCAGCTTTGTTTGTGAAAGGGACAAGCTTAAAGGTAAATGGTTGATGGACAGAGACACTCAGTTGACTCACACACGGTAAACTCCTATGTATATGTTGACTTGGATGGGTTTTCATTCTAACTCCTCGTACAACCCTGGAAATGTCAACATCGAGTACACAAATACCCCCACCTCCCATGGTCCTCGAACATTGTGATACTGGGCTGATAATATTTGCCAGGAGAGTAAAGTGTTTATCTCTCTGTTGGAAGTCATTAGACGAGCTGCCGTGCCAAGGTTCTCCTTGGGAGAGTGACTGAGCATCTGTGTGACAACATGGGCTGTGACGTATGGTACTGTTCATGTATTTATAAACCTGATACTGTTAAGAGGAACTATTCATAGCTCATTGGGAGATATTTTCACACCCATGCAATGCCCAGGTGCACAGCAGAAGGTTTCTGGATTTCTACACTCTGATCGGCTGAATGATAGGATGATAGTGTATAACCAGTTGAGTTGGTACGCATTATTTTCTGTTTTATTGCTTACTTGGTTTGACCTTGGTGCAAAAATGACACCTAAGCACAGTTTAACAGCTAACAGCATGGAGCAAGAGAAAGCAATGACAGGAGGGAGAGAAGCAAATAGGAAAGAAAGACAGGGAGAAACTAAGACAAGAGGGAGAAGAGACCAAGTAATGGAAAGGGAAAACCTGTGTGTATGTGTAATGTGTGTATTCCACAGTGTCTAATCCTGACTCTGTATTTGACAGAGACTAAAATAAAATGAAAAGGGCAACGTATTCTATAGCAAAATCTATACAAACTTTGTATTTACCATTAAAATGTTTCACATGTACATTTGACAGTGGCTCCTGGCCATCTCCAATATATGACATCATCTCAAAGCTGTGATTCAAGTCTGCAAGTTTGTCTTGGGTGTCACAGAACTACTGGCCACACACGAAGCACATTAGCCCCCACTTCCTGGGGAAGAATTCTTAAAATTGCCAAGAAAACACACAGCAAAACTCCCAGACAACTGGAGCTGGTGGGAACATGCCTGCTGTGCCATGCCCTGGCAGTGCCGCTTGCATTGTGCGCACACTTTTTATCTGAGCAATGTCCATCACTCCGTTTCCATGGACACAAACCCCCACCTCATCAATGACCCTCACGCAGCTGAACTGTGTCAGCTGACAATGGATATTTACCAAGCTCCCTCCCCCCTTGTTTTGGAAGTTTGCAATCAGTTTATAGATGCAGGGGCTTGGAGTGCTTAACGTTTAAGTCAGCCTGATCACCATGAACATTCGGACGAAGTTCTGATTTTCTCTTTAAAAAGTGTGCATTTGGCCATTTTTGAATATTGTCCTATTGATTGAACTGTTCATCTGAATATGTTTTATGTGGGCTGTGGATATGATATTCTCTATTTTTATTGTACTCTCTTACAGTATGAAGTAGAATTGCAATCTACATGTGATGAGTTCATCTGTATATCAGTATCTATACCTATATCTAGTCAGTTAATAGAGCTGAATTGGGTCACAGGCCTTGCTAGGGGGGACAGAATCAAGAGTGAATCTTGTACTCTTGAAACTCACATTTCCTTCCTTGTTGTGAGACAAGAAACAGTAACGGCTTCCATCCCCCTCCCGATCACGAATCAATAACTCATGACGTGTTTTATATACACAGTGCAACAATACATAGATAAGCAGATGTACTGAAGGATGGAGGGGGCAGGGGTGCTGATAGAACCTTATTGATCCAACTGCTCTGGGGAGAAAGTGATCAATATTGGGGTTATGCCATGATCGATCATCATGAGGAATGCCATTGGCCACCATGCACGTAACAAACAATGCAGAGACGAACAAAACAGCTGTGACTGATGTTATCTGAGGCTTTCCAAAGCCATTGGGCAGCTATTTTCACATGCTCATTTCTTCTTTCCTGTATATTGTCTTACCTCTTTGGTTGTAATTTGTTCTGCTTTTTCTTGCTGGTACGACTGGGAGGCTGGTTCTTCATCCGTGACTTACCGAATCAGCTCCTTGTGGGTGGGAGCTGGGAGGTAGGCAATGACTCATCTCAATTAGCTTTGATTTATTTTGGTTCATAATTTACTCCAGGTAGTGAGGGAGGGGAGAGAGGCAGGGTGTGTGCACTGTGATTACAGCTTGTGCTTCTCAGCTTGTAATCAGCAGCCATGGCCTTCTTTCACCGTTTTAATGGAGGCACACTCAGGGCCCCTGTGTAATTTGGAGTAATGGCTGTGCCAGCCCTGCATTATGAATGAGAATTGAAATGACAGACCCTGTGATTTAGGTTGCGTGAGAGCCCGTGTTTAGCACAGGCACGCTACAGTAAGATTAAGTCAGAGGACGGTTTACGCAGTCTGAATGCGGCCCCCCAGCAGACGCTTACCTGAGTCTCGTCACCGTCAGCAGGAGCTCAGAGGAGGTTACTCCTCCATGTCCACAGCACCCAGCTACACTGTCAATGCCAGGATACTGATAGATCACTTATTTTACTCCAGTTTTTTCCCCCAATAATAATGTATCTCACTTTGGCACAGCAGGTGAATGACCACCTGAAGAAGATGCATCTTGAAACACATTCCTGGATTTTCTTCTGTAGATACAGCAATGGGAACATATGCCACGCAAATGCTTCTCATTATTTTTCCTTTTATTCTGTTTTTCAAAGTTTAGCCCTGTTTGTTTTTAACTCATTGAGTGGATGCAAACTACCTGTGATAAATATTTTTGTTTGTGAGTGCAAAGTTGCTTACCTCTCATAATTGAATGCATTTAGAGCGAACAGGCATGCATTATTTAAATTCAGGTGTGCATCAGAGACGGCAAAAGGGAAGTGTCCTGAGAATGACCTGAGAAGAATGAATAAATGAAACAGAATCCAGCAGAGGGCCCTGGGTGCAGGGGGAGATGGCCTAGCCTCGCACATGCTGGGAGTGACAGGCTGTCTGCTCAAACTGTACTGTACTGTGGGGGCACTTCAAAGATCAGCCTGCGCCTTCATGTGCTAATCCCAAACCAAGCAGCCTTGAGTGAGTGTCCCTGGCCCTGGCCACCCTGCTCAAAGGGTGATTCCAGGGTCAGCCCCAGCCTACCAGGCAGACATCTGGCAAACCTTTACCACTCCAACACGGACTCCTGCAGGGAGGTAGACCAGTAAACACATACATATAATTACACACGTACAAACAGACATGCATACAAACGCATAAGCACATACATACGGTAGATACATGCACAGATTCTATCAAAAACAAAAAAGTGAAAAACCTTAAGACATATATTTGCATAACCCTACCAGTAATGTCTGCAAAGATTTCGGGCAGTGTGTGTCTGTTTGCTGCTGTCTTGTGGCAGTTCATTGAATGGGAATGTCAGAAAATGCATTCAACAAATCTAATTTAAAAAACTGTTCGTTTTGATGTTTTTTGTAGGGCCTTTAAAAAAATTATAAACAAGCCCTTATCTACTTTGACAAAGCATAAATAAAGAATGACTGGGTTTAAAGGGTTTAGCTCATTAACTGTGATGCTATGATGTTAATCAATACCTGCAGGTGATCAGATGAAGGGACATGAATCTACATGTTATTGTTGAGGAGCGTTGAGGAATCCCAGTGAGTATCTATTCAAATTCATGGGTAGCATCACAGAACTTTGTTATCAGTTAGTGATTGATTGACCCCACAGAGGGAACACCTTCTTTGTTCTTTAGTTCCCATGATCCACTGCACATCAGCAGCCCCAAAACTTTATCTTATGGAGCTGCATGCACAATATTACAATGGTGCAATCAAGGGTTGCTTGAGCCATTGCAGGACACAGACACATTGAATCCATCAATGATTTGCGTTGTTATCATGTTTACACGGAATAGTCTGATATTAGAATTGCGGCTTCTGTGTATATGAAAGTATTATAAAATCTAACAGAGTTCTTTAATTAATCAGTGTATCACAGTAAACACACTTAGGCAGTCATATTTCTTGGTATTTTCACTTGTCTCTTACTCTCTATTTTGTATTATTTTTTCTCTCCCATTTGACTCTATTTCTTCTGTTTATCATTTCCCCCCTCTCTCTGCATGAGCAAATGTGTTTTTGTTGGAGAAATTGGATAGAAACAGTTGGAATCTCTAACCTTTTATTGGATTTGCACCATGCAGACGTGTTGGGACGTGCCTCTGACTAGAAATGGGCACTAACAAGCTAACTACTGTCTGCACCTCTGAGACATGGATACAGAGAGCATATAGAAAATCACTGACCCCAAGGAGAAGGTGTTTTTTCTCCTCTCTTAACAAGCACCTCACTCTACAGCTGAAAGAATATAATTGGATATTCCCTAATGTTTAAAGTGCTGAGCTGTGGGTGTTCTTGTCTATCTGACTCGTTTTCTCTCCTTTCTGACAACTTTGAAAATCCCAGGTCCTTTTCCAGATTCAGCTGTTGGTTACTTGGTTACAAGGTCAAGCATGTATCATGATATGAGAGTGAATTATAAATCACTTATGAAACAGCTGTGTTAGCAGGATTCTTTAAAGAAGAGGGGTCTATGTTCATTTACAGACTATAATTCAGTGTGCCCTATGTACTCTTGTCATTGGAAATACCAATAGTTATTCATTTATGACATGTGAAAGTGTTGGATATAATTTTCTGTGAGTTACTTGATTTCTGGACATAAGAGAGACATAAGAGTACATAAGAGAGAAAACAAATTAAAACATTCATTTCTTGATTGCACTTTTGTATTAATGGATGTGTAAGACAAAGAATGATAGCATAAAAATGGCAAAGCAAGCAAAGTGACAAAGCTTGTATCTTTCATTTTCTGAGTCAAACAATTGCATGGAATAATATCAACCAATAATACCAGCTATAGCTATGACATTTAGTGTATTAATCGCTTTTCAGGAATAATCAACTGTTTCAGTGTTGTCATTTTTTGAAAAGATATTCTGTTTTAAGGACAACAATTAAGTAAAGAATTAATACCTGTTGATAATTAAAGAGAGAGAAAAAATTCCTTACTCTCCTGTTAATAAAGAAGGTAATTGACTTCTTGGACCCTACTGATAATGATTTTTTTATTTAGTCCTGCGATCCATTAGTCAGAAGAGAAAAATGGAGGGTCTTTCCAAAGTTCACAATGTTTCTATAGATCACAGTCTTCACAGTCCATAAGGCACAATCTTACAAATGCTTTGCTTTCAAGTGGCCGTTGTTTGCTGTGTTCTCAGTGGATTTATAGCCCCACAGCTAAGGTGAGGGAGATAAGAGGGAGGAAAGCAGAAAGACTGTGGAAGTGTCTGATTGGGATGTTATTCCAGAAATGGTGGCAGAGGTATGCATGCATGAAGGATAAAAACACAGCTCAAAACAAGTGCATGTTTAGACATACTGTGATGTACCCTAAGCACACCATAATAAATATTCAATCAAGCCCTGAAGTCACTTTTGAAACAAATAGGAATGTTTGATGTTGGATTCCAAGTCAGATCCATGAGCCTCCTGCACTCTTTGTATATGCCTTAAATCACGAGACAACCCTCCCCCACACTTTTGGGTAAGGCCTGTTCAATCTATTTAATTCAGATAAACTGAGGCTCGCTGACAGTGATGACCATGAGGCAGAAATCCTGGCGCTCTGTGAGTAGTGGACAGGCCAGACTGATGACATCATTCCCACCCGAACGGCGGTGGGCCTTGCTATCAAAGCGTCGCAGAAACGTCCTGGTGACTCTCCTGCTCTCTGATCTTATCTGGGGGACCTGATGATGGCTGATGGCCCGTGGGACCATCTGTTGCGGGGGTCCTTTGATGTGCTGTAATTAGCCACAGGAACGGAGGGGAGGGGAGCGCCCCTCTCCCCTCCCTGTGCTGGAAGTTCAACCCCATCACTCCATGGGATGGGCCATGTGGGAGATCCCGTGCCCACATCTGTCCGGTCTAGTTTGCTTGTGAAGTGTGTCTGGATGAGAACTTGGGCCAGGGGTGTGTGGGTGGGTGAGAGGTGGTTCTGTAGGTGTCTGTTTTGAGGATGTGTCCCAGATCAAGGCAACTGTGGTCAGTAAAAGTAATGTTTGTCTTTTTTTTATCTGGGAGAGAAAAAAACATTTGAGCTGTCATTTGTTAAAACTTCCTGTTTCCTTTATCTGGTGATTTTATTGACTAAATTTTAAACAAACAAAAAAATCACACAAAAACTTTTTTTAACGTATCATAACAAACCAAACAAAAAGGTCTGAGACAATATTTTGCCCTCTAACAAAGATAAATATCCAAAAACATGTTTGTAGTACATTGTAAGTAGATATAAAATCATACAACAGATAGTCAGATAGAGACAAACCATATATGTATATGGCATGTAAAGTGCGTAGGTCATATGTAAACATTTTAACATGTACTTACTCTTTCATTAGTTCCTAATTAGTTATGTTGAACTGCAGGAAACAGTGTCTTATGTTCTTGACATTCACATTTATACTTATTGCAGTATGCAAACTTTGTATCCCACCTCTTTACAGTAAGTCCCTGCATAAAGACTACCTCTTAAAAACAATGGCATTAGTGGACAGGAAGTGAAAATAGTGCTAAATGAGCTTGAACAGCTGTGGTGCAGCTGTTGTCTTGTGGGTATTTGTGTAGAGCACAGTTTTTAAGCCAGCTTTTCATTGTGACTTGAAATGAGAGATCTCCATTTAGCATGTATTGAAAGGAGAGATCCCCAGGTTTGTAAGCCTAGATCCTGCTTTCCTTCAGTGTAGAGACTCTGTGGGCCACAGGAAGCTGTAGCTTTGTCTATCGCCCACCTCACTGTGTCGGACCACTTCCTCTAGACTAATAGTGCAGGAAGGGGGGAGGATTCTGCTATTCGGCCCCAAGCAACTGTAACGATTTGGGCTTGTACTTGTGTTTGAATTGTTAATTCTTGTCCCAGGTCTGTACTCATCTGGATAGGAGTGCTAGCCAAGAATCAGTACAGACTTTTAGTTTATAATAGATAAGATTAGGATATGGAAAACCTGATCCTTACTCAGCACTCCTACTCAAAGTTGTTTGATGGTTTTGCAACATTAGGCCTGGGTCCCAATTTTTGAAGCGTTCAATAGTAGGACTGCTGATTTAAGATCAATTTTACTTTGTGAACCTGATTTTATTTTTCATCTTTTGTCATTTGCTTGTTTTCAGCTTTACTTCATGTACTTTGAGGTTCATCCACAAAATTAAAAGCACCACACTAGCAAAAACCATCACTATTATTATTATTATTACAGAATCACGCACATACTGAGACACCAGCAGACATCCAGATGCTTGTGCATTCACCCCTTACACAAGAGCAGAATGCTTTCCCATTAAATGAGCTTATGCATAGTGGCTTTCCTGTTCCAGAACAATCAGATGCCAACAGAGACTGATGGTCAAATCACTCGGCACAATGGTTTCCTGCAGGCAGCCAGAGCCATGTGTTTGTGGACCAAGGCTGATGCACATGTGATGAACTTTTGACCACTTTGTGTCCAGAGCAAACAATACGGGGCAACCATAGGCCTGGTAGGAGGGATTAGGTATTTGGGGTGAGTGGAGTATTCAAGATTTTGGGAGGGAGGGTAGAGGGATGAGACATTTGTAGCAAATAAAATAATATGTCTCTGTTTCCCTCTCACATGCTCTTTCTTTCTCCTCATTTTTTTTCTTTTTCTTCCTCTCCTCCCTCACTTTCTCTTTTTGCCCTCAGAACGGGAAGAGCTGGTCCTCAGACAAGGTCCACAGGCTTTGTCATTCATGAGGCAGGAGCTGCAGGCCTCCCTCATTCATATGTACAGTAAAGCAGGGACAAAGAGGAGCTACCTTCAGGGCTCTGCCTTATGGGGGAGGGGGATTAGCGGTTGCTTTAGCTAAATTGACCACATGGACTCCACAGAATCACCAGATAATGAGAACAGGTTCAGCAGATGTGGAAATGTGCTTATGTATCCAACACAACTCAATTACTATGTTAGAATGTGTAAACTGTTCCCAAAAAGCACTTTTCAAAATCTAAAGCTAAGTGGTTGAGCACAAATTCAGTCGGTTGACCCTATGTTCTACGTTTGGGTAGAACATAGAAGAAGAATTCAAACAAGAAAATTGGAGAGTTGATTCATTTAGCTGTTTTCATACTTATCATTGCCTTGTTTGCCTTATTTCATGTTTAATGCTTCCTTTTCAGAATTTTTTTGGTTGGTGGCAGTGGTGTTTCAGGAGGCATGCCACCCTGTGCTGATTTTCCAAGACACACACACACACATACACACAGGCCAAGAACAGAACAGGACTGAGACATCACTGACTTGCCATAGCTGACTCATAAACACGCTTTCCCAGCACTCACCATCAACCAGCATTAACCTAACATATCCCTTTAGGCCTGTTACTATGCAGTCAAGAACTGTATAGCAGGTGGCTCCTGAACCAGTTTTAACCATCCCTGAATGATTGACTTGGCCCTTTTCCAAAACAATGTCTTCAGTCTGTCATTCTGGAATCCCTTCATTCAATATGGTTGCAGTTGGAATGCTGTGTTTGATGGTGCACCAGAGGTGTTCCTTTTATTTATATTTGCAGTTATATTTGCATCATCCACATTTATCATTTCATCCTCAAACCACTGTTTGCCTCATGCCTATTTCTGCACCAGATTATATATGGTGTGCAATCTATTGGATGCACTTTTGTTAGTTGCTTTGTATAAGAGTATCTGCTAAATACCTTGATGAATATAAATATAGAAGAGCCCACAATTTTGACAGTCTGACCACAGCCCTTGGATTATATCCAATGGAGTTATTCTAATGCAGAGACAAGAGGTCACATGCATGCACACACTCTTGGATGTTAACAGACATTAGGATGGACATCTGGGTGGAGCATGTAAGCCAGTGAGTGTTCAATTACATGGATGCTGGAGGGGGCTGTTTGTACTTGGGATTACCTCACTGAGGCGAAAGGAGAGACCCCAATTCCCACACTAAATCTGCAACCTCATCCACACCATCCCTTCCTCTAATTAACACCTGCTCGCAGGACACACTTTGGTTTCTCTTGTCAAGAGTTGCGTTTGGTTGTTATTTTTTCTGTTTTCTGCCAATATTGAAATGTCTCTGGAAGCCTGAATACACAGGACTGGGTCAGGTTTGGTGTCTCCCCATGTGCTTCTACCACAACATAGCTTTGAAATGACTAAAAACCTAAACAATATGATGTGGAATAATCTCCATAAGACTAATGATACGGTCACATTAACATGTGATGTACAGAAATCCAATAGACTCCAAATAGAAATAATGGATTTTCATAAAGAGTATGGATCTGTGTTTGAGTGGGCAGGTCAGTAAGATAATGCCAGTGACTTTTTGTGGTAGTGGGCACTCATCCATAGAGATTCTGGAGATCAGCTTAGTTGTGGTGGTGAACAGGGGAAACCCTCACAGATAACAACACAAATGCCCCACTCGTGGGGTCTGATTTCAGCCCAGAACCTCTGCTTGTAGTTCACAGCTCAGAGCGCAGAAAAAGGGAATAGCTCATAACCCTACCTGCTCCGTCACTGTGTGTATATGAGCACGCCACAATACGTTTTAACTGAACCTTATTGTGAACGTTTAACTGAACTGTGTGTGAATTTGATCTAATGGTTTGCAACTCTACCCTTCCCCCCCTTAACTTGTAAACTCAGCATAAAAAAGAACTCAACACAGAGGAAAGAGAACTTTCAATCAGTAGGAAGATATAGCAGACTAAAAGAATGTGATAGCCTAATCTTCTATGACAGCTGTATATTGGCTTGCATTGGGTAGAGTGAATCTGAAATGTTTATTTCGTTAAGACATCTGAATGTGTGTGTGTGTGTGTGTGTGTGTGTGTGTGTGTGTGTGTGTGTGTGTGTGTGTGTGTGTGTGCATGTGCGCTTGTGTGAGTTTTCTGAGTATATGGCATTTAACAAGGGATGTTCCTTCTTGTCCAAGAGGTAGGTCCTATAATTGGCAGCTGGGTAATTCTTTAATCAAGGGAGACAAATCAAAGTTGGCAGAGGGAGAAATGCCAAAGAATCTTATTATACAAACTGGCCAGTGCTGCGCAAATAAATAGAGACAATTAATGTGTCTGAAAGTCTTCATTTAAGCAGAGAGGGGAGGATAGAATTTGACATAGTAGATCTGATATAGCGCCTGTTTCTGTATTGACATTACATTATCTCTGGTAAATATTATCTTTGTCATTAAAGAAACTTAAGCATGCAGATGAAAGAGTAACTATATTAATGTTATCATCACATTGAGTAATAAATTCATCATAGATGAATGTGTCTCTTGTCCAGCTTGGACCTTTCAGTTTTAAGATGTTATTTATCCTTTAGATTATGATCCACTGCACAACATTTTAAGGGTGAGACAAAATATAATGCAAGATTATCCCTTCATCACCCATCACTTGTTTGGGACTAGAAGCAAGAAATGTGCAAACCCTTCCTTTTTAAACATGGTGGCGAAATAGATGTAAGACCCACAGCCTAGTATGTACATAACAATTACAATATTGCAACATTATTGCAACATTATTACAATATCATTGTGCATAAACACTCTTTGGGATGGTGGAAGCCCATAGAAATGGAACCCAGGAGTTCCTGTCCTGGACACAATGGCTCTGTTTCTGGACCTGAAGCCTCAGCACAATAATCTATGTAATTAAATCCTGCACCATATCAGTAATCCTTTAGTCTGTTCTGACAGCCCCCTGTGAAGCTCTTTAAATTATTACAGCCATCAGCGCACCACTCTCCTATCGGGTTGAACGCTTTTTCCTCTCCTCTGCCACCCGAGTTACGGCTTCTGTCATGTGATTACCGAGCTTATATTGACCTACTATACCTGTACATTGCAGCTTTTTCATTTGCACATGTGTCTACCCACAGCACCATAAAAACCAATAACAATGAATATTTATGAATATAATATTTATGAATATTATAAACAATAGATATTTATTTAACCAATTCAAAATAGGATCGTCCGGTCTTTGCTGCCCTTGTTTGAAAGTCAAGTTGTGAAGTCCATGGGAACATGGCTAGAAGATAAAGAAAGGTTTGATCTCCTATATTATTCCACTCTAAGTGTTAACATGAATGTTATCCTGTAATTCAAAAATATTGTGGTCTACTGTTATTAAACATTGTTTTGCTAAATTTATCAAGCACAATACCCATATTGACATAAAATAATTCCACATCATCAAGAAAATACTAAGAAAAACAGAATCAGACAGCATATTTTAATTTTGATTATACTGTAAAATAATTCTGCTGTTATTTTTTATTTCACATTAAACATGAGTTTACATTAATCATTATTCATTTGGCTATTTTGAGTATCATTTGACAAAATTCTGTCCAGACCTGGATGCTGTTTCCATCTTTTTGAATCACCTTTGTACATCTGAAATTGTTTGCCTCACCCCTGAGGTTTGTGTTATTTACATAATTAACTATTCTGCAACTAAGGTCTTTGTCAGATCATTGGTGTAAAGAAAGAAAAGTGGAGAGCCTGATACAGAGCTTTGGATATTACTTTCAACACTTTATTCTGCCTGGCAACAAATTCTGATGCCTCTCAGAAATTGACTGTGTCATTAGAAGTAATTATTTTTATGTATTTATAATTCACTGGAAATCATAGTCATGATATCTTTTCTAAATTGAAAAGAAGTTCGTTTTTTAACATAACCCACAATTAAAATTGCCAAATAGTTTAAAGTAGTGGGGCCTCATTAAATAATTTAAAACAATGCAAAAAATTATTACTTTTCCAAAGGGTGTGGAAACAGAGAAAAACAAATTTGTCATTAGAAAGTGGAAACAGAAAGAAAGCGAAGGATGAAAGTTTGAGGGACACACAGCACAATGGCTCCTGACTGCTCCTTTGTGTTCAGACATGCCCTCGGAGATGACCTGGCCTGCAGCTGGAGAGCTGGATGCACAGAAGGTCAGACCTGTCAGGCCATGCACCAAAGACAGGATAACCCTGCACTCCTTGTGTCTGCACCAGCAAAACAGGGCTAATGCTGCTAACCCCTTTTAGCCTGAGGTTCAGAGGTCACCTGATCCAGACAGGTCTGAATCATCACAGCGATTGCTCTTGCAATCAATCTCCTATTAAATAAAATATCAGCATCATTTATAATAATTCATTCTCTGAGCAGGTTTGTTTGCTCTAATGACATGGGACAACTAGATGGTGCAGCTCTCTCACATACTATCATTACAGGTGCTGATGTTCCTCAATGCAGCCTCACTTAAACACATTTTTGGCTATAAAATTTCCAGTGTTGTTTTGCATGGCAGAAATGGTGGTTGAACTGTGTCCTTCACTTACCCTTGAGGCAGCAGACTGATGCAAAGACACAGGGAGTCTGGTTGTGATTAGTGCATATGAGAGGTCAAAAGCCATTACATTCCTACCTGGCGGGAGACGCACAAGATTGCACCTTGGAGAGAGGAAGAGGGAAACAGGTTGCAGGGTTATAAATGTAATGGCTGCTCTGCCTGAAACCTCCCCAGGTCTAAAACTGAAGGAATTTTAATGGAAAAGATACCAGGGAGGATTTATAAAATGAGATTTAAAGATTCTCTACCTACAGCCTGCTGTTCAATTTTCTGTGATGACCTTCAGATGAGAAACTTAATATCGTCCTGTCATTTCCACTACATCCCATGCTGCTCCGGACTCTAACAAATAAATTTAGTATACAGGCTAAACCTGAGGTAACCTTATACTTTACACTCATGAGGCTGTGCGAGATAAAGTCTGCTTTGTTGTCAGATGATATTCAGGGTCGCGCTCTGAAACCCCCACAGTCACAGAAAGTTAATAGTCCATGACTCTTTGCCATAAAACCTGGCGCGACTACTACTTCAAGTGTCATAAAAGGACATAAACAGAGAGGAGATTTTCTTCCTGTTGTATGTGTCCAATGGATCAAAAGGACATTTTAAGGATAAAGGAATAATGGTCATTTGTTTGATTGAGTGTGGTGTGAACTTAGAACAGCAAAAAAAAAAAACAATTATAATTCAGCAGGATTAAATTGCATTTTATTAACCAACCTGAATAAGATGCATAAGCAAAATCAATGTACAAAAGCAAAAAAAAAATACTCAAATGAGAGCAAAAAATACAAAAACCAAAAATTGCATTATCAGTATCAACAATTAAAATAAACAAAGGCCATGTTTAATGAATCTTTCATTTTAGTTCATTTTATAGGAAAGAAAGTGAAGCTAGCTCATTTTTTCATGTTCAATGACTCCCACTAAATACCAACACGTACTACTGTTGGGTTGCATACAAAGTATTTCACTTATTTTATTTAACACATTGTTAAGAAACACAAATCAATTACATGTTATTGTCCAAGAGAGCAATTTGCACTGCGGCAGAAACTACAGAAAGTTAAAAATGTTTTGAAATTGTCATTGCAAGGCTACACAAGTGTCATTACTTTAAGAGCAGCGGGTTCAAAATGGCGGATCTTCTTCTTCAGTGCTCGGGATGCCTTAATTCGACATGTGGGGGGTTCAGGGTGGGACTGGTGGAGGGGCAGCCCTGCAGCAGTTGGTCCAAGCGTGGCCTCTGCCCACACCAGCCCCCCCTCTCCTTCCCTGTCTTCCCCCTCTTCATCATCTTCCTCCTCCAGGGACAGGCTGCTGTCTGAGTCGGAGGCGGACTGAGAGTCACAGCTGGACTCACTATCACCAAATCGGTTTGTGGTGAAATCACTGAGCTCGCCCTCACTGCTTTCAGCAATGGTGGAGTGGAAGAGGGAAGCACAGTCAGCCGAATACTCTGATTCACTCCGCGGGGGGTAGCGGGAGTGGTGGACTGGGTAGGGGGCTGGTGGGTACCTGGAACCATAGCTGGTAAAGTAAGAGGAAGAATAGGAGGAGGTAGCAGAGGGGTGGAGGAGGCTGGGATGGCCCCCCCACTGTCCTGAACGGGGCCTCGCACTCACACTCCGAATCATCCCAGCTCTGCGTATTGCTGCCTGGGCCTGTCCACTCCTCACCCTCTGGCCTGGGGTGGGTCCTGCACCAGCTGCCTTAACCTTCATGGAAATCTCTGCTGCTGACTGCCACTTCCGGGCCACCTGCTTCTTCCTCCCTGGGTCAGCAGGTGGGCAATCCTGGACGTGAGGCCTATGGGCCTTACCAGGCCTGAGGGGCAAGTCTAGCTGGGGTGGGAGCAGGGAGGGGTGGTGAGGGAAACTGGAGCTGCACAGGCTGCTCTCTGAGCAGGACCGGCCGCTTCCCTCCCCTGTAGAGATGCCTATTCTTCGGGATGGCCTTCCTCCCCCTGCTTGCTTAGGGTCCCTGTCCATTCTCATGCCAGTGCTGATGCTGGCCTCCCTGCCAGTCTCACTGGGGGCCTGCTGCTTTGCTCCCCGTGGTTTCTCACAGCTCCTCCTCCTCAGCCGCACAGCCCTCGTCTTCTTATCAGCCTGCCTCACCTTCACCCGCTGCGAGCCTGCCGGGACAAACTGGGCATGGACAAACTCTGGTTGTGCCATGCGTATGGGTAGCCCCTCAGCTCCTCTCACCTCTTCCTTGCTGGAGCTCCAGATTGATTGCTGCCGGCTGTCTGACAGCTTCCTGACCAGGGCTGCTCCTTTGACAGGCTCTCCACTGCTCTGCCTTGAGTGGCCACTCTTCCTTCCCTCTTCCTCTCTATAGCTGTTGTGACTGGGATTTGTGTCTTGGGGTGATTCTGGGTAAGTGGAGTGGCAAGGTTGAGGCACCACCTCTCTGAGATCTGGGCCAGAGGTAGGGCTGATAGCATTAACCAGGCCCTGACTGCAGTGGAGGACTGCTGGGTTCCCACCAGGCTCCAGGGGGCATGCCTGCAGCATCTCCACTTGTTGTTGACGTAAGCTGTGATCTTGGGTACTGAGAGCTAGGCTGCAGGTGACTCCCTCATCTCCACTGATCACAGCTGAGGCCCCTGGATGACTCTTCATAGTAGGTTGGGCCCAGTCTTTCCCCCCTTCAGCCTGGAGGCTGACCTTGCTTAGGCTGCGCTGCAGAAGTTTGTTGATGTAATTGACTGGCCTGTCCTCTGCATACCCACTTCTGTGCAAGGAATCATGAGCTGATGGGGACCCTCCCTGGGTCCCTGCAGTCTCTCCTGCACTGTTTGGGACAGGGACACTTTCCCCGCTCAAAGAGAAGATGGGGCTCTGTAGGGCCACAGCATGGAGGGGGCTGGGGTATCGGTACACTTCATTGCCACTGTGTGATACCAGGTTATTCTGGTATTTGAGGTCAACTGTGGAGAGCCTCTGATTGTGACATAGGGAAATCTTCTTCCCATCAGCAGGTTTGTAGAATCCTGGGACCTGGGTCAATATCCTGTCTAAGTCACCTGCAAAACATGATTACATAGATATACACATCAATAACACAAAACATAGCATTATGGTAAAAAATGAAACTTACTGTCTTTGTAACCTGAATGCAGCTAGGCATCAACTGAACCTTACTTACTTTTGAGAACATCTAAGCTTTATAAATTGATAATGCTTGTGGAAGTATTATCCATTAAAATGGAAGCTATACAGATCTTGCTGCAAAGAAGACATTTAACATAAAAAAATAAAATATTAAGTATGTGAAACCCAGGTGTTGGTACCCCAGGCCATTTCCCTGGTAGAACCTTGGTAAAACCAGTGGCCAAAGCACAAGTAACGGTCCCTGTTGGGAGCTCTGCACACCTGTGGAGACGGGTCTTTGTCGGGCACGGTCGGCACTTGTGGTGCCCGTGCGGATCCAGCTGCTGCCCAGGCGAACCCCAGCTCCACGCGCACAATCCCCCTGGGTGGCGCTCTCGTCTGCCGAGCGGCGCCTCGATGCCTCTAGGGGTCCAGGAGGGTGGTAGGGGCGCAGGCCGTGTGAGCACGGGGTTGGCAGGAGACTACTTTGGGAGGAGGACAGGCACTCACTGTACACAGAGGTGCAGGAATTGGACAGGGACCCCGAGCCACCATCGCTGAGGTCATAGAAACCTGGAGGACACAGGAGGCAAACACTCTGTCATATGCACTGTAGCTCTCTTAAGGTGCTGTACTACTGTTACAGAGCGAGCTTGTCAGGTCATGTTTTCAGAATGTACCCACCCAGATTCAATGTAACCCATGTAACAGCATCTACCATGCCAGTGCTAGTATGACTGTGTGTTAGTGCATAGCAGAGAATTTTTTCAGTACTTGGTGCAAATTTTGGTGCAAATCATGAGCATCAGTGCTCACCTGAGCTAGGCCTGCTGTCAGTTTCCAGGTGTTCCGAAGAGACCTTGCTCACATCCAACTTCAGCTCACTGATCTGCTGGTCCAGCTGCTGCAGGTGGCTCTTCAGCCCCACATCCTGTCTGCGCAAACGTGACTGCAAGACAAGCAGTGGTACAGTGAGCATGGAGGGAGTCATCTCATCATTGTAAGAAAACAAAAGTGAATTATGAGACATTCTTTCAGGAGATCATTTCCAAATTTCCCACACCGTCATATTTAAAATGGATTCAAAAAGTGTATACTTTCCTGTTTCATCAATTACTGGTCAAATAATCTCAAACCAAAGCTTAGTTTCAGGCTTTCTTCAAACAACTTCCCCCACATACTCATCATCTTTTATTTAGGATGCTATTGGCAGAGCATTAATCCCAAGATGGCTTTTTGACTAGACAGAGGCGATGATGATTTCTTAATCTAAAAAGCACTGGTGCCCAGCTGGGTCACCACACGAACATCACACCCAGGAACAGCACTGGGCCAGGGAACCCTCCCTCCTACATGACCGTGGAGGGACTGGGGTGACACGATACTCGGAAAACAAAGAGGGAGCTGGTTGACTATTAACAGAGTGAGGACAAGAAGGAGCTGGGAGTGTTCCTGGTGGATAATTCATTTCTCCCCCGCAGCGAATGAGCTGACCATTGTATAACCTCAGAGAGGGCAACAAAAACTCCTGTTTGTTTAACAGCTAAGATCAGTCATACCCCGTGCAAAAGGGGGCTAGCCATTACTTGAATCACAGCCTAATCCCCCCCACCCCACCGCACCCCACCCCACGAGATACACATGTTCTCAAAGCTTAGTGGGTGAAGGGGGAACATGATTTCGGCTTTGTACCCACTGTGACACAAGCAAGAACATTTACCTGTTGACATTAACCAGGCTCTTCTGAGCAACACTAACATTATAAGTACACTAAACACTAAAACTGTAACATTTTAATGGCAAATTCTAATAGCATGTAAAAAGTAAGCCCAAAGCTACATTCACAAAACATATTAACATTTGTTTCAAGGATACAGGGCAAGGTGGAAGTACAATCAAAAATACTGCTTGCAAATATTGCAACTGTCATTGAACAGCATGAAAGAAATTTTTAATAAATACTACCAGGATGTAGCATGATTTAAAATAACAATGATAATATTAGAATAAGAATAGTTGCAGCAAATCATTTCACCTCAAATGCCAGTGCATTATTCATGAAAATGAAGACTATTCACTTCAGGATTGTTATGTTAACGTATCCATTATTGGCTGGTAGTCTACCCTACAAAGGACTCCATAACCTTATACGGACCGTGAACCTTCTTTGACCATTAAATACATGAAATACAAGACGAATAGCCACTGTTACTTTGCCCGATTGCATCCTAGCTTTGCTGCTGTACATTTGATGTTTCTACTGCCTGTAAAGCAAGTTAATGAACAGATATATCGCACCCCACCTCCCCAGCGGTCCTGAAATGAACCTTGATTTATGACACGATGCCCCCTGCGGCGCTCGCTCACATGAAAACGCTTTGATCTCGAACCACTGGTCAACTGCTGCAGAGAATGTTTTTGAGCGGCGAATTTCAACGCGTTATGGAGATAATACAGTAATGATGGCATGATTTGTTGTGACATCACTGGAAAATGATATAGGTTCGTGAAGCACCTGCGATTTTTTTGTGTGTGATTTGCACAAATTTACTCCTTAGATACCAATACAAGGAGAGACAATGTCAGGCATGTTTAAGCTGTGCTTTAAAAACAACTAAGATGTTACTGTTGTATTAATTGCGTTACTAAACGTGCGTTTGTATTTATTGTATAAATGTATGTCAATTAAAATCACACATTTGTGGTAATCAGTACATCAATTCTCAAACATTTTCTCTTACCAGCTGTTGTTTAAGTGCTGTCAGAGTCGCCTCCAGACGCTGCTCTTCCGTCTCAAATTCGGGGTTCTCCACGCTTGACTGTTTAGAGGGCAGGGGTTCCTCTCGGTCCATTCGCAGAGCCCAAAACACCATATTGCTTTGCTTCTCTTTGAGGAAATGTAACTCCTGTAGTCCAGCCAATGTTGCCCGTAACCTTTCCCTAACCCTTCCACGGTCAATCCCTGCAGCAGCATTCAACAGTCCCGATCCGGATACCTTTTTACTCATCATTTTAAATGGAGATGTGCGGACATATCCAGGGGGAAAGTCTGTGAGGTGGGAAAATACAAACTATACGAGCAATTCACCTCAGCTTTTACAATGTCCACGAATGGTTAAACTGTCAGAACGGCTCTTCAAGTGGCCTGCACATCTCTGTAGCTAATGTGCAATTCTTAGCGGTGGCGCTACCGTACCTGTTTAGGAATGGAGTGTTTGGGGGTCCCGCCTACCCAACTCCATATGTCACTTCTCATTGGTTGGGGTGTTCAACAAATGGCAGCTTTCCACTATCACATCTGGCCATTGTTTAATTTAGTTTAAAAACTGAGATGTTTCCCCCAGTACAAACGTTTCTTTTTGTTCTGGATTTACATTTACCTTTGTGTGCACCTACGACAATATTAAAGTATGCAACCAGCCCATGACAGTAGGGTACTCGCTGTACTTCAGAATTTTGCTGAAAATGTCAGCTAAATACGTATAAACATATATACGTACAACAGTACGCCACAGTTTGTGAATTGATGATTTTTAATCCGCTTCTGACAATTTAAGACGTACAGATTTCTTTACACAATCGAAATATTAATTTCAGCAGTTAAACAGAATGTACCCATGTGAAAATGACATTTGTTTTAAAGACCATTTCAGCTATATGCAACCTACCCTAAACTGGTTTCGCAAATCGATCGTAGCCCCATTTCTTAATAATGGGCGACGATTTGGCACTAATGCTTTAAATGTCGCGCCTATTATGTAAAATACAGACTAGTCTCGCTAATGGGATACTCATTTGTCACCCATATCATTTGCGTTTCCACCTCGTTATCCTCAAAGAATCACATGCAGCGTGTTTAACAGTCTCAGGCTTTGTTCCCAGATTTAAACGTCATCCACCATATACGAGACACCTCACAACTTATTGATAAAAATAGAGTAGACACTATGGATGTTATGCATTACACTACCAATCAACTAGCCATTTGGTACAGCAACAATCACGACTATCCACTATACCTGCCCAAAATCTTAGACATTTGAATAATAAACCGTTTGCTATAATTTACATTTTCATATTCTTTCTCCTGCGTCTGCAAATTAATTTTCTTAACAACATTTAGTCCTGTATCCTTTGCCTGTGTAAGACAAGTGGTGTTTGAGTTTGCTTGTTTTTGAGTAAGACAAAAAGAAGGCCGGATGTGTGGTCCTGCTCAGTATGTTCATACGAAAATACAATCTTTTCAAATAGCGTGTTGTTCAATCGCAAGCACGATACACAGAATTTAAAGCAATACATTGGCGCCCCCTTGCGAAATCTCATGGGACGTTTGTGTTCAGTCATTGCTCAGAATCACGGTCAAGGCATGTCAATCCATTTAAAGTGACCATTCTGCTGCAAACAGTTTTACGTCCCACATTCCAAGTCAATAACATACACACTGATAAATGGGTTCAATAGGGGCTCCGTGAGAACCAGGATTAAGTCTTCCCGGGCCTTTTCGTCTTCGAGTAAAGAAAGCTGAGCGTTTATTCTCCAGTATGCCACAAGAAAAATCTTGAATGGCAGTATTACAAGAACGACTGAAGCTGCTGTCAGGCGAAAGGTAGCCCAACTCTTTATTAGTCAATAAATAGTCATAGGTTTTTATGGTGTTTTCATTATTTTGCCTAATGCCTGTACATACCTGTGAATTTGAGTCCATAGAATAAAATTTGGATCATTTTTACTCCGAACTGATAATAACTGTCGTTGGGAGTTGGAGTTCTCAAACAGCGTTTTCTATTTGACAGGACATATTCTATTGACTGATCAGGTATGCAGCATGCTTTTGATACATAGTTCAGTAACTGTTCTCAAAGAGAGAAGTTAATCAACTGTAACCTAACCTTTGAAAGGGGTTTTACTAGGGTTGAATGAATTTCTTATTCAATGATTCTGATGTAAGACTGGCTGTTGTGTTTTAGATAATTGTCTAGCTGCGCAACCCAGCTGTTCTTCAGCTTTAGGTTATGAGCAGGTGGCCTGACATTCTCATTCAGAATTCTATGACATTGAGCAGAATTGAAGGTTACATTACATTGCATTATTTTATAAGCATTGTGAAGATGCTCTTACAACTCACTAGTCGACACAATTCCCAGGTGCAAGAGTGGATGCCACCTGGGAAAGGAACCCACAACCACTGAATTATAAGATCAGCACCCTAACCATTACACTACACTGCCTTCCCTCAGTGCTGGCAGGCCATTGGGTTCAGATGCAGAAAAGCATCCCCAAACCCTGATACTGCTAACACCATGTAGACCGTTGATGTGAAGCTCTTGTGTGGAATGCAGTTTTTGGCTTTTGGTAGACATGGCGGGGCCCATCCTAAATATTTCACTTTTGACTCATCTGTCCCTGAAACAATGTGCCACTCTTGAGGATTTTCCAGGTGCTTTTTTGGCACACTTAATGATCATTTATATTCTTCGTTGTGAGGAGTGGTTTCCACCTTGCTACCCAATCCCTTTTAACTCCTTCCAGACTAATGGGCACCAACAATTTTGCTCCGGAGGTCCACAGGAATGTTTTTTTTTTTTTTTTCAATTATGGCATGGTGTGCCTCTAGAGCCTGTTTTTCTGTCTTCATTCTTACAGTAATGGACAAAGATGTTCACATCATATTAGGCAGGACTGGACAAAATCAGGCCTGATTGTTTATCTAAGTATTCAGCATTTACATTTTCAGAAGATTGTAAGTTTACTTAACTTGTGTATCAACCAAACAAATTAAAGTAGCACTGAAGTTTGGCTTTGTTTTTCTGAATGGGTGGAAACAATTTCCACCCCTTTTCTCCATACATGCCTAAACTGATGACACTTTGGTGTTGATATGCTTCAGAATTGTTTTTCTCTTGAAAGTGCAATCATTTGTACGTTTCATTTGAGTGTAGTTCAGTTTCTGAATTGTATTGTGTTGACGACGTTCTATGTGAGTTAAAATGAATTTGCTCATAGTAGTTTTTTTTTTCTGTTCAGCTGTAGATTTCAATACAGGACCGCTTTGAAGGTGCCAGCTTCACATCTTGCCTGATAAAGAAATGGAAAATGAATACATTGGGCTAAGGAAAAAGGTCAACACGAAGAGGAAGCGGTCTTAAACGGCTTGTCTGTCAACTGACAGGCATTAGTTCCGCTATACCACACGCACTTCAAACCGCGCTAATCTGATTAAGATAAACCTCCTGGATGAAAACCTTATCAAAGCCGCTTCTTTGCAGACGGATGTCATCACGATTGATATTCAAACACGATAAGCTCTTCGTCTTGACTATTTAGGTAGTCAATTATCTTATTGTTCAAATACTTTAAATTCTTCTAGAGTTGCAATGTTATCACAACTATAGAAATGATATAGTTTTAGAGATGTAGTTGCAAGTGTTTTATATTAAATTTTGATTCATTTAATAAATGTAATAAATGGATCCAGAAGAACACACAGTTAATTGGTTTATTACGAGCATTGGCCAGGAGGGGGAAGTCTTGAGTTATGTTTAGAGGAAGTTCAATTGGATGTTCAACTCGGATTTAGGGAGACGTAGTAACTGAAGGATAGGTTTGGTGTCTGGATAGAAAAAAAATGTTCTATTGTCACCATGGAACGTTAAAAATGTTCTCTCGAAAGTTAAGATAAAAATCTCGCTGGAGTTTGACACGGGTAAGAGGCTACTGCTAAAAGTAGACCTATAAAATGCCCGGTCAGTTTAGAAAATATGCCTTGGTGTAAAATAACATTGGATTTTAGACTGGTCTGTAATGCTGTGCTGCAATGCTTAGTTTGTAAATGTATTTCATTGGGGGAAACGGCACATTTTTACGTGGTTTTCATCTAGTTAATGTGGGAGAAAAATATTTTTGTACAGTCTCTTTGATGTCCCTTAAACGCCATTTATGGGGATCTTATCTAAATCTTCCCCGGTGTCTGAAAACGTTTAATGTTTGCTGGGAATAAAGATATATCCCATCTCATGTATTTTTTGACCGGTGCCCGAGAACAATCAATAATGGAGAATATTTTTCACTTGGACTTCGGAAACTAATTGTTGAAGGTGTGAAGCCTCAAATATTGATGCAGTTATTTGTCGACGTGTTTAAATCTATTTATTATAAACTAAAACAGAACAATTATGTGACTTACTTTTCTCATTCTAAACCCCAGCATTAACCAATGGCAAGCCTGGTTTCTCCCCATAACTCCTACACTTGCACGTTCTCTTGATGGGATTTTATGGCCTCTGACAATCGCAGTGGAGTTGATTGTCATAGTAAGGAATTTTGCAATGTAATCGGTCGTTATCATGAGGCAGTAGGGACTGTGTGTGGGTATAGGAAATGAATCTTGTCCTTTAGAGAATCTAGTCGTATAATTTGGGAGAAAAGAATAGCAGATAAAACCAACCACGACCTCTGATTTGTGTTTTAAATTGCCCCTCTCTGAAAACAAGGCAGTTTCTCCCGCTGCACAGTATATCCGTGGGGGTAGTCTTTAGAAAACTCGTGTGTTTATTTATGTTCTTGGCCTCCCGATGAAGTATAGGTTGGCTGCACGGACACTGTACAGGATCAGGGTGAGCAATTACTTAAACGGTGGATCTGCACGTCATCCCACGCAGACACGAGACAGCAGCGACTGTTTCAACTCCCTTCCTGATACGTAAACTTCTGATAAAAGAACAACCGCGTCCCGTCACGAGTGTTTACACTACCAAGCGCTTTGATGCAAGGGCAAGTATGTAAACAGCGTAGCTGTTATATGGGTTTAATTACGTGCAGAAGTCCTCCTTCGTTTCTCTTATGGACCTGTACCGGTGAATGGCTTTATGAGTGTAGATTGGAAGTCTTTCTTTAAAGTTTGCGAGTGACTCATTTATTTTTATCTTTTGAATCTGCAGCACATTTCAGAATGTCTGAGATTTCTATTTCAGGTGAGATACTGCACAAAATATGCGAGGAAACACCACTTAATAAGATGGTTACATGAAAGAATTTGATAATATTTGATCTTGGTTTATTTTTACAAATACGGTTCTATATCGTTTACTGTGTTCAGTAACACCAGCCTAAACCTACGATATTACTGTCTTGATCTGCGTGACTGAATCCCATAGGGTTATTTCAAATTGCTGAATTGATGAGCGCTACCAAACAGCGAACAAGCAGCAAGATGAATCGCATTTAAAAAAACACAAGCAGAGCGGAAAATGTGGGAGAAGTAAGCTACCATATAAACGTTTGATGTCGATAAAATAATTGGCCTTTCCTCTCATACTGAATCTTATTTTTCTGTGTTCCCAATTTTGCCACTAGGTGGCATTGAAACTTTACAGTCGAAGAAAATGGCTACAAAAGAACGATTTTAGTGGTTAATGTCTTCAACATTTTATGAAAAGTGGAGTACTGGCTAAACAGTTATGGACCTCTGACAAACAACCACCTGTTAATGAATATGCAGAACCAGTGTTAAGACTGAGGTGATTAAAGCTGTCACAAAGTATGATTATAATTAAGTATAATCATTAACTGAAGCTGCCCTGATCTTTCTGCCTCTTGAGGATTCTCAACCAGGAGCCAAACATAATTATTTACCATTAATGCCTCTTTTATTGACACTGACTGTTCAGAAAGCATTGATGCCAAATTTGCTTTGGATAAGCAACAGTGGCTCTATATGCTTTTGTAAATGGTGAAGTAAAATATAAACACTCCCACCTGTTTGATTTGACCTGACACAAGATGCCCTTAGATGGCTGGGCCTGATTGTAGCTTTGTGCAGGACAGTGGGTTCATATAATATTGAACCGTAAATTGAAGCCAGTTTATTGTCTTGTTCTGGATAGTTTGGTTTTAACCATGTGCATTAGTGAGACATTTGACTGACTTGGGTTTGATGTTAACTGATTTGATGTGGCCAGAATATCCCTGTGTTTTCCTTTTCCACAGAAAAAAAGGGTATTTGAAAAGTTTAGTGTGGTAAATACACAAAATGCATCATTGTACAGTCTGGGGGTCCCTCTTCCCTCATCAGCTTCAAAGCACTTCCTGGTGGTGACATCAGCGTGGGTGTCAGCCCTCGTGTTGGGCTCATAATCAGGAGCCTAGCATTGTGTGTCCTGCATTCTGTGCATGAGAGAGAGCGCAGGAGCACGGATGGGCTTTGTTTACTCACCCCCACCCCTCCCAAAAGCCTGCACACCCCTCCCCCTTCTGCCCCCATCCGTTCCCCTGAGACACACAATACAAAACAGTAGCATTTCCCATGTGCTTTTCAGAGTCACGGCAAAACAATACAAGTGCTTTGTTTCAGTAAGATCTCTACCTCTTAATGCACCATCACTATCTGTCGCATTTATCTGCATATCCACCCCCCTCCCCCGCCCCCCATTGCCCCACCTCACCACCCCATTCTCTGGCCTCCCAAAAAAAAAAGCATAACCAAACAAAATCCACAAGATTCTTTATCATGTATGGAGAAGTTTATGAAAAGTCACAATGTAACAACTGCAAAGAGGAAACAGCAACGCAGACAACAGCGTACCTGTGTTAGGCAACAGGGTAAACACTAGAGCCAAACACAAAACAAGGACGCAAACAGGATGCGCAGGAGGGATCTCTCAAAGGGTAAATATTTGTTGCTGTCATATGTGGGATGGGGCTTACAATAGAGCCGAAGTGAATGCGTCCTCAGCCCCCACACATAGAAACAATGTAGGTACATGAAGGTATTGTGTGCTGCAAGTTCAAAAGGAAGAATCTGATATCATAGGTCAGGTATTTCACTGCATGCAGAACTGTTTCCTTGCCGAATGTATTTGTCTGTGTGTGCGTGCATGAGTGTGTAGGTGTCTGTGTTTAGTGCACGTGTGTGGTCATGTATGTGCTTTTACACATTACTGTTTGGGTGGCTGTATATCCAGATGCATGTCTGTGTCTTTGTGTTTGCATATGTATATTTGTGTGTATATGTACTTGTTATTACATGAATGCCAATGGATGCATTTCCAGTATGTGTGGGTGGGAATATGTGTATATATTTAATATAGTTTCATTTGTTTTTGTGTATGAAATTAGGTGCATGTAGATTAATGTGCATGAGGGTGAATGTCCATGTGTGTAGGTGGTTGGTTTGTAAATGCATGTTTGTGTGTGAGTCTGTATGTGTGTGTGTGTGTGTGTGTGTGTGTGTGTGTGTGTCTGTATGCATGTGTGTGTAGATGTGTGTGTGTGTTTTGATTGCCTGTCATGAGGGGATTCCCATGCGGGTGCTCTGATTGAAGTTCCAGCTACAAGACACTGTCAGCAACAAAGCAAAGACATGGAATTCCACAGATCAAACGTGGCTCGCGCTTACCTGGAAAAGAAGAAGAAGAAAAAACCCTACCTTGCCACCCCTTCACTTATCTATGTAATGTGTACATTCATGAAGTTCATAATGAAGTACTATGAAACACTGTAATCATTATTAAATTATTTGTAATGGATATGTTATGTAGCAGTTTGCAGAAAGGTAACAATGAGAGCAATTGGAATACACTAAGAGAAAGAGGTGTGTGTTACATTGGCTCTTTATTGAATTAGAGGGGCAGTTAGAATGAAGAACTGTGGGAACAAAACAGTAAAAACTGGGCTGTTTGAATGTCAACCATAATGAAAATTAATGGTAGTGAAATCCTTAGGTTAGACCTGACACACACACACACACACACACACACACACACACACACACACACACACACACACACACACACACACACACACACACACATTCACAGAAGTACTCCCTCTTCTTCATAAAAACACACACACACACGCACACACACCACAAATACACAAATACATAACCTGTTTATGTACCAGCAAAAAAATAAACAAACAAAAAGATGTACTCACATACCTCTCTCTCTCTCTCTCTCACACACACACACACACACACACACACACACACACACACACATACACACACACTCATCTCTCACACATCACTGGAGGTGGTGGCACATCGCAGAGATTGTGACTGTTTGATGTTGAGTGGCATTAGCCTGATACTGTCTTACTGGCATCTGTCTTATATTAGCTGCCTCTAAATCCACACTTTTTAAAAGGAACGCTTACAGTAAAAACATTCTTAAGGTCGTTGGGGTTAATACAACAAAAGAAGTTAATACCATGGAATAACTTTCATTTTATTAATAATTAGAAAGGAAAGCCCCAAATTATTTATGGGCGAGATGTTAGAGCTGATGCGGTCTCTCTGGAGCTGAACCGCTCTCTAAATTCTCCAGAGACAACACAGACCCCACCTTGTCAGGATGGTGTTGGAGAGGGGCAGATGCATGTTTGAGCCTGTCCAGCTGAGGCGCTACACCAGCAACCACCAGAAAGACCACTGGAGTTTCACCCCTGTTCTGCGAGAGGTGCACCTCATAGCTGCATTTTGGGGTAGGTTTTGAATATTGTGTAAAAGATCCTGTTCCAGTGTCGTGGAGGATTTCTCCTGAATCTGAACTTTTTACACTTTGTATTCCAGTTGCATGTGCTTTGGTCTTATCTGCGCTACAGTTTCTGAAAAGAATATTTTCTCTGTTGTTCTTTTACAGTGTCTTTCTTGTTTTGTCTTGTTCCCCTACAGATAGACACACACACACACACACACACACACACACACACACACACACACACACACACACACACACACACACACACACACACATGTGGTGTGCATTTCTACTCTCAATAAATGGTTGCTTTGTTCAATTATTAAATTGTTGAATTTATAAATGATTTACTTTTGGGTTGGCAGCTGAGTTCATGCATTGCCAGAATCCTGTTAAGGGTCCCTGGAAAAGAGAAAATACTGCTTACCTTATGCATATGTTCACCTGTGTTAGTATAGTCTAATACCTGGTCCAATAACATAGCTAAGGGTTCAGAGGGAACAAAAACCAGAAGATTCATGGGCAGCGCAGGGCCAGGGTTGCCAGGCGTGCCTACCTTCTGGTCCTCTACATGAATGAGGCATTTGATCTGGCCTGTGCTGCTCGAGTAAATTCAAAGTAGCTGGCTGATTTAAGAGGCTGTCACTCACCTGCAAACTCAGAGATTATACATTTGGAAAAGTATATATTTTTTGGTATTGCTTGTCCTGAAAAAACTGTGGATAATCCCTTGAGGGGAAAGCAAAGCCAGGCACAAATCCTTATAAATAAGATGCAGTGAAATGTGTGACGTTTATATGTGTATATATTTTGCTTCACACTCATCTATTTCATAAAACCTGATATAACTCATGAATATATATTTGGAGAAGACGAAATTTAGCCCAGCATTGGCTTGAATGGTTGCTTTGACCTTTGAATAGTAAGTTTTCTGGTTGGGATATAAAAATGTCAGGCTCCATACAGGAGCGACTTATCACCTGCTGTCCCTTGTGGCTTGTATCTTTTCATGAATAACGGGGGAAAACATCGAAGCCTGGATAGATTCGCAGTGGAACATTGCGTGCCTGTCTCTATCCAAAGAGAGACATATTTGTAGATGGAATTATGGAACTTGTGGTTGGTAAAACTCTGTAAATTGGTGGTTCAGTGAAATTCCTTTCATTGCAATTATGAATAAATTGCTTAATTAATGCAAATGTGTTTTTAACGGCCACTGCTGTGGGTACAATGCAGATATTTTGCCTACAGCTGACTGGCATCATTTGCTTCCTGAATAGATTGGGTTATTTGTTTGAGGCAAACAACATATCAGATGGGCCTGAAAATATCCAAGCACAGAAAACTGGCCTTTAACACAGTGAGGCGGGTTTGTTATCACAGAAACGTTTGGCACATGCATCTGGGAAAACTGAATAAAACACCCAGAACATAAATTACAGCTGAATTATTTATCTAATAAATATCTTTGTTTTCCTGAGCAAGATTGTTGTCTTGAGAGTGGAAAGCAAAATTAGAACTCTTCTATATTAACAAAGGAGAAATGAAACAGTAATCACAAGGTAAATCAAGAGGCAATGCTTAGCAACATTTGGGTCATATCTATATCTCTATAGATGGGCACCAGGTACTGACATTTTCCCTGTTCATCATCAACTGGAAGGGGGAGTGGTGAATGTGAGAGTGGAATAGCAGTTGCGTATTTTAGAGAGATAGAGAACTGTGACATATCAGTGTTTGATGTTACTGCTGTTTATCTCACTAGTGAGATGATGGCAAAGGCTTGAAAGTTGTTGTATCTCAGAGAAAAGGAAACTTGTTGCCCGTGTTGAGAAACTACACATGACGTTAACCTCCTCTCGAACCTTGCGCAACCACACGTACACAGATGCACAAGCACGCACAAACCTTCAAAGACAAAGATCATTCAGCTGAAGAAGAGGTATGGCATAAATGTCCCTCATGGGAGGTTTGTATCTACAGCAGTCATGAATCATGCTCCAGAAATGATGCCTCGTAAGCAAAATAAACAGGGCTACGGCTCAGGCATTTCAGTTCGGTTTGTACAAAGAGAGAGGTTACAGAGCTCACATCTCTTGGCTCATTTGCGACCGCTCTCCTTTTTTCATAACCAACCTTTACAAGCTTTATTTTTATTTTCTCCCAGTTTATCTTGCTTGATTGTATTTGCAGGTTCACTCTATCACTGTAACACCTCATATCCTGTCAATCAAATCCAAGTTCCCTCAGAGGTCATGTCTAGTTATGTCTAACATTGCTAGTGCCATTTACAAACTAGCACAATCAGAATCTGATAGGAGACCATGGGGCACCTCAACCAAATCTCAATCCCAAATCCTAAAATGGGTTGACAGAAGAAAATAATATTGCATTTTGTAGTATTTTACCTGGTCAGGGACAAGCTTATTATGATAAAAAGAAGTGCTTATCATTTCCACTTCAAATTCAGCAACCCATTGAGACTCAAGACATCAAGTTAAGTGGGTAGCCTGCCTTAATAAGTTAAGTTCCAAGTAACAATGAAAAGGTGGCTTTCTGACCCTGTAGCTCTCAAAATTGAGAAGATGTTGCCTGCTGTATTATGATGCTGAACTTGTAAAAAAGGCTTGTTAAAACAGTGCTTGATGTGCACTCAGTATGCAGTATGACAACGACCTTTCAGGAGGGGAGCTTAAAGACTATGAGTCTCACCTGGGCCCGTAGGAGAAAAATAATGATAGATGAGTGTTTTGAATTGTGGCCATGGTTGGGGCTGGTTTTGTTGGTGTTGTGGGTCAGCGGTAGGGCTGTGTTGCTGTGGATTGGATGTCAAAGATCAATGTTGGGGCCACAGTTCTAATAGGTGTGGATGATGTCATCACTGGGAGTCCCACCTCAGGCGTGAACACCTGCAGTGTCTGTCACCAGTAGCAGGGTGGGGGGCCACAGAGACTTTTTAGACTCCAGGGGTCTGTGCACAGACCTCATTTATGAAACGGAAAGGCTGAGGGTGGACGACAACCACGTGTGACAAATCTGGGAGTTCCCCTGTCTTCCTGTCACCTGAAGACAGGACAACATTGAGAATGTCCTGTGAATTTCATTGTGGACATTGTATTTGCTTGGTAACTTCAACAAGACTGATACATTCTGCCTCTAGTTTGTGACTAGTGTTCAGAAACAGCCGCCCCACACCACCCCTCCCCATAATGTTCATACAGATCACAGACAGACCCACATGAGGCTGAAGGGGCCTCATCAGTCTTAAACAGTCTTAAACTCTTTTACAGCCCCTGTACACCATTGCTGTTTGCTGCCTCGTTCCTCTGCAATGGTCGTCCATATTGATTTATGCATCCTTGCATAAATTTGACAGCATATGAAGGCTGGCTTGGTTCCATATACTCCCATCTCTGGGGTCTTTTGTCCTGGAACCAAAGTGCCCATCCTGACTACATCAACAGCAACAACAAAAGGACACCAAAGAAGAGATCACATGGAAAATGCATTACATTTTTTTTTACATAGAATCTCTTTGCTGTGCTGTGTTGGTGTCACTCACATGTTCATAACTTCTTATAACACACCCACACCTTGTTTTCACATTAAAGACTTTCTCCTAGATTTAATCTTCTTCACCATCTTACTTATATTCTCATTTCTTTTCTTCTTTTCCTCTGGATAAAAACATTAAAAATGATGGTAAACAAACAATGAAATCCCATGGGCAGAGAATCCACAGAAACAATGGCCGGAGTTCCGTTCTAGAACCCAATAAGACTTCTCTACTGCCAGGATGAGTCAGTAGAGGAACTGGGAGTTTTGCGTTGTCGTGGGGATGCCAAGCGGAAAGGATTGAAGTGACAATGCAAACACAGCTGGCCCGGCGGTTCCGCAGCGGACTCTTTCAACTCACCCGCCACTGCCCATCCTGGCACCGCCCCTTGGCCCAGTCTAAACCTGTCACCCACCTGCTACCCACAGGGCACAGAGCCTGGTTTTGAAGGGCCGATGGCTTTGCTCCAGGCTATGAGCATTGTCTGGAGCTCAAATCACAAGTGAGAGCGACCACTAACTTTTTCTGTTGGGCGGTTTCATCTGTAACACAGGAGTGCAGTGAAAAGGGTCAGAATCCTACATTCTTGCTTCCAGTCCAATGGCCCTTAATTTATCAGATATAAATTCCATGATTTTGTCTGATAAACAGCCATTAATTGAAGAATTTTAAATAACAATCAAAATTATATTCAGAATTGATTTTGATAGTTTATACTGTATGCCATTATGTCCTTAGAAATGTTTTGGAGAGATATCTGATTGTTTGTGAGTGTACTTGGCTGTAAAAATTCAGAATAATGGCAATTTTATAACTAGTACACTATTTTCAAATCAATTCATTTTTTTTTCTCATAAAAATTGATGTAAATAATTTTTATTCCCTTTCACCGAACCACACAGCCCAAAACAAAACATCAATTTGAGATACAGGCTTTATTAAAGTGATAATAGAGGAACAAAGTATGAGAGCTTATTCAACTTTATATTCTATTGAAGGCCTGTCTGGATCACATTCCCTGCCTCAGCAGATTGTTGGAGATTGTTCACTTTTTTATTTTGAAATATAGATATGAGTACATCACTGACATGCAGTTAAAATATGTACCCCATGACAGGCCCAAGCATATACAGTAACAGAGGGATGGATTTATGGTGCTGTGGGGAATCGGACCGGAGGAGCTTTTCTCCTTTATGTGCAGCTCCTGTCATGCTGCTGTATCACATGTTCTATGATCAGAACCCAGATCCAAAGTTAACTCCCTCTCTCCAGAGAATGGCCGTGCCTTCAGAACTGCAGATCTCTGAGGGATGCTAATTCTGAGACAGATGATTTAATGTGAGTTACAGAGTTACAGATGGACCTGTGAATCCACCGTATCCCAGCTGAAGACTCAAGCAAGACAGACAGGCCGACTCTTGCTAGCAGGCTCTTTCAGTACTCTTTCAGTACTCTCTCTTTCTCTCTCTCGCTCTGTCTCACACACAAACACACTTGGATTCTATTATGCTCTCTCGTACACAGGTGACAGGTGGAAAAGGACATTGAGTGGAAAAAGTTACCTCTGTTAGCTTTCTAGACAACTGGCCTTTCAACAACTAACGTATAGTATGAAAATTGTCCTTCTTAAAGAAAGGGGGAGGAAAAACAGAATCCTAAGCATTGTGGAAAGTGGAGTGAAGTTGAGCAGTGCTGCTTCATAGCTTCACTTTGCCCCTGAATCAGGACTGTGCATGCTGGCAGTAGGTCCACTCCAGTTACAAAATAAACACCGTGCCCAAGTCCCTTACGACAGCACGCCATGTCCATCGACACCCTCGCAAGAGCCCAGGAGCTGCACAGAGGTCTCTGTGTGTGTCTTTGTGCCCCTGGCACACGCAGTGGACCCTCTACCCTACTGTGAGGTGCTTGTTAGCCATCTTAATGTGTTCGCTCAGCTGGCCTGACCTTGCGGCTCTGTGCCATATCCTAGCTCTTCTCCACCAGAGAATGCTCTCTTTATTTTTTATGTAGTATTGGGAAGTGTTCCACTGCGATTTTCAGAGGCGGATGCTATAAGCAAATAAATCCAAGGCAGTTGATCAAGTGACTGAATACCTGATTGCTTGGGGGAATCAGTAAATCACCACAGCTACAGTCTGTGATTGATTCTCTCTGCGTTCTCTACGCAATGGACTCTGCTCACTGGTCTTGCATTGTTGGGATGTGATCAACTCAATCACAAGGAGATGTTGTGAATGCCACGGGTTCACCCTGTGTTGCAGTTGTCATGAAATGAATCAGTTTTGTTCCTGCATCTCTCTGCATAGTATGGCTAGATTTTAATCTCCTCACATAAAGTTCATGACAGATGTACTGTATTTGCCAGGTGCACTCTAATGGCAGTATGCATCAGCTAAAGTATGTATGGGTAAAAATGTAGATTTTTCCAGAGCATTTTGTATTTACTTTCCAAGAAAACTGGATGCTGAGTAGAGATTGATAGACTCACAGGCCAAGTTCATTAATTTACATGCTGAGAGTAATGAAATCTTGAACATCAAGAGGAAGGAGGCTAAACAAAGACACACACACGCGCGTACATGTACGCATACACATGCAACACACAAAAGTAATATCTTTCATATTGTCCACAAGCTCAACTGTAGGGTTGCTTGTGACCAATTCATGACATTTGATTCGATTTGATTCTTACCTTTGACTTACAAATAAATAAATCAAAGTTATCTGTTTTTATATTCCTACATTGTTTGAGAAGACATCAGTACCCACATGTATCTATAAGTCAAAGCTGAGGACATGTTAACTAGATTAATGTTCACTGAGAGATACAGGGATCTGTTCCTATGTATGTATATCTCAGCCAGGAGAGTGGCAGAGAGGTAAGAAATGCCTGTTACTTTGATTACACATCAGTTTACTTCATTCTATCATCAACCAGTACTGATGGAAATTCACATTTTCCCCTCGCATCTGTGTCACAATTATGCAATGTACAATTATAGGGTTTAGATCCCCATTCTGGTTTATTGCTCTCCACCAAATAATTTATATTCTTTTTTTTTAAATTCATGCACACACTTGTAACTTAATTGCAGACTACTGTATAAAAAGAGCTAAGAAAAAAGGTTGTATATCATTGTTATTACTCAAATTGTTTGTCTATTTGATTAAGGGACTTTGATCGCACAAAGAAGGCCTTTAGTTTATATTAAATTCAACAGCAATGCACTTTGTTCTTAAAATTTGTCTGCTAAATCCAAGGAAATGTTTCTTGATTTTTGTAAAATTCAGCAGTTCCGCCATCTTTGAAATAAACTTAAAGAGCAATGCAAGGTCAAGACAAGCACATTGCTTTGTGAAACTAGTTAACTGAGTATTAATATGAAACCACAATGTGGTTAGGCTGAGTTAGGCAGGCATGATGGAGATACAGAACTGAATGTAAAATGTCTCAAGCAGCTGCTACAAATCAGACACACACAACACAGACATGCATACACACCAGCTTGGAAGGACACTTCTCCCACTGTTGGTGTGCAGATAGGATCTATCTCATGTGCGGCAGACCCTGGTGGGGGCAGGTATGCTGTGAGGTATGGCTATCTCCAGATTTCCCTCAAAGTTACAGCCTCCATCACTGATGATGTCCTATCTATTGTTTTCAGATAGCAGGAGGTGGAAGTGGGCAATATGGTTTATCTTCTGTATCGGAGCTATGTAAACTGACAAATGAAGGCTGTAGTGGCTGGGTAGTCCCTCCTTGTCTCCCCCTCCTCCCCTCTCGTTGTCGTTGCAAGACATTTCAATGCAGTAGCCTGATAACATTGGCAGGAATGTTATATAAGGAACAGGGTGCGTCCATGACTGTTGGTTTGGTAAGGAAAACATAAAAAATGTTTATATATTGTTTATATATTCATGTTTGATCAAATGATAATATTCCTGTTTCTCAGAGAACAAAGGGGTTCAGAAGTATGTGTGGGAGAAAGGAATACATTCATAATGATAGACATATGCGTAATTAATATGTGGTAATGATGTCATCAGAGGTCACTGGAAAAATGTGTGATAATGTTGTCTCATGAAAAGATCATTGTCGTTTCTTTTATTTATTCAAAAAGGGAAATTCCTTCAGGTTCATATTCAAAGGTAGCACAAATAATAGCTATGATTTGCATTGTTTCAGTGATATAGAGACAGAATTTTACAGGAAAAATGTGTTACCAGAGCTATGATCAGCAAACCACATAAATTATTTCACCCACAACGAGGTCAGTTAAAGGCGCTTGTGTTTTTCTCCTGTGAAGTTGCTAAGAGAGGGCTTGTTTTGCTGTGTATGGTTGATCCCAGTCCAAATGCCTCATACAGTGTACTACACCCTTATGATACACATAACATTCTGCCGTACAGAAAGATGATGTCACTCAAACAGTCCCATCTTCTGCATGGTTAGCCAGCACAAATGAGTAAACAGTGAATGAGTGATGAGCTGGTGAAAAGTGAACGACGTGACCGTGCCTGAAGACTAGCTGTGTTCATGTAAAACAGGCTTATGGAAATTGGATCAGTTTCTTTTTTAAACATTATTACAGGACTAAAGAGAAACTTAAGTACACCCAATATTCCCAGCACAAAACAATTAAGTCTTGTATAGTAAGAATTATATAGCATTTTTTCCAAACATTTTTAATCCTGATTTTTACCTGAACTCATCCAGGGTTCACCCTCACCACTCCTACATCAACCCACCCTGCTGACTTCTTTAGGAAGAGGCTGAGCATGTGACTCATCTGAATCATGTGATGACAACCCTCTTTTAATAAACACACTGTCCATGTCGTCAGAGGATTATGAGACAACCATACATATGCAGGCAACTGGCTTGACCAGGCATGGCCTCTAGAGAGTGATGAGACCAATGGGAACCAGTGGGCTTACCCTCGTCTTCCCCCTGCTTAGGCTTCTTACCTCGCCAAAGCAGACCCCTGCCATACCAGGCAACGACATAACTCAAACACCCAATAGGGATAGACATATTTCACCCCAAACTACCACATCTTATATTCTTACTTTGAGAAATGCCTTTTGACCCCACAATGACATCGCTCAGTCTTTTTGAAGCTTTAGTTAGTCCTTACTACCAGACTTCACAATGCCAAATTTCAAAATAACTGCACTTGAAAAATATTTCACGAACAACCAAAGCACCTCTTGTGATATAATTGTTAGAAAGGTTAACAATTAATTGCACAGGAAAATTATAACATCTAAAGATTGGGGAGGTGGAAATAGAATAACTGGTAGATAACAATGGCTAATGGCTAATAATGGCTAATGTTGAAAAAATAATATCTCAAAAGACAATCCTTGAGGTAAGACCATGAATAAATTCCCATTTTAGTAAATTGGGTGATCTATCCCTTTCATTCTTTAGTCTAAATGCCAATGACATTGGTTTGACCCAAATTCAAATCTGAGTTTCTAAAGCCCTCAAACTGAGTTTCTCACTGAGTCATGGGCCATGTGAAGACAAGTTGAGGAGACAGGTTGAAGAATGACGTGTATAATGTGACAATGGGCTGATAAGACATGTTCTGTCTCTTACACATACTCTGTCTCCCTCAATCCAATTCCCCCTGAACTCTCATGTGAAAACACAAGAGACAGTACCCTACAGTCAATTTGAAAGGAAAGCCTGGAACAAATGTTGCTATTGTGCCATTGTGCAAAAACCTCTTTTGCAACAGTGGGAAAACCAAAAGTCAAGCAAACCCCAAAAAGGATTAAGAGGAATGTCACTCAACACAGAGCAGAATGAATTGTACATGCACATATTTACTCTACATCAGTATTATGATTGGTTTGTCTGATTAAATATTAGTTATTGTTAAATACATTGGCAATAGGACAATTCATAAAAAAGTCATGAAGTTCATAAAAAAATCTTATGCTTGTTTGATGAAGGTGAGATGAAGAAGCACTTTGAAATAAACATCTATTTTACCAAAGGAAATGATACATTTACAAAAATGCAAATTAAAAATTCAATATTGTTAAGTATCCTACATATGAAATGCTATAAAGCGTGTTCAATGGTCTATTAATTGTGTTTTCCAAAGTACCGTTAGGCATTCATATATTTATGAGTTTTTCCAAAGTAGTATAAATGAATAATAATGACATGCAGTGACAAATGTCAAGATGCATGTTTGCAGAAACAGGAAAAATCTTACCTTATAAATCCAATAAATCTCATCCAGAAGTGCTATGAATGCTTTCTTGTGCCACTAAATATTAGGTTATGCAAGTAATCCTTTCAGACGGCAGCAGCTGGAATTTGGAGCAGTGGTGATGGCCAAGCCATGTCAACCCGTCAGTCCCTTTCGCCAGCCCGTCGTGGCACACGGTCCCCACTGGACGTGATTAATGACTGCAGGCCATTGATGCACAGGGCCAGTACAGCTCAAACACTACCTGATTCTAAAGAAAACTGGACCTGGAGCAAGCTTTCCTGGAAAGTATTAATGTCCACTGGAATTAAGAGCAACAACTCAAAACAGCAATTGAATTCTGTTTTTTAATTCACCATTTTTAATTCAAGTCCATGAAATTTGACAATTACTTTTATACATTCAATATTAGTATATGTACTGTGGATGAGGTATGTAATCTGTGAAAGTAATGTTTGAAATGACACTTTCTTGGATTACAGAGTATCCATTTTATTTATCTCATTTTGGAGGGGGGTTTTATTTATACCTATAATAATTAAATGGTTTCTAAATTATATGATATTGGTGGTAAAACTATGCTTTTAAAATGATTTATTTTAGAGTAACTGGTAATCTTTTTGGCTGTCTGTATGGTGGTTTTGGAAAGAGTTTGCCTGTATCCACCCATATTCTGATGTCAAAAACACAAGCAGAGGCACAATAAAATCTACTCTTCAAGATAATACACAAGGCTATTCAGCCCATCTTCGTCACAAACCACCACAGTCTTATTGACACCCTTAATGGTTACATTTCATAGAAATACCACAATTCAAATATTTTCTTTGTAAACCCTGAATAAGTGGGTATGGAAGCGAGCGCTTAACAAAACAGTCCTCACAAGAGAAGATTTGTAGATTAACATCTTGGATGTTTGCTGTGTAAATGTTAGCTTTAATAATTAAAAGCAAGTTTCCACATAAGTTTTTTTTTTTCTACATGCTTGAAGTCAATCACTCCTGGCGGACAAATTGCCCTTAGACCAAGTTGTACACAGCAACCGTTTAGCAAGAGCAATCATGCTTGCTCTTTGTAAGCCTGGTTTTGACTGGTGTGAGCGCGCATGCATGGGTTTGTGTGCATGTGCTGGGGGTGGTGGGGGACTGAATTATTTCTTCGTTTTCATTTTACTTGGCAGACAGTATGTGTTCTATGTATGTCAGAGTGTAAAGAGTGGGGTATTCCACTCAGAGTTCAGTGCTAGCTTCTTTTTGATTCATTGTTACTTTATATATGAACCTTGTTCAGTGCTAAACCGGCCCATTCTCTGTGATCAGGAGCTTTTTCCTATGAATCCCCCGGGATGCCCTAGCTAACAGCTCAATCAATCTCTTCTTTTCTTTTCCTCTTCTTCCTCTTCTTCTTCTTTTGCTTCAACGTCTACCATGGTGCACAATGGCCAACTGTAGCCAGTCCATCAGTGTAATGAATCAAAACAGATTATCCATGAAATTATTAAAAATAAACATCAGCATGAATTGTGCCATTGATCCACATTTGGACTCTGTGCCATGTTGGAAATGAACTCAAAATGCGGAAGAAGGGAGAGGACCCTGGCCCTTTTTCCTGCTCTTTTTTTAAAATTGAGCTAAATTGCTATGTAGCCCATACAATCCTTCTTTCAGAAAAACAGCAATAAAATGAGGCATCAGTAGACATGAGTAATAAGGAGAGGAATGGTATTCTAACATTAGTGGAACGTCCGCCCAGCTTACTTGGTATAAATTGCAGTAGAATGATGTTTGCTTGAGGCCCTGTAGTGCCATGGATGCTGCCTTGTGGGCAACACATTTTTTTAAGACACTAAAAATGATGAATGCGTGTGCAGGCCCCAGTCTCTCACTCTCTCTCTCTCTCTCTCTCTCTCTCTCTCTCTCTCCCCCTCTCTCTCTCCCTCTTTCTGTCTCTCTTTCTCTCTCTCTCTCTCTCTCTCTCTCTCTCTCTCTCTCAGTGGTGTTTATTCGCCTCTAGCCATGTAACACGTAGTTGAGAGTGGTGCAAAGCACCCCTCTGGGAGTCCAAGGGCCCCCATTGCCCTCACATCTGAAGAGGGGACTAATAGGTGAGCAAACAGTGTGATTGCCACGGCTACTCCACCAGGAAGAGGTCGCATGAAGAGGAGCTCAATCTTATGCCAGCCAGCCAGCCTCCCTCTCAGGCCAGCACAGTTAGCCCATTTTATGAGCATGTGTGAGAATGTGAATCAATTAATGACCATCTTAGTACTGTGTCTCTTATCTTGCTCATACGGGCTAATAAGACACACCTGGAAGATCCATATTGGTTCAGTGCAATATTAATATAACATTCATCAAACACCCTATATATACAGATAAACGCAAATTAAACAATTTTGCCGTGAGTGAACCACAGCCTAAATACAAAACATATTACATACACAGGTGATTTTTTCCATTGTGTATGCTTGTGTGTGTGACTGCAAGCAGCTGGATGTGTTTGCACGTTTATGAGCTTGTGTAGATTGAGTTATTACTGAAAGTACCCTGACTGCATATGAAAATCCTAGCTGGCTCTCTGGTAGTGTGTGTTGAACAGCACCCTTGCTTCTGTTGTGGTTTTTTTTAGGGAAGCATGGCTAAGGGAAACAATGACATATTTATTGATCATCATCATGCAAAGTTGTGACACCAAAGACAAACATTGTGTTTGCGTTTGGCACCTGTGTAGGATTATGCTGCTGCCAAACAGCCAGGTGTTAATGTCTTTTTCCTACCTGTGGGCCTAATTCCCTGCTGACTGCTTCATAGCCCCCGTGCAACCTTTCCCCACCCTGCCAGAAAACAGTCACACACATGCGCCATTATTCCATTCACAGACTGCTACTCCTCACTCCATGTTGACTTTGCTAATTGACCATAATACCTGTACCCAACAAGTCATCATGTCCTCGGAGGATGGGAATGAGAGAGGAAATAAGGGGAGAGCGGGAGAGTTTTGGGCTTAAAGTAGGCTGCTGTTGAGGATGATGATAATGAGGAAGAAGCATCTAAAGTGTTATGGGTTGCTTTATATATGTATAACCTTTAAAAATTAGGCTATATTAAAATGTTTCCTTTCTGGAAACAATTTAAAATTAATACAGTGACAAAAAACATACAGAAACAATAACAGGCCTTTATATTTTTTTATTGCTCTTCATTAGTCCTCTCTCTTATTTGGGATTTTGCATGTACATGCAATGAGAGTTTGTGCCTGCTCAAATCTCTTTCCATCGCTATGATTTCGCAAATCTCCAGATGTTTCCTGTATTGTTTTATTTTATTTTTCGGTTCATTGAAAATAGTGTCATGGAGATGAAGGACAAACATAAACAAGCTTGCCCTGATTTCATTTGTTTTAAAAAGTGCTCATCTTATCTTTTTCCACCAAAATGCCACAGTGTAGTTCGTGTCAGGTGGGTGACGTTTACAGTGATCACTTGCCCGTTGCATGTCAGAAGAGAAGGATGCATGTCAAGACTTGTGCAGTGGCAACAGAAAAGAGATTTTAGTCTGAGGTTATTAGATTTGGCAGTTCCTTCATTAATGCTTCGTACTGATGTGCTTGTGAGCTTGAAAGACACATTTATGCAGTGAACATTTCTCATTGTTTCAAGCTTTTAATGATTACATCAATTGAAATGATCTCACATGCAGTATGAGCCATTTTTACTTAAGACTGTCTAATGCTGATGTGTTCCATTTGTAACATTTGTATACTTCACAAGGACATTTCCATTATACCCAAAAGCTGTGTATATAGATGTAGCTCCAATCTTCCTTGCAGTCAGAATTATTTAATGTAGCCCAGTTTCTTGGAATCAAGGTAATAACTGATATAATGTAATGGCAAGTGCACAGTGGTACTGCAATTGTCTCACTTCAGATCTGGTAAAAGCGAACAAGCTGCAGGTGGGAGATGCTTATCTAAATTCATACAGGTGTTAGTCACCCTAAATGATCACATGCAAGTTCAGGGCAATTACCAGTTTAAGGAGAAATGGCTTACCTGCCTTATTTCAAATTCAAAAGCCTATGCTGATTTCAAGGTACAGTTGACCTTTCTTGGATTACTGTGGGGGACTTGCCACAAGTTAGAACTTCAGAATACAAAGTCTGTTTTAAGTAACTGGACTCATAAAAATAACCAATGATATTTAAAATCTATACTTGCATTTTATATTATTTGGAGGTTTTTGGCACATTCAAACTGCTTGCCTTGCCATGCTCAAATTACAAAAGAGGCAATAGCAGCTTCTGCCTGTTTAAAGTAATCCCAGGTATGGAAGTCACAGCTACAGGGTGGGCCAAAGTTTTGATTTCATTCCCCCACCCCAGCATAGCATCCAGGTATGCTGGAATGTGCTGGTCGCACCAGTGAATAAGGGACACATGAGTGGGATTGGGTGACACCGTGGCCGCCGGCTCCTTTGTGCTAAGTGGCGGAATGCCCGCACACTGTGTGGGCAGCCCAGGTGTGTCTGTCCTCAGCCAGGACCACAGCTCACCAGAGATGGGAAGCAGGGGCACCTGAGCCCCAGGTGGGATGTTTGGGTGTGAGAAATCAACCGGCATAACTGCAGGAGGCCAGGTGACCTGAGACAGCACCCTGTCCTGTACACCTGTGCGTCTGATGTTTGCTGATTTGTTGTGACATTTTTGCGTCATTGTCATCATTGTCATGGTCAGCAGTAGCAACAGTATTGTCTGAGAGTGATTCAGTGCTTTCCCTTTCCTCTCTCCATTCCTCTCTTTGTCAGTATCTATCTGTGTACCATCACCAATATTCTGTCTCTCCTTCCATCTTTTACTGTTCTTCTCAATCATTCACACCCACTGTCTCTCCATTGCTATCCCTGTCTGCCTTTCTCACTCGTTTTCCTTTTCCCTTTCTCTACCCCATCTCTTTCTGTCTCTCATTTTTCCCCCAGCCACTCAGTCTGACTCTATCAGTCTCTCACTCAGACACACACACACACACACACACACACACACACACACACACACACACACACACACACACACACACACACACACACACACAAACATGCTCACTCTCAGACACTCTTTCTGGATGTGATTGAAGAAAAGGAGAAAAAAGAATGCGAGCACATTGCCAGGACACTTTTTTCCATTGTGTGATGTTTTCTCACAGCTTCCAGCTGCAGAGGCCACATGAATTGGATGGAATTATGCACGAAAGCGTCTTTTGTTTCATTCACAACAGTCTTGATTCTATTGACACATCGTTCACCTCGTGAGTGCACAGCAATCCTCATTCCCCCACACTCCACTGACTTTGTGCGTTTTTCCTTTTCATTTTTTTTTTTATTACATTTTTCTCTTCTGTCTGCAAATCAAATCACGCTAAGCCTTTGATAGGATGATGGAGGGTTGTGTGTATGTGTGTGTGTGTGTGTGTGTGTGTGTGTGTGTGTGTGTGTTGGGAAGGGGGGCAGGGAGGGGGGATGTTTTAAAGGGGGTCAGAGGCAACTGTGGACCTGGTTTCAAAGGATGAGTTCTCAGCCAAAAAAAGGGAAAAAAGGCATTCTCAATGAACTGCTTTGTGTGAGATTCTTGAGAACTGATTTTTTCAGGTCTGCGCGGCTAATTTAAAAAAAAAATGTTTCCCTCTCTGGTGATGAAGCTACCCCACAACATCTGTCAAAAGGTCTATCACCTGTACATGTTGTCCAGTTTTTCTGGCATACTCTTTGTAACAGCGTTAAGCAGCTACAGACATCTTTTGTTAAAGCTTCACTTGTACTGTAAAAAGATCTATGTGCAGGTTGGTTCTACAGCATGGAAGGTCTTAACACATAAGCACCCTTGATATAGACATTCAAAACTAATGCCATTTAAGCAGCCCCTGACAGAGGACACACACATAATCTGACTTCTAACGTTATCCGGGGAGCGGGGACAACAAGAGCTCCTTTCAAGGTCTTTTCAGCACGGATTATGGGGGCTGACTGCTCGGCGAGTTTCAACAATGTGACCGTAATACCTTCATCATCTGTAGCTTTTCTGGATTCTGCAGAACTATAATAATTAATTAAATCAGCTCATTCATTCGGTTGACACTTTGAAAAATCTGAACACCGTGAGAGCTGTCTTTTTTCTTCTCTTATCTATGAATCAAGAAGGAGCTTTCCGTTGAACAGGGGTTTGATTTAGAATGCCATTTGGTACCCATGATCCATGATATGGCCATGGGTCCAGAACCTAATATGAACTGTCATGGAATGTTTCCTAGTAAGTTAGCACTTTGGTCATAGGTTTACCATTTTTAGCATCGCTTTCACAACAACACTTAACTTGTACTTTTATCTCTCCCCGAAAGCAAGGACCATGAAAGCCTACTGCTGTTATTTTGAGTGCTATGTGGAATGCAGAAAAGATATTTCAATTTAATTTAATACACCAGATGTAGTTATTTTAATTATATAGATTTAATCTGCATTCATACATGTATACTACATATATACCATAATTTTGATGGTCTATACATTACTCTGTTAGAGTGTCTGTGCTGAAACCAGAAGATGGTGAGTTCAGTTTTTGACCAATCCTGGCAAAGATTCTCATGGCCTACCTCAAGGCCATGAGACACCACAAAGTACTGATGAATTGAATTATTCTGGTTAATCCTGGCTGTGAGGGTGCACTCGTACTCATCTGTACTGTCTTGAGCCACAGACACCTGGATGACCTTTGACCCATTGAGTCAGATGAGTCCTGCATTCATTCAGGTTGCAGCTCACACATTGACATGACTGGCAAAGAACCTTCCATCACACCCCAAGCCTTGATACTGGTAGAGGTTTTTGGGGCCATGACACAGCCTGATATGGTAGCATGCCCTATTTTGGTGGAACACCACTCCGGTGCACCAAGAGCCCTGATCCTCTGGCCAAGCTCAGCTCTGTCGCTCTGTAAAATGTGTATAGTTTTGGTGATGACATATCATCGTCCTGATTGTTCTGGTCTGCTGTGTGTTGGTGGGGAAATGGCATGACACTTCGGTGAGAGAACAGGAATGAAGGGGAAATCATGTAGCTGTCTACAAGATGTTTCACACTGGTGCAATGGCAGATACAGATGATGATGTTTCTGATCTAAATTACATCCCCCTCGCAGCCTGACCCAAACATGACACATGTATGTAAACATATGTGCTAACATGGTGGTCCCATAATAGGTTCCACAAGTCCAACATTTCTTCTATTCATTACTTATATAATAGCCATCTGCTTGATTGTATATTTATTGTATCTAATGTTTTTTTTACAAATACATTTTTTTTTTCAGTAAAATAGTCCAGTGCGATATCCAACAAAACCTGAAGCAGGATTTTTTATAAAGCCACCAGTCTGCATGGCTTATTCATTTTATCTGTTGCACTCCTATTTATGGATAATAAATTACTGAGGCTAAAGTATTTGACAAAGAGCCACGCATTTGAAGTTGTTTTCTGGAGACATAGCTTTTGGTAATTAAACATGGAGAGAGAATGTTCGATTGTTACTTTTCCAGGGAAGAACAAAGCAATGCATGGTGGTCCGGAGGCATGCATTTCTGATCCCTCAAAACACGATGGCGGGGCGGCTTCAATAACATATGCCTGCTTTGTCAACACAAACTGCATTGTAATAGGCATCTGTATTCCTGTAAACATTGTACAGCATCGCAAGTGTAGAAACGTGTCCTTTTTCCATTCTGAATCTCATCCAACTGTGTTTTTTTTTCTTTTTTTGAAGTATTTGGTCCACAGAAGCTAATGGCTTTTTATCCTGCTCCCTCAACCAGAAGCTGAGGAACCGGGGAGATGAGCACTCAGTTGGATGTTTTCAGACATATTATTTGGCCCTTGATTGCAGCCTTCTTGGTAAGAGAACACTTGATTAAGTGATTTATCCAGACACCCCACCCCAATCCCTGTAATAAAGGATCCTTAATGGCTGCTAATGGGCCCAGAGAGAGCCCTAAATACCTGAGATTGACTGTGGAATTCTCATCGCTACCATGGTAATATTGTCATAGCAATAATGCCACAGTGATGACTTGAGTCAGACAGAATTTATATGGTGTTGATAGAAATATCAAATTCCCAGTATTGTTCATCAAACCCAGAGCATGGAAAATTTTCAGCTTTTACCACAAAACGTAGCAGAAGGATTCATTTAGCTGATCCCAGATCAGGGCTCGATGCACCCAGAGCCACCTGAATCCCATCAAGGTCTAAAAGGCCTCCCTGAACATATCAGGATTTAGCAGCATGTTTAAGCATCATTTGATTCGGCTTACATACAAGAATGCTACCATAAATACTATGTTTTTATTCTGACACTTGCTGGTTCAATTCCTAGAATTCAAAACATTTCACCACATAAAATACACTCACCCCCACTTCAATGCATTCAAAGTAATTCATATATACAGATTATGGGAAATAGGATGAGGTGGATTCCTGTTCAGTTGACATAATTTGATAGCAAACATTACCAATACCAAAACCAAGACCCACACCTGCATTTTGGGGTCACTGACACATTTGCCTATTCTCCCCATTAGCAGTCTGTGCTGCAATACTAAATTAGGTATGTCCACAGCTGTCCTTTTGTAAATAGATTTTTTAAAAGCTATGAAACATTAGACGTGATGGGGCAAGTTGTGGGGAGAGGGGAAACTGCAAGTGTCAGATTTCACAGAGCGTCTGTCAGTCAGGCACAGAGAACAGACGCTTCACACAGCCAGGGGGCATCTCCCACACTTCAGAGGAAAGCATGAGCGTGGTTTCCTCTTTTCTTTTCCAAAGAGAAAGAAACATTTGCTTGTAATTAAAACTCAGTATTAACTTCCACAAAAATTAGACTTACTACTGTATCACAACAGCTTCTGTGTTGATGCAGGACCTATCCAACCACTGCATGTTACAGTGCAGAATTTAGACTTTTTCACCTTCATAATGCATTACTTAAAATGCAATCACATTTATGGGCAAGCACTTGCACATTCCTGAAATTATGGCAGCATAAACATATACAGACATAGGTCATTGATAAAACAATTCTGACAGCTGGGTTACTGGTTTGGTATCTTGGCACACAGACTGGAGCTTCTTAGGTCAATCTTAAGGAGAGCACAGACTACAGACCTACCTACATTAACACACATGCAACTGTACAACAAAAAAACTGAAACTAGGAATATTCACTGGAAAGGAAGGTTAAATATTATTATTATTATATTTTATTAGTACATATACTTTTCAAGTGGTGTGCTCTGTGAATTTATAATGAAATATAAAAGGAATGCAATACAAAAACAGAAGAAAAATATTTTAAAAGCTGGACAAGTTTTTGTGGGGAAAAACAAAAGTGAATATATATATATATATATATATATATATATATATATATATATTATGAGAGAGACTTGACTTCATTTCTGAGTTTCTTTCTAAAGCGATTTCAGTTTTATTTCTCCACAGTGGACTCCCTGTTGTGGTTGGCGTATGAAGTGGCTGAGACTTGCGATGTTTGTGCTATAGGGGATAACTGCTCATGGGACATGAATGCCTTTGCTGTCAGAGCCAAAGGAAGGTTCAGCAACAGCCAAATTAAATAAAAGTGTGGAACAATTATTTTTAGAAAATCAATTTGACCTAGCATAATTCATCACAAAAAATCAAGGAAGTATTGTGAATGGGAAGCAAAGACAGAAAAGCTGTTAGTTATGAAGCTACTACCATTACACAGAGACCAAACTCACATTATTGCAAAGAGAAATAACAGTAATTGATCAATAAATCAGTTACTAAACAATAACAATAACTGATCAACAAATACGTCAGAGTAATGTGGTTGGGAAGTATTCTGTAGATTTTTAGCATTTAGAGATGCATTGTAAATACTCATGCTGACATTAGACATTCACCCATTTTTAACATAAAAATGTCTCTTTAAAAGTGTTATTAAATCTATGCATGTGCAAGACTGTCAGCTTGTAATATGTTAATAGGTCAGCAGACTTGGCTGTGAATTCCAGGGATGAAGTGATATGTCTGGGCAGAGAGAAGCATAATCGAGTCAGACCATGCACTATAAATATTCTTTTGTTCCCATGTCAATGGGTGAGCTAAGGCACCTAATCCATTTCACATATTGATCAATTTTCCTCTACAGGGGAAGGTGCACTTCACAAACAGCATTCCCGCCTCAGGAGAGCCGGGAATGTTTCAGAGTGAGTGTTTATTGATATGTTCATCACTCTGTGAGAGTTTTGTTTTCTTTCCCTTCCCTTTTTTGTCTGTCGTGCACCTGTTTTGACCAGGCAGCTGGGGGTGGGCGTGTCCTGCCTGTCAGCAGAACATTCCTGAGGAGAAGTCACCCCGTTAATCCCCCGAGCTTAGGCCCAGGCCATCCCACTCAGCCCCCCTCCATTCCCCTGCACCCCTGGCAGCCCACTCCACCGAGGCCACGCTGGCCGTCACAGCGCCATAGGTAGACATTGTGTGAATGAGATGAAAGTACATACCCCTCCTTCAGCCAGGACTGTTTTAATCCTTTGAAAAAATTCAAGAATGAAGGCAAATATTGTTTGTCCAGATTGGACAGACAGAGATGTGGGTCTGGCTGGAGGGGTGGTGAGGGTATGGGTGGGGTTGTAGTTGGAGATGGGGTGGTGCTGCAGGTAGTGGCAGAAGATGAAAATAAAGTCATCAAAATATGAAAGAACAACTTCACAATACCTACTCACTCTTTATGATGACTGTGTATGTATCACCACTTCTGCGTAACTGCTGATTCATGCTTACTCGCTGCTCTCCGTTGGTTTAGAGCCTCAGAGAGTGTGTTGCTTTAACGTGCAAACTCTAACCATAAGCTGGCCAGAGGACTTCAGATCCTGTCAAGGTTTCTTTCTATTTCTTCTTCTAAGGGAGTTTTTGCTTTGTGACATTTGCACTAGGCTTGCTTTTGTCCTCTGTAAAGCACATTATAACATATATTTTATGAAATATGCTGTAGAAATAAGTTAGATTTAATTTTTGATATGATATTCTGGGATGCTGCAGGTGTATGCCTCAACACAACTGTCGTCATATCCAAGGCGGTTAGTTCAAAACAACCTCAAATTCCTCTAATGGTTAGCAATAGGGTCTGGGCTTCAGATGTACACAGCTGCTATCCTTGGAAGTAAAATTCACTTTGAATTAGTCATCAATTTTGAAAATGTATTTCAAGGTTAACATATGTTTAAGAATAAATAGAATGTGTTTCAGAGTTACTAAGTAGCCTGTTCCACATGAATGTTGGTATCACTGCGCAATGAAATGTTTAGTGTTAAATCAGCTCTGACACATTACATATGATCCCTATGGGATCTTATGCATTCTATCAGAGTGGATTTAACACTGAACATTTCACTGTGTGTCCTTGCTGTAGAGCATCATTAATAGCACCTACACTATATATACAAATGTCTCAGGTGTGTATCATGTTATTGACACATTTAGAATCTGTAAAGTTGTGATTATGATATGACCATTATTTTCATATTTGTGATACTGTACACTTTTTTTGCTTTTTCCCTCATCAGAGCAGGGCATGTTTGGAGTCTTAAGGGAACTTGCATTTCTAGGTCAGAGGTTGGATAGGCCTCCAATTTTACTGTTTCACTGAAAAAAGGCTAGGGTAGGTGATTCACTTCTGTGGTGGTTACTACCGCCCTCTTTAGTGTATAGTGCTTTGTGAAACATCCGGTGTTTTATATAAATGCAATTCATCCATTAATTAAGGTTGATCCATTGGGATTTTTGTACTGGTGTTGAATTACACATCCAAAGTCCTTACAGGGACAGTTGTGATATGTGGAATCTTGGGAACTAGGAATTGTGGGAAAAACAATGGTGACTATGATGGAGCCTACAAAAATTGCCTGTTGGCATGCAAGCAGTGTAAAAAGCAGGAAAGAATGTAACATGCTTGCTAAAATCAAACAGATGTTGTGCTTTAATGACAAGAATGTACTGGGCGGAAGATCTGGACCATCTTCAAAATCGTAACATCTGGGATGGTCTGTAACAGTGGAACTGTGGCTACGGGTCTGGAACATGTGCCACATTGCTTACCCTTGTCCATTGGGGCCTGGTGAAAGAAGCACACCATTTCTCGCTTTAGGTCCGCAAGAAGCCATAGTGTATACCATCAACATAGATTCCTTACATTTGTTTTCATAGAACAGATGACATCATACTTCATCACTGTAATAATTCCTGTGCAATATGGATACATCCAATGTTAAAATTTCAGTATAACACCGAAACTTAAGTGTTTCTCCACTCAAGAATGCGTCAATTAATAAAATGGGAAAAAGAAAAGTTAAAGAAAATGGCCCCTAATTCAAGCAGGAGATTTATCTTGAACTCGCCATGTTTTCAATGAAGATGAAGCTAGATCATAACCACATATGAATTCAAATACATATTCTCTTACAGTGGTATGAACAATATCTTGACCATGTGATGTCATAAATTTCAGGGATTTTCTGTATTTCTGACCAAAAGTAAATCACTAAAAAGCAGGTTGTAAATTTAATATGACTTAAGTTTTGAGGGTAATGTACCAAATATGCCCAAGCTACTGAACCATCTGTAATGGGATTTTACACGTGAGAAGAAAAAAAACAAATCAGATGGACTGCAGCGATTTTACAGGCTTTTAAATAAACAGAAAGAGAGCAATCATCTAATTAATCTCATCATCATTAGACCCAGTGGGATCTTGGGTGACTCTTCTTTTTTCTCATTTCGATGGAAATTCTCTTTTCACTCAAGTTGTCTCATTATCTCTTGATCTCTTTGTCATTTTCCTATTCAATCCTCCTTTAAAATCTAATCGAAACAAGGGTCCCTTTATTATCCTGGGAATTCTGATGTCACTCCACATTTTGCTTTTGGCCTTCCTCCACTTTGCTGGAAGTAATGAATAAAAAAAGCCACACAATTCGTCCTACATGCTTAGAATAGATAGTCTAATCTCCTGCGGAGCTCATTTTAAAGTAGGTCTTCGTTTTTGTTCTGTCAGTTCTGCTAACTTAACCACCATGCTATGTCCAAATTTCATGCCCTGTCCTGACACTAGGGGAGACATGTGTTGGGAAAGAACCAGAACTGGGTCTGTGTTTGTCCTGTGTAACACAACCAGGGCTTTGTCTCTATCACAGCCAAGTTTTGAAACCAGAACATGATGTCTGCCAGGACTGGTTTGAGTCTGTATCAGCAATGTTTTATAGACCCCCTATTAAGTTTGTGAGTTACAGAGCCAATACAGAGCTTGGACTGTGTTACAGAATTTTCAGGCTCATCCCTTTTCTGCAGTTTCATCTGATTCTGTTCAGTGGGGCACATTTCTGATCACTCCGAAGGTCTAAAGAGAGTACCCTCTCAATATATTAAAAAGAAAAAGATGAGTGCCATGTATAGAAATAGGTTATTCTGTTAAGATTCTCTTTTAATACATTGAAGTTTTGCTCTCTCAAGATACATGGAAACATGTAGGACTCAGCAGGACTAGTATATCCTTTTGAAAAGAGGCTTTATGAAAGCTTGCCTTATTTCACACCTTAGCACACAACAGAGACCAGTTGCTTTGCCATGTTTTTTTTTCTGGCTTGTCAATTAAAGTGCAGAATGTGAGTACATTAGCAGGTCCTGAGGGCCAAACTCCTTCCCTGAAATACCCCTTAAAAGCATCCCAAACAAACTCGGTGTCCCTGTGCTGTTTACCCAGTGCATGGCTCTGAGAGAGGCAGTTTCCATGAAAGCCATTATGGGGTCCTACAATAAATTTGCACAGCCTGAATACAGAAGTGTTGAATCCTAGAAATGGTGACACTAGTACCTTTCTCCCACCAAAGGCACAGCACCCAGTGGGCACCCTCAATAGAGCATCTGTACTTAAGGAAAGAGAAAGAGGGAGATAGAGAGATAGAGGGATAGAGGAGGGGGAAGCTGGGGGTTAATGAAACCTGGAGTCAAAACCCCCACAGATGTGTTCTTTATGACACTGTGCCACTTTACTCTGGATTCCAACCAGTGGGAGTAAATCACGGAAATCAGTGCCAGGTCTCCTAACAAACTCATTTTTTAAACAGTGTTTACATGTGTGTAAGCCAGTAATAATATCATACAAGTGCACAGCTTCATATTGTTTTGGGGAGCATGATGGTGGGGGCAGGCTGGACTGATTGATGATTGGCAGAAAGGTGGGGGAGGAAGGGGTGGAGGAGGAAAATACCTCTGCACTGGGAGTGTGTTACTCCTGACGCCCCTCCATTACCAGATTACACGCCTCTTTGGAGAAGGCAAAAGCTCTTGGAGGGGCAGCGTGAATCTCGCTTCCACTACGATTTAAACCAGATGACCATGAAATGGTGGAGCAGGCCTCTCTCATAGTCTGTACCATGACCATAAAATGAGAAACGGATGGAGGAGGACACACATTATTTACAGCAGATATTGTGCTGCCCATAGAATGCAGGACCTTATTATGACATATTTTGCAACATTGTTGGGAGATTAAATGTTTCGTCAAATGTTGTTTCAGAAACCTTAAGCTTGTGCTCTGCATAAAGCTTAAATTTGCTCATAACAGGGGTCTTTCGTAATTCTGAATGAATTGTAAATGAAAGTAACATCAGATGATCAACAAATATAAGATTTTGAACTCTTTACTGTCAAAACTCACCACAATGTGATAAGTTAAGGCGAGAATAGAGCAAAAATATAATTTGACTTATTTCTCCCGATACTTATGACGGGCATTATAGATGTCATATAGCTTAAACAACATACTGGTTATAATCATTATATAATCATACTGATTATAACAACATATACTGATTATTTGTCATATATCATAAACAACATGTATTGATTTAAATCACAGTATGGCAGTCAATGTAGAATTACAATTGTAATAGTTATCTTTTGATAGACTGCAAGCAAAATGCTAATGAATCCTTCCAAACATACACTATACCATGAAATGAGTTAACATACTCATTGATTGATCAGCCTGTCTGTGTGGCTGTGTGTCATGACCATAATTTACAATCAGCTCTTTAATTGCCAGGAGACATGACTCATGGGATGTTTCCCCTGAAATGGGATCCTCAGTGTTGGGTAAACTTCCAGCTCAGACAGGCTTCTTTCCATCTAGGCATCATTGTTCAAACTGGATTCTGCAAATGGTTTCATTCAGATTTAATCCACCTTACCAGCTCTGATTCACTCTGCCTTTACTAAATAACCATTCATATCATAACATAATGATAAACACGTAACCACAAAGAACATTTTTTTTGATTAATTAAAAAATTGCACAGAACATTACAGGAGCAGTTGACAATATATGTGACCTCAATATATGACCTTAATATGGGAAAATGGGAATAAAACATTCCATCACTTGACTAGCATTGTGAGAAAATATAATGGTTGACCTGAAAATCCCCTCTTATTTCCTGAAATATTTTGACTACTGGATTTGCTGTTGAACTTTGACTCAGAATTAAATGTTGCTCCTTATTTCACATAAGCATGCTTCAGAAATGTTAGTAATGACAAAACTAAAACAGCAAAAAATGTGTTTGGATCATTAAAAACAAAACTTGCATTTGTTTTTAAGTCAGAGTTAAAGTCACATGTTGATTTAATCCAAGGCTGCATGTTTCTTTAATTTTAGCCATTCCGGGTTTCAATACTAAACCTTTCAAACTTTGTTCTTTTTTAAACAATGCTTTTTTGAAGGATTATGGGAAAAAGCCTGCGGACTTTCTGGGGAAGTCATCAGAACTGAGAATAGTGAGGTGATTAATGATGGCCAAGATGGATTTCCATTGTTTGGCCATAATGAGTTGAGGGTATAATAAGGTCCTCATCCTTGGAACTGGCTTGCATATGGTGCTTTTGTAATTTTGAATTCAAAATAATACAGCAAAAATGCATCTATAGAAACTTGATTCCCCTTGACACTGTTACCAATACCTCATTGATTAAGACTGGGTGGGGTGATGAAATCATGGCCGACAGTTCAAACTACACTGTCAGAGCTGACAGGGTACCAGAGTAATGTGTTGTCATAACTCGCCAGCATTACAGCAGAACCCAAAACAGGGTTCATACTACCCTACCAGTTAAGCTTTAAAAGGGTTATGGTTGTCATAGAATATGACTTTGTAGTTGTGTGAACACAGGGTTCCTTTTTACTGTTTCATATTGAATTGCCAGTGATAAATATTTATTGTGACAGACCATGGTTGTTGAATATACAGTGTATGGTGATAACATTTTCTGTGAAGTGTAAAGCAGGGCTCTTACTCATTTTGTTGTGAAGTGTGACCCTCCTTTCTGTTTGGGCTTATTCAAGGTGGAATTTCCCAGCAGGAAACTCAGAATGCCAACCTACTTGGCTGCCGGTCTGCCTGTTTGTCTCTGTGTTGTATATGTTTGATTCTTTTTTATGTCTGTCTGACCTCAAATTCCCCTTGTCACTGCCAATGTGTGTCTGTCTTTCCACCTTCCTGTCACACAAATTGTCTACCCGTCTGTCTGTCTACCCCCCTGTCTGTCTACTCTGCCTGCCCTTCAGTCAGTCTGCTCTTCTTCCAGTATGTATGCCTTCTGTCCCCTGTATTGCTCTGCATGTCTGTCCATTCATGTTCATGGTTCACATAACTATTAGTATATGGATTTACAAACAGTAGGTCATATGTTGCATTTGGCTGTGGTGTACAGTATCCCACAAAATGGTTTCTTAAACCATCATTAGATTATCCCTCCTTTGTGTCCCTCTCTAAAACCAGATCAGGAACTGGATTAGATCAAATTTACCAATCCTGACCACAGATTTCACACTCTGTACTGAGAAAAAACATGTCCAAGTCTACTGTATAAGCATTGCTGTTGGTCACCTGATTTGGCCCTGGATTAAAATTTTAACTTCAGCCCTCACAAATTTATAATTATAATCCAATTGTGATGTCAAGTTTTACGAGACACTCTGGGTAAGAGTACCTACAAAAGTAATGTAGTGTTACAGAATCTGGTTGATTTTGCACATTTAAACATGGAAGCATTCATTCAAATTATTCGATCATTAAGGAATAGAATTAGAAATATGTCTTTGTATGATTAAAAGCTTTTCCTTTCAGGTTAATGATGTCATTATGCTTGTGTGATTATGAAATGGAAATCATGATTACACTAATCTATAGACGTTTTCAAAGGGAGAATTTTACAGTGATTGTTAAGTCCTTACATAAGACTGAATAATACTTCAGTCAATACACTTTTACAAATAAGCCATTTACTACTGGATCTGGGGTAGACGTAGGCTGTGCAACTTTTATAGTTCTTAAAAACAAATGAAACTCATTTTGTGTATTTGTTTCAGACCTGTGGAATGAACACCTTGATCATGACACTCAGTAGATTTATGTTTTAATATATCAAATAAGATTAGTCGTTTATCACAAACAAAGAATCACTGTAAAAATAGAGAAAATACTGTGAGAAGGATACTGGTTCTTTCTATCTAGATTATGTGCTTATGTGCTCGAGGCATTTTAACAGGAATGATAGCTCTGACCTTTTAAAAACAAGGACCAAAAACCCCAGAACTCCCATCTCTCCCCTCCCTTGAATCATGGCGGGGGGTAGGTAGACCCCTGTCTAGGGCAGGTGCTTTGGGCCGCAGGGAACACACCTGAACTAACTGCTTAACATTGCCCAGGAGAATCCAACCAGGGATACATCTACTCCAGACATGACCATATCCTGTGCTGAAAGGCGGAGCGTGGGGTTTGGGAGAGAGCTGGTCTGAACCTGCCAGGGTGAGCACACGCACACACATTGACACAGACAAATGCACACACATCAGACACCCACAGAAGTTCTCAAACATACAATCACACACAAAATCATCCACAAGTGCACATATACACTCATTCTCTCTCTTTCTCTTTTTCTCTCTCTCTCTTCAAAGACACACACATATGCACACCCTCCAGACATTAGTCTGTGCAATTTATCTGTCTTCACTGTTCCTGGGGAATTAGACTCACAATACAGAGCAGAAATTTGTACTGCAACTGTTTTTCAATGACGGTTCAAAAAATGGCTGGAGGGACTTGGCAAGCTTTCTGATTATGACTATGATACATAACCCTTGCTATGCATGACTAAAACCTGACTCTTCATGCAGGAAGGTTTCATTTAGGAGAGAGAAAAACACAAAACCCCCAAAAAGACTGCAACATAAATACAAAAAAGTAAAGTATACTGAAATGAAAATGCTTTCATTTCTCAGAAAAGGGATTTATGGGATGGAAGGGAAAATCTTTAGTGGTAGACTTTCAGTGCTCTTTTACTCACATATATAAAATGATCCACACTATGTAAAAAAAGAGTTATTTATTTTCCAATTATGTGAATCAGTTTTAAAGAACAAAGTTTGCAACAATTCATGTTTAATGCACACTGAGATCTACTATACAAAGCTCTGACAAGGTTGCTAAGATCAATAAACTCAAGGGGGCACCTACGTTATTGTTTCACACATTCTCCAATCTATCCATACATCTGCTGTAAAATATAAAAACAAGTACTGCAACACAAAATTTAACACAAATACATGAAAACTTGTACAACTCAGAAAAAAGTATTCCTTTTAGACATGACGGACACATACATTGTATGTGTTAAATTATTTTTTAAGACATAAAAAAGCTAACTATGTCATTCACAGATTCAGCAGTCTGTTTAAATACCTCATCTCTACAAAGTGAATTTACATCTTAAAGTACAAAGTGCAAATACTATGGTTTCCATCGCTGTTTGGTGAGCACAGATTCTCTGGGGGGGAGGGGGGGTTGGGGGGGGTGGGCCTGTTGTCATCATTAAGGCCCGTTTAACCTTGTTTCTTGGAAGCATTCTGGAAATGAATAGTAGCATTAAAGAGAGAAAAGTATTAAAGAGCAAAGAACCAACTTACTTCTCAATCACACTATACTTTTAGCATCCACACCTTATGCATTGTAAATTACAGAATACATTTTGGACGCCATCCATTTGTGTAGCCAGAGATGTAGTTCAGGTCAGATTTCTTGTTCACACTACTGTGCCCTACCTGACAATAGACGTTATAGGCTTTGGGTTACAAACCCAGGTCAATGACTATATAAATGGCCTACCATATTTTTTTTAGCACATTTTCATTGCACTGTGATCATTTTTGTCACTCAGATTTTTTCACACAGTTTCATTCATCTTATATAACTGTATAAACTGTACATGTCTCATAACTCTAATAAAGCAGGTTCAAAACCCCATGTTACTGGACTGTAATGTGTTGTTTGGGAAAAAAACAATTTCTGAATTGAATTTTTTGGGAGATGTAGGGTCTTCAGCACTGATGACATGTCACATCCTCTTCACATTTCTCCTCCCTCTCTATTTTACAGTAATGTGGTATGATGTCACATTACTTATTAAAATGGTGATTATTCACAGGAGGGGGCATGGTGGCAATATGACATAGCAAAGGCAAGAATATAAAAGCAAAGATCAGGGACCTCATGAGCAAAAGTCAGTTACCTGTTTACTGGAGGTTGTGCCTTCACCTGTTTTAGCACCTAAAAAATCAAAGCAGTTTTATATAAGTTATATATAATGACAGACATTCCCATTCATGCAGTTTCCATCTCCCCCACTGACCCCTCCCAAGGGCAATTTACACAACATACATTTTACATATTATATAATATCAATTTCCACAGCTGGATAACATCTGAAGCAATTCAGGATAGGTGCCTTGCTCAAGGCTAAAGGCTACCACGGGTGGAACCCACTTGGGATTTTAATCTTTGCACTTCTGGTTGTAAATACAGTAAGTATAGGTCTTTAATCAGTTTGTTTGTTTTTTTTTGGGGGGGAAGGGGGTAGCTGCAGGCAATGTCTCACCATCCTCCTTGGTGACACCCAGACAGCCCATTAGCTCCTGCAGGGAAAGGGCCTTGTCGTTGCTGATGTCACAGTATTCCACAAACTTCTTCACGCACTTCTTGGGCTTGGACTTCTTTCTCAGGAGACGTTTGAAGGGTTTGATCTCTTTCTTACCGATGTCCCCACTGGAGTTTTTATCAAGCTGACTGAAGTACCAGTGCACTACTCTCTCCTCCAGCGTGTGGCTGGGGTCAGGCTCCAGCATCCTTTAGGCAATGAGTCAATCAGTCATCAATCAGTCATCAATCATTCATTTACTCAACAAATGAGTGGAGGAATGAATCAACAACCTAGTTACCCAATTTACCATTTAACCAATGTAAAACTAAATAAAACAATAACCCATCAACTCTACCAAATCCACCAAAACTGATATTATCTGTATTTAAAATGTAACTGATTTATGTCCTGAAAATCAGTACAACTTTATGACCAAAATAATCCATAGTCAAATTAAATTAAACTGAGAAGAATGATGCAGACCAATAGGAATAGATATGGGAGTCAGTTTGGATTGTGTCAATTCTCTTCTCTCAGTAAAGATATTAGCTTTATAGTGCCTGATTACATTATGGTGAAAACTTGACCTCTGACCCATGTCTAGCTGCAGGTGTGTGCTGTACCTGGCTGCAGACGCAGGATCAGTGACAGCATGCACCATGTCTGTCGACAGTGCGTCCAGGACACTCGTCAGAAACTCTGTCTTTTTGGCCCCGGGACACCCTGAAAGTGAGATAGACAGGTCTTCCATTAACAGTTGTTCAAGCCACACCCACACATACAAACCTGTTATGTCTGCCTCCATATAATATTTCTACACCTCTACTCAGTGTCATGCTAATGATTTTCAAGCCCGCCACATGTTGCTGTAGGTGGTCCAATAAACCACAAGTTCGTAGATAAAATAACAGGTGCTGAACAGTTTTAAAACGAGTCAAACATAAGGGTGGTTAAGGGGTGATAAAAAACTTAAGGAGACACAGACCCCGTCTCTGTGCCTTTTACTCCCCACAATAAAGACAGAGACCTCCCCCATCCTGAAGGACACCTGCCAATCATTTAGCAAGCTCTGTGGAACAATTTATCCTTTAGTGCTGTGGGCCAGGTGGGCAGGGTTATGGAAGAAGGGTGGGGGTGGAGCTCAGTCAGGAAACCAGTGTTGTGAGACCTCCTCACACTGCGCAAGCAGAAGAGTGAAATATTGCAGGTGTCATATATGCATTGCTAGAATGGGTTCATGGGTTCACAGAATTTAGTCAGTGCATTGAGTGAAATGTACTTAAATTTGGCTGACGTCATGCAACTGAGACAGATGACATCTGTGATGTGGACCATTGAAATGCTGAGAGGTAATGGGTTGTACCCATGGCAATGACCCTGTGGGCATGCAACAGGTCTCCATCATTCTGATGTTCTAAAGATCAACTGGGGCATATCTAATGTGTGCGGTAAAGAATCAATACAATCGGCTCCCACAACAGTGATTTTGTTGTAGGCTATATAGTTTGAGTGAACTCAAAAGGTCAGATTGTGACTCCAAGAGCTGAAGGCTATGATGCCCCGCACAGCCACAGATTCCATCAGAGTCCTGCCTTTCTCACAGCCAGGCCGACCCCAGCCTGCAGACCAGAATTCTCTGCTGTTTTTATGGCCCGGCCCGAGGGCCAAGATTCTCTAGCCGTGAAGATAATAGCATGGTTTCGCTTCTCCAGCACTCAAACAGGTGGTGACCAGCACTGAGGTAAACACCAGCCCTAGTCTCGTCTCACCTTGCTGCCTGTGCCAGGAAAAGAGCACAAAAATCCTTAGTTTTAACAACACAAAGAAACGTCCGTCCCATGTGTTTTTTACTGTTACCTGCACCTCTTCTTGCTTCCTGCGCCTCTCATTTCACTTTTAGCTGATTCCTGTTGTCCTAGACCTAATAAAGTCTTGGGACCCACTTGTTAATGGTGGAACGTGTACCCGCCAGCATTTTTTTATTTGGTCTAGACACTCATAGACTGCACCTTCCTAGGAATGAAAAAAAAACTTATTTTGTAAAAATGCCTAGCATATCAACAGCCATGGGGCCAATAAAGTACGTTTTTCACCTGCTATTGCTCAGACATGCTCTGCCCCAGGAATGGTCCAACATCGTCAGCATATCAAAGTTATGGATGCAAAGCCGTGTATGATACTGGCCCACAATAACACCCAAGACTCATATGCACATTTTTTACACATACTATAGATGTAGATGTCCATTTTATGCAACTCAAAATTTTTATTTGTTGGAGTCTATGTCTTTCAGGGGAATTTTTTTCCTCATGTTCTAGTAATTGTGTTGCGACAGCTGTTTGACTCAGATTGAAGTTGTTTTCACTTGTAAACAATGTTGGGAGTATGAAGCGACCACATTGCATGTAATTACTATACGTATGGGTTTGTCTTCTGCTGTTTGTATCCCTGCATGAAAGATGTACTTTATTTTTAACTTTGGTTTACCAGGTAGGTCAATGACAATGCAATGACAACCTAGGCAATCAAAATGGGTTTGAATTATGTAGCCTCGATTATGTAGCATTAGTTGTATAGGATGATATGGTGACTAGATGCAGAAAGGCTATTTTTATGGGACTTTTCATAGGAATTTAAAATCACCCAGTAAGGTCTGTTAGAAATGTGAAAAGTCAGTGCACGCTTTTTTTGGTGACGAGGCAGAATCAGCTCTGTCTTAGTAAATGATCAGTCCCTTTGCATTAGTGAGCGAGTGGAATGCCTATATCTGTTGACACTGCGTTTCGCACTTGGCCTACGTTAGCACACTGTGGTGAAACCGGTGGTATGTGTGGGGAGATGTTATTTCTCAAACACACACGGGACCAGGCCTTGTCATCGCTCCCAGTCCCTGCCCCATGGCACCCTCTCCACACCCCGCCACAAGCCTTTCTGCAGAACGCCAGCCAAACAGCCCCATGCCCCCCCAGCCCACACCCCCACCTCCACACGGCCCAGTCTTTCAGCACATGATGCCCCCTTCTCCCTCTCCCCCCATAAACCTATCAACGCCAGCTCTTCGACTGCTTACACCCTACTCTGATGTGAAAGAGACATTTATCATTATCACAGTTTATACGCTGGCAGAGTTTACAAGAACTGTGACGCAACATGTCATCAAATAATAAAAAAAGCTCTCTGACTCCTGGCTTCTGCCCAGGGGATTGGACTGATGATCTGTGACATGGGTGAGTCACTGTGCGTGTGTGTATGTGTGTCTCTGCACACATGTATATGTGTTTCTGTGTGACTATGAAAGAATGCAGATGTGATGTATTTGTCCATGTGCTTGCATGTATATGTGTGTATGTGTTTCCTTGGGTGTGTGTGTGTGTATGTGTGTGTGTGTGTGTGTGTGTGTGTGTATGCACATGCATGTATGAGTAACTGTAAGTGCAAACATGTACTACACACATGCAGGTGTACTCCCTCATCTCACTCACGTGTATGTGTGTGTGTGTGTGTGTGTTCAAATGTGAACACATACAGCACGTGTGTGTGTGTGTATAATTTACTGAGGGAGTACACCTGTATGTGTGCCTGAGTGTTCCTTTACATTTGTATGCATTTACCTGTATCACTCTATGTGTGAATGAGTACTTGTATGAGCAGGGCCTGCTGTCTCGATAGTCAGCATGTGTCTTCATTTCTGTGTAGTTTTCAGTGAGGTATGAATATACTCCATGTGGCTGCTCAGCATGATAGCAGCTGAGCACGGCATCGTCTGTGGAAAGATGAGCTTACAAGCCATCCAAAGATGTCATGGCCAACCTCGCTCGATAAATGAGCCACTTCTCTTACTTCACTTTTTAAAAAATGATCCAGGGCTTTTTTTGGATTTCCTGACGCATTCTCCATTCAGACTGGCTCTTTTTACACATTCTGACTCTTGCCACTCTCACCTCTGTAAACACAGACCGAGCTGTTAACGACACTATTTTCTTTTTTCCTCCAATCCCAGTGAGGACTGTGATGAAATAATATATTACCAAAAATGCTCAACAGCGTCTTTATGCCTCTGGCACTTAATATTACTCAGAAACTTTTGCTTTTTTTCAGAACTCGAAACACAGCATGGGTTTCTGAAGGGAATTTAAATCCCGTATTCATTCTCTGTCTCTCAGTCCAACTGCCCTCCCCCATCAACCCCTCCCACCCCCTTGCAATAAATCACCAGCTCCAATCTGGACCTGTTGTGAGAACCCACCTGTGAATGCAGGCCTGGGTGCGGAGCCAGTTACATAAACCCCAGACGGTATGGGGAACAGTGGTCTCTCTGTTCATTAGCGCTGCTCGCGTCTGCCACGTTATTAACGTGTTTACCAACCATAAAATACCACAGCTAGCCAGCAAACACCTTGTGGCTCAGAAGTCCAGATTTGTCCCCCATGCCCCCCGCCCCCAAAAAAACCTCCCACTCCTAGCCCCAACATCTCCATGTTCCTCTCATCTTGTAACTGGTGTTTGTTGGTTTGTTTGGGTTGTTGTGTGTTTCATCTTGTCCAAGTGTGAAAGTGAAAAAAAAACTTCAGAGTTGTTTTTGATGGGGGATAAGAATCAATCGGATCACTCAAATCCAGTTGATTAAACAGGCTTGCATGACCTGGCTGTTTCACCTCATTGTTGCGTTGTTTGTCTGGCCTAAATCCACTGAGATTTTCTCAACCGAACAAAAACAATCTTACATACATGTACGCACACACAGACACACACAGAGTTTAGAATGAAATCCACATACACCCTGGTGACCAACGACCACATCCCCACACAATTACAGCCACCATTGACAAAAAATACCTCGCAACACAAAAGGGGTAATGCACTGTCCTTCAGTCATCCATCCAGAACTGTCAGTCGTTCATTGCTATTATCTACCCAACTGCTTGCTGTCTACTCCACTACTCCCCCAATTCCCAGCTATCTGCCCTTGTCTCTGTAATTTTTTTTATTTTTTTTTGGGGGATGATTTCTCACAGTTGCAGATAGCACATCCTGTTCCTTACACTAATGATGTAAACAGCAGGATGGGAGTTAAGCCTCTTTATCAGCCCAGGGCACATCTCTGTGTTTTGGACAGGCGTGGTGTCCCTTCTGCTTTCTGGAGGTGGTTTTGTGGGCTGGGGGCATGGGGGATGTGGTCACCATTCAGAATGCGAGCTCAGCACTATGTTTTCCCCAGGGGCATGTGTGCGTGTGTGGGGGGTCTATTTTCACCCCTTTCCCTTCCCTTCCACTTAACTCACGGTCAATGCCAATGAAATATTTTAGTTAAAGGATTTCACTTGCAGATGTCTGTGTGGTTCAGAACCAAAGGCCCCCTGTCCCATTGCTTTACATTACCCTCCCACGTGCCTTTCTCTGCCTCTTTTCATTCCTTCTTTTTCGTAACCACAAATTCTGTGCCTCTCTCACACATACATACAATGCCACAGCTGCCCTGCACATACTCACACATAAATACACACACACACACACAAAGTCAATAGTCCCCTACCTTGAAGATGCCTGCTCTTGTAATGATCCTTTGGTTTGGTGGGGTGGGCTCTTGCATTCCCATCACATTTAGGCTGCTCATACCTATTACATAAGCATAATGGGTTAATCTTTGGCATTTAAACTTTGTTTCCATGACTACTGTTATAAACACAACCATAAACACAACCATGCCTATGTAATGTAATATTTTGGGACATGAAAAAATAACAGGTTGGTGATGCACTTATAAATGATTGTTTCTGTTATTATAATCAAAGACGAAATCATCTAGTAACTCTTGGGGCTTCATCAATATGCAAATTTGAACTGCAGGACTTAAATTTGCATCAAATTTTAAAAAAGGTACTACAACATGAAGTCGTCCACAATAACTCTTTAATCATCTAATACCTATTCTGAGCCACTCTGTGGTCTGCTTAAACTGCTCTCCCTGTTATCCTGAAAAAGCACCTGAGCCAGGGAGAGACCCTGGAGCCTTGGAGGGAAAGGAGAGGAGTTGTTCCCAGTGGGAGAGCTCAGGACACAGGGACGCTTTCATTGCTTGCCTGCGGGAGCTGGGAGTCCCGGTGGCTGCCGCTCGACCTCTCTGAACGGGCCAGGAGCACGGGAGAAAGGCGAAAATCTGCGTCTGTACGTGCACTAATGTGCTGTCTGGCGGGCTGCCTAGGGCCTCATTAATCCGATACCCCACTCCTCCAACCCCAATGCCCCCCCCACCCCCTCAGCCCCACTCATTAAAACTGCACCCGCACGCACAACCAGCTCCTCTCTGCCAGCATCACTGATCCCTGGCTGGCACTCTCTCTCTCTCCCTCACACACACACATACACACACACACACAAGCAAACAAACACACTCTCATAAATGTGCACACACAGACACACACACAGAGCCATCTTCATTCAAAACTAACCTATTACAAAGCTTTACATGAGCTTTCCATGTGCAAAAGAATACTGTACCTGTTCACAATATAAACAAAATATCTACTCTATATCTGTAGATAATAGCTGTGTACTGGTAGCTGTGCACCCTGTAGACAGTTAAGCTACATACCTGTGAGAAAAGCTAGCTGTGCACCCGCATCTAAGGGTAGCTGCGCATGTTTAGCTAATGTGAGTTGTTCACTGAAGGGCCAGATGCATTGTATATGTGTGCATTGGGTAGTGTGCAGAGTTCTGTTCTAAGCTCTGCTCCTCGTATGTCCTCTAAAGTAGGTGGTCTGTGTTGAGAATGAGTTAAACCCCTGAACCAAACCACTTCCATACAGAAGAAAGGATAGGTTTACAGCTGTCAAGGGAGGTTCAGCCAGCAGTGCAAATACAATGTGCTGTAAGTGAAACTGAGGACCAGCACTGACCCGTTCTTCCGTATGGTTTTCCCCACTAGGACACCCATGCACTAAAGCCATCATCTTGTTTACTCTGCACCATCAAAGTGCAGGAGATCATTTTCTTTATGGCACCATAAGCATAATCAAATGGTTTGAAATTCAGTTGTAACAATAATACTAACAGTAGACAATTGTTAATGAAATGTTTTTTTTAACTGTATATAGAACTGTGGCTAGGCAAATGTATTATCTTCACTGACAACACATAAAAAGATGGCTGTTGATATTCCAAAGAACCTTGGAAAGCTTACATGCATAGTGAGCCCAGAGAACTTTCTAGGACCTTGAAATATTCCTAGCAATCTTGAGCCAACACTTTCAGTTAGTGAAAGAATGCTCCTTGCTTCTCCTTCCTATGCAGACTACCAACCCAAAGTCACTCTGAGAACAATTAACAGAGACTGCTACACTAAAGGTGCAGCAGTGTGCATCAAGGTGTTTTTGGGGTTGAATTTCTGATGGTGGGGACCCATGTTATATCTTTACATAGGGCCCAGCTTAAGGTCAGTTAAGTCTGACTTATTTGGTGTTGACTGAACTGGCGTAAGGGAGAGTGTCACTTACCGGGTGGAGGTGCCCGGGATGGGACGTCCTGTGTCCACTAGCACACACCAGCAGTACCCTGTGGAAGGGTGGCACTGGACAGGCTTATAGAGGCCACCTTGGGCACAGTCAGGCACGAACACCGCCTCGTTCTTATGCTGCCGCGCCTCCTCTTGAGCTGACTGCTGCTCCTGGTCACAGGAGGCCGCTGTGAAAGTGGCAGGATGACCAGAGTGGGACGAGCCAAGAGAGTGTGGGGTATGGTCAGGGAACACAACAAGAGCAGATCAGTACAGTGTAGAATTGTAAAAATTGCATTACTTGGTATAAAGGCATTTACAAGAAAATTATTTTCCCTCTTATCTTTGGGAATTTGCACACCTTCCATTCTTACATAATATCTGTTTATATATGACTGTTATATTTTACTGAAGAAATTCAGTAAAATATAATACATCACAGTAGCTGCTGGTACAGGTGGGGTTCTTTGCTGCTCAGCAGTTTAATACACATCTTGGCTCATGCAAATACTGGCACTCATTCCTATGCAAAGTGAAGGTTTATTTGTGCATCTCCCACCATTTCATGCATTGTGACCTCATAAAAGAGGGTTGATGTTTTCATCTGGCCAGGCCCAGGGACTGGAGCCTCGGCCTAAGCCCCGTCTCACCACTACTTCAAAAAGTCAAAGAGGAAGAAAAGGAGGAGGTGGACTGTTTAGAGACTTCTCTATCAGTCCCCCTGGGAATGTTTATGGACATTAAGAAGCTAATGTCTGTGCTGAGCTCAGCGTGCAGTGTTAAATAAATATTTAGACGCTGGTCCTGGTCTTCATAAAGAACCAGTGGTCAGTTTGACTGCCACTACTGTTGGCCTGAGTGCTACGTGACCACAACCACATGACGCTTGCAGGGGCATCATGACCACCACACAGCCTCCACAGACACATTGACTTCAATGTGACCTCTCTGAGACAGAGACAGGGCTGACTATTGCTGTTGTGCAGGTGGTATAGAGCTGGCGATCGGGAGCCAATAACCCTTTGAGGAACTGGAACGCTTCCAACTGTATTCTGAAACTTCCTGCCGCACTGTAACCAGGTCTGTCTCGAGCTGGCTTCAGACAGTGCTGGCATGGCCAGGATTTGACAACAGACTATCGGGTGCATCAATACACCAGAGCCAAGTGTCTGAACAGGATGAGCCACCCAGTGGGCACAATATACATTTTGTACATAAGTCACAAACACTCTATACTTCCAAATTCGATATAGAATTTTCACAAGTTGAGCTGAGGTAAAGACCTTTACTAAAGGACACTACGGCAGATCTCCAGCTCCAGCTGGAGAAACCCCCTCAACGCCCCCCTGGGCCTCAAACACACAACCCTCAGGCTTATGCTGGCCTGGGAGAGAGCTTTGGAGCGCAGAGGAACAGAAAAGGAAAATTACATCCCATGAGGCTTTGGGGATTTCACCACCTTCCCCTGCTAACTCCTCAACTTCCCTCAAGGGTTCAAACTCTACAGAGAGTTTAAGCCAGCTCTTTTGTCTTTGTTTATTTTCATTACAAAAGATTGCCCACATAAAAAGTCCAAAAACTGAAAAGTCCCCATAGCTCACCCCCTGTCCTCTCTCTTGGGGACCAAGATTCTTCTGAGAGGCACGTTTTTAATAATCAAAAAAATCATATTCCTATCCAAAGAGATGTGGGTAATCAAAACCATTGACGTTTGCATATGCAGTGTTGTTATTGGTCATAAATCAAGGTGACAACAGAAATTCTCATACATGCACAAACACACACATGCACATGCATGTGTGTGTGCCACATGTTTGCTCACACACATCATACAACAAGCACGGGAGCATAAACACTACAGCTTAAGCAAGCATGAGGTAATTGTTCCCCAATGAAAGTAAATAAGAATTTCATTCATCATACAGAATCAGATTAGAGTGTGAAAGAGGAGGATGAAGCCACATGTTATTCAAGGGTGATGCGTGTGTGTATAATTAAAGGCACACAACAAGCGGGACGACCATGACAAAGCGATACATCTTTAAAAGCAGGCCTTCAGAGAGCAGTAAATTACACCAGATCTGTGACTGAACCATGGCAGTTCAGCAGCTCAGCACAGGGCTTTTCACATCCCATCTCTCAAATCTGTGGTGCAGAGGACTCAAAGCTTTGGTTAAATTCATATTGTGTCTTTGGGCTCTTTGTGTGTGTCAGATGTGTGTGTGTGTGTGTGTGTGTGTGTGTGTGTGTGTGTGTGTGTGTACGTGTGTGTGTGTACATGTGTGTTTGCTTGTGTGAGTGCACAGGCTGGCATGAACCCACCTTGTGTTCTAGTTCTGTTGTTCTGTCTGCTCCGGACCTGTTCTGTCCAGAGAGTGGGGTACTGGGAAATTATGTCTAAAAAGGTAAAATACAAATTCCTGTGTTCAAGAACATGCAAGGATTCTGTTTATCTCTTATATAAATAAGCATATCTGATTGTCAGTGCTAAATCCCTGGTAATGGTCCCCATTAGGATTGTAATAGGAAAGTTTAAGAACAGGAGTTGTAATAAACAGTATTAACTAACTTAAGTAATGCAGTTACAATTCCCATGACATAGTATACATATTGTGGTGAATCAAAATATTGTGCACAGCTGCAAGAAAATACAAAGCTCAATCTTTTTGTGCATCCGATGTCAATAGAATGGTAATTACATGGTAATTACACACAGATAAAGGATATTTTGAGATTTGCTGAAGAAGCATGTTTTTCAGTGTACTGCTGCCAAGATTGTTGTAGGAAACTTGGCCTCCCATGACAAATTCTGGCAATAAAATTAACAGGGATTGACAGAGTGGGTGCAGCTGTGGACTTTGGGATTTAATTAGAGACCATTGACTCATTACTGACGCACTGGTATTACACTGACGTACTAATGCTCTCTAAATATGTAAAAACATGTTTTTATGTTAAAAAATATTAGTGATGATGAGGATGATGATACAAATGATAATATCAATAATAACAATAGTCTTACCTTCCTCGTCTGTGGAGGGTGGTGACTCAACGATTAATCCTGCAGTTTCATCTGTATTCAGAATGGAAAAGATTTGCAAGGAGACTACAATTATGAGAGTAAGCTAGCCTTGTCAACATTTTCTTTAGTCTTTGATTTGCACATTGCCCGGCCAAAGGCGATGGAGAACAGGTACTGAGAGAGAGTGAGGGAGGAAAGAAAAAATAAAATGCATGAGAATGTTCAGAAAGATCAAGAGGAGAGAAAGAAAGAAGAAAGAGAGAGGGTAAGAAAGAGGAAAAAGAGGCAGTTTGTGTGAGAGGAAACAGAATATGGGTATGGAAAAAACATGTACTGTACACATCTTTATATGGGTGTGTGCTTCTGAGTATTTGTGATTGAATGCCTTTTGTGTGTCAGTGTTTGTGTGTGTGAGTGTATGTGTGTGCATGTGTTTTTGCTAGAAAATCCAAAAAATATTAGCCATGGCACCTTCCTCCAGTACTCCAGCCTTGGTATTTTTATGATTTTCACTGCTGCAGAGGCAATGGGTTAACATTTCAGACAGGAGCAAAGAGGAAAGGAGAATGCCATGTTAAATGGGAGAAGGTTAATCAGGACTGTTCAGGTCTTTCCTCCATCAGAATTCAAAATGGAGAAAACTATGGAAAGGAGAGAAAAGAGGGAGGTCAGGGGTTTTCTCTGCCATGCCCCTTGCCAGTCTGCTTTGCAGGAAAAAGAAATCACATTGTTTCAATGGAATGGAAAAATTTGCATTGCCAAATAAATACAGTACAGCTACCAGACACACATGTTTGAGATGAAATGATTACAACTGGGAGGGTTCAGGCTGGCGCTGTTTGTTTTTTGGGAGCAAGATTGAGAAAGATGTTGAGGTGGTTAAAGCAAACTCCAAGCCACAGTCGGTTAACCTCAAAGAGGTCGCGACCCACTCGTTCAACACGGAGGAGGGCAGCTCCACTCCTGAGGGGACCCGGTGGTTTTGGGTTTTCATACCAGCTCGCAACAGGATTGCATAAACTGAACAGGAGGTTGAGTAACTTTGGGAGCTGAAAATCTCTCTGCCCACTCCCCAGTCCATAAGACCACATGAAATCAAGAACTTCGGTTCAGCAACACTAATCAGAAACTGAAATCTTCTGCAAAAGAACGGTTTATGGTTTGAAGCTATTAGAATATTTACTGAACTAAGGCGAAAAAATTAAAAGAGCATGTACTCATACAATTTGAAATTACAGACCAGGTTGAGTATTCTGTTTATGAACCCAGTGACATGAAAAATAAAACTCCAATTCTAGCTCTAACTGCAAGTGTCTCTGAAATCAACCAGTCAGTTCATTTTTAAAGACAGAAAATGAGAGGAAGAAAGACTGTGTGAAAGAATGAAACCGAGAGAGGGAGACAGAGAGAGAATAATGATTTGCTTGAGGCCCTTTATTTAGTATTAAGTCTAAGTACACAGAGGGAAAAGTACTATGTACATATTACAAATACGTACATGTTATTAAAGTAGATTAATCAACGAAACAAAGAAAAGTGAACAAAGAAAAAGAGAGAAAGAAAACAGTACCCATCAAGTGGAATACACAAGAAGATCCGAGAATAGGGCTGAAAGAAAAAAGGGAAAAAATGGAATCCAAGGGAATCATCCTCCTGTGTGTAAAGAGAAAGGACACAAAGAACTGAAGCATCATGGGAAAACTTATATTAGCTGGGCTGCAAACCTCCCTCTCTTTCTCAGTATCACCTGCACTTCTAAGTGAATTTGCTGTAAAAGACAGGCTGTTATTTTAATCTCTCACCAAAAGCCCTTCCCCTTGCGGTATGGCAGCAACATGTGTGAGAACACTGAGGGAAGCAGAGCTATAAAAACACACATCACTGCATCCTTTTCTTCCTCCGCTCTGTTACCACATTGCACTCACACTGCCTCCAGGCAACTCCCTTTTTCAATGGACACAACATTACAGAAACAAGCTCCAACAGGTGACAAGAACACACACATACACACACACACACACACACATACACACACATACACAAGTATGAGCAGACCCATAAACACAACTTTCATGAATGCTTGCAGGAACAAACAGACAACCAAAATGTAAGTGATGTGTTTCAAGATTTTTCAGGAAAAAATCTGTTTCCCATACAATATTTACCTGATTTTCCAGGTTCTTTGGGGTTGACCCTTTCTTGTTTTGGTCCTGAAAAAGCAATGGGGGAGGGGGTTGGTGGGAAAAAGTGTCTTAAATTTCATTTCACCACTGAACTTCAGTCACGTTACACTTATGAGGAAATGTTACGGTTATGAAAATAACCTGTTGGCAGATTGCTTTGTATTCTGAATCATTCAGAGTTTAATCTCTTCTGGCTCCTTCTTCTTCTCAGAAATCCATTGACAACAGAGAGTTTATAAATGGAGAGTATGCATGATAGCCAGAACAGAAACCCAAAGCTTACCATTTTAATTAGGCATGTAAGAGCTCATTTTATGCATCATTTTCTTTTGTCAAATTAACGCCAGTACTGTTGTTTCCCTTTTGATTAGGCCTTCAGTAGGGGTACATACACAGTGCCCTTTAATGTGAACATCACCAGGTTATAAATCCCTCAAAAACTGTCACACATCTTAAGCACTGTTCAAGGCACCCAAGTCGAAAACTCCAGGACTTAACAAACTATCAAACAGGCCAACAAACACCGATATGCTCCATAAAGACACGTAAGGTCACATGGAAGATTTCATTGAGACTCAGTAAAATGCAGTTCCCACTGTCCAGAATCACCCTAGAGTTAACTCAATAATGCATGCAATCATACCTACAACAGTGTCCCTATAACTGAAATCACATTCAGTACTAACACGCCCTGAAGAGGAGCAGGCATGTGGAGTCAGTTATTCAGTTGTGTCGCATATGCTGTCATCTGGGTAACCTCAGGCTGCTTGCATTTTTACCTATTGTGCAATTACACAGCTGGATTTTTACTGAAGTGGTTCACATTAAGCACTTGGCCATAAGAGTAACTGTGGGGACTCACCGGGGATTCAAACCCACAACCATCTGATGTTAAAGGCCCCACATATAATTTAATATACTGTAAATCATGTGTCAGCGATAGAATATGCTGTTGAAAGCCATCTGCTTGAAATGTGGATGCCTCTAGCACTCAAGCTTTCAAATTGTTTATTGAGCAGCTGAAACTGTTCTCTTTGGAAAAAATAGGATTTTTCTGATTCATAATCAACGGGCATAAATTTTCCTCCTCATCACTTCTCGCCTTCTAGGTAACAATCTTTTCTCAGAATTTTGATCAAACTGTGTATTGGGATAACTTCTCCAAAATGGCCTGTTATGTGAACAACCAAGAACACACAGACTTTATTTCAGCAACGCTCCCCAGAGGGTGCTGTGTTCAGCCCACAACCCCCTGCTTGTGCTTGGTATTGGTCAAACAGTCCAGAGTGCCCAAAGTGTACAATAGCAAAGGCATTGTGGTATGGGACCTGGGCACTCATCTCCAGGGAGGGCCCCTCTAAATGAGCCCTCTTTCACATAGTTTAACTGAGCTGATTCCCCTTGTGTACTCCTACAAAAACCATCTCAACCCCTTCAAAAAAACACAAACAACAGGAACATAAACTTGTACACACACACAGGCACACTTACCTACATACACATTTACACAGGTATGCTCTTTCACCCATACACACACAAAAAGATGAGCAAACACATAGACACACAAGTACATTCACTCATACACATCACACACATGCACAGAGAAGCATTGGTATAAACATGCACACAAACACACACACAGACACACACACACACACACACACACACACACACACACACACACACACACACACACACAAATATGCAGTCAAATCCATTTCAGCCCAAACAAACAAACACAAAAAACCAACAAGAAAAACTAAATTGAATGCAGAAGTTGGATTATGTGATAATTATGAGCCATGTGGTGCTTAAAGGGGGTTTCTCAGTAGAGGCACACACCAAGACAGGCAGACACATGTGCAAACACACACACACACACACACACACACACACACACACACACACACACACACACACACACACACACACACACACACACACACACACACACACACACACAGTTTCACACAAAGCTTCACATATGGACACATACTCTTATTATAACCATCTGGGGATAACCAGCAAGTTTGGATGCAACATGACAGGGACATTTTAATGTAACTTTGACTGGACTTTTTTTTTTTGACGGATTTCTTCTAAGAACGTTTGGATGTTCTGGTCAGAACTTTATTTCACAACCAAATGGGAGTCTAATTCTTGAAATGTTTTGTGTTAGCTTGGAATCTCTTCCCAGAAAGTCATGTTTAATAATCTCCCAGTACAGGGCCCTCAAACTGTGCCCTCTTTGCCCACACCAGCCTGCCTACCTTGGCATCGTGGTTTCTTGTTGGCCACAGCTGATCCACTAATGGGCCGCCCGTTGGGCGTGACGCACCAGCAGTATCCTGTGTAACTGTGACACTGCACCTATAAAGGACACATGTAGCACACATCAGGAAGATGCATAACGCACAAGAGCACAGGAAGCAGACTGTAGCGCCAATGATTAATGTCCTGCAGCCAAGTTTGTTTTGAGCCCCTCCTTCCTGAGGCCGATGGATAATTCACAGGCAGTAGGAGAGCACATAAAGTTGGAGCATTTATCTTTTCAATTCCAATTTTTGATTTTAATTTCTTATATCACTAAAGATTTGATCACTCTGTCTCTGTGTTGGTCTCTGTCTTTTGCTCTTTCACTCTCTCTCACTCTCTCTCACTTTTGCTCTCTCTCACCCTCACCTCGCTGTAAGTTCCATCAGGGTTGCAGACCGGAACAAAGACCTGTGGGAAGAGCTTCTTAGCCTGCTGCTCAGTGTACTTCTTCTCTGCCACACATCTTGACGTATCTAAAAAAGACAAACACAAGCTATTGCAGGTATCACATTTTCAGTAAAAACATAGCAATAAATGTCATTTGTATATGACAACATTTTGCAAAAACAAAGAGGGAGCCAGGCACAGTAAGAGAGAGAATTAAAAAAGGAGAGAGGGGTATTATTCAAGATGTTTTCTGAAGCAGTGGAGACTCCTCTGGCTGGGAAGTGACCCAACATCCCGATCTTATTAAGGCCACTGCCTCCTAACCAGTCCCACACCAGTTCAAGACCGACTGCTAAAACAATTAAGAGACTGGGACAACTCACTGACTGGCCAGAGGGTTTCAGTGAGCTGTGGAAAAGGGCTGATTCAAAGCAAAATTATAGGCCAGGATCAGAGAAGTATTCACTTTCTTTCCCTCTCCTTCTTTCTCCATTCCCTCTCTTTTTGTCCTTCTTGCTTCCCATGTCTCCCTCTTTTCTCCTTTTTTCCCCTTCCTCTTTCTTTCTCCTCTTCCTTCCCCTTCCATCCTTCCCCAGGTTCTTCTCTAAAGCATATTACATTGGGCAACGTTTCATTTGTCTGTTGTTTTCCTATACCTATTTCACTCTTCTTCATCTTCCTAGAGGAATAGCTTTCCTCTCACTTCAACATTTCCTCCTCCTCTCTCTGAAGTGGTGGAGGTTTGGGGACAGTTATAAGAAGATTAAGATGAGGGAGAAATCAGAAATGTCATGCAAGAGTCACTGGAGGAATACAAACAGGAACCAACAGGAGAGAAAGCACCTCGCGACTCAGTTCCTCCTCAAAAAGGCAGACAGCGGAAAGAACGCCAGAATAATGAGGTGATTCCAGGTCATGTGACCCAAACGAACTGGTATATTTCAGACCACGCTCCACTGTCACGGGTGTGGGGGAACAGGGCGTGGGATGCAAGAGTTTTGGTTGTGGGTGACTGGACGGAACCAGGGGTAATAACGGGGGGGGGAAGGGGAGGAAGAGTCTATAGTTAGCCTCGCTGGAAAATCCCAAAGCACTGCTCCTCTTTCCGGGGGTTCGGACCAACCAGCTGGAAAAACTGACAGGACAGTTGAATCATCTGCTCGAACTGATAGAAAACAAATGTAGTGCCAGTCTTTGCCATGCGCCTCAAACCCTGGCCTCCTCACAGGCCCTCACTGTGCTCCCCTCAGGACCAGTCCCGCTTTGGTTTATTTCTGGGCTCTGCAAACCGCAAAGAAGTCTGTTTTTTAGCTTTTTTTCCTCCCCCATACCCTTGTTTTCTTTTTTTGTTTCCAGGAAGAGGCGAGGGACTATGACTCTAACACTGACACTCACAATGAGACTTTCATAGATCTGCTCTCTTTCAGCCGCCTAGCTGGAAACCGCCATTCTCCGATGATCCAGATGTCCAGACCCGTTGGGTTGCCATGGCACTCTGAGGAGGCATGAAATCTGAAAGTTCTCTACTATCCGAAGGGTCTTTCTCTCACTTCTTCTCCCCAGCCCCCCACCCCGCCACCCACTCCTCCTGCCTCTCCCCCTCCACCCCCATCAGTGATCTGCATTCATGGGGGAAGAATGAGGCTTTATTTGTGCCGCCGTGGCGATGAAGCGGAGGGGAGTCACGTGATGTACAGAGGGTCTTCCTGCCCAGAGGGCCCGTGAGGAAGAGGCCTGTGAGTGGGGTGACCTGGGTGGGTACAGTGCTGACCTCCATGGGTAGCCATACCCTTGTTTCTCTCCTCTCTCTCACGGTGACCATCTCCAGGCCTAGCACCTCCAACGCGCACTCTCTCTAATGTGTTCTGCCCCATCCCTGCCAGGCATGGTCTTCATCTGCAGGTTTCCCTTCTGCTCATTTTTCCCTTAAATCCCTCCATTATACCAGACTGAGAGCTGTAATGTTGTGACTAATGGGAGCAAATCTGACCCCCAGATGCCAGCTGTGCTGCTGCAGTGAAATAGTGCCTCAGTGAGGAGCCACTTACCTACGCTTTCACCCAAATGCTTAATGTGAACTTTGGTGAGGCATGTGCTCATTTTTTTTACTCAGAAGGTGAGGCATAAAAAAACACACCCAGGAATTTCTGTTTTCAGTCTCCGCAACAGCTGCTAAACAAGACGTCACTTTTTATCCCACAAGCACAGTAAACACGTACAAATGAAAATCTACAGCCTTTTCACAAAGCATCATTCATTCCTGCTTCACTCTGCAGTCTGCCTCCCCTGTCGTCCTCCTACGACGATATGCATTTCTTGGGGAATTCAGGGGAACATTAATAAAACAGAGTGTTCCATGTTTAATAACACTGAGCACAATGCAATGCCTCTCTGAACTACTGCATCAGTGAAGCTCTATGTAGTACTTCCATAATAACTGTTCTGCTGCACGCGGCTTTCCTTCCCTGTTCTAAGCGTCTCTGCTCACTGCTCTTCTGCAAAGCTGAAAGGAAAATTTTGAGCAGTGTCAAGCTCCTTAGCTGTAATTGCAGGTGAAACATTAGTTATCCTAAAATGAATTCATCCTTAAGTAAATCATTGACCAGGGGTGTGGAGGCGTGAGGTGGCCACTGAGGCGCGACTGGTGACCTGACCTTTGCAGGGTCCACGGATGACCTCCAGCTCGGGGTCACGGCACTTGGCGCGGAGAAACTCGCACCGTGACATGAAGGTTCGTCCATCTGAGGCACAAAGGGGTTTCCGCGGGACGCTGGTGCAGTCCATGTTACACTCTCTGTCCTGGTCCACACGCAAGAACTACACAGAGGAGAGGGGGAAAAGAGAGAGTGGAGTCAAGAAGAAATGGAAGGAATACAGAAAGCAGGTACATATCATATAACATATTCACACACATATCCACAACGCACACACACACACACATACACAAAATTCTGCCATCACAGGCCTACGTGAGGTCTTGTCAGACAACTCCCAGGCATCTCTGCTTCTGCCCCTTTTGTTAGGTGGCCGTGCCAACACCTGTGCAGGTATTCACAGAGCCTTCTCCCAACGCTTCTCCCTGAGATGTTTGACTTGGGATGAAAAGGGAAACAGCGAGTTTGGACTCCAAGCCTAATGCTGAGGATCACCAGTGTCAATGCAGCTATTGTGTGTAACTGCTAAATTACCCCGCCAACTGCCACTCCACAAAGGGCCCGACACCCGGCTGGGGTGCGCACCGATGAATGAGGAGTCAGTGAATAGCAGCAGAAAAAAGCTCAACAAACTGGATGTCTGTTCTGTGGGGCTATGAAGAGGTGTTTTCCTTTCACTGTAGTCTTTTCTGTGCATGCAAAGACAGCTCGAGGAGACTGCAGTGAGAAAACAAGAGAGAGTATGAAATGTGTCAACCTGTGATAAGAGCTCTGTGAACTCACAGGTGCCTTGCTATGTGTCATTTAGCTTTGAAAGCTACAAGGCCTTTAAAACCAAATTAACCATTTTTACAAAGGAATGTACAATTGTACATAGAATCAACATACTCAGATATTCACACACACACACACACACACACACACACACACACACACACACACACACACACACACACACACACACACACACACACACACATACACAGAGAAGCTTTGCACATGGAAAAATACACAAACACTCTCAAACACTTACACACCCACACACACACATGCATACACACATATCTACATATGTATGAAGGGAAGGACAAAAAAATTACGATATTGTGATGATATTTCTGTATTTTGAATGTCCAATTGTCCAATTTGCTACTTAAAGACTGGTTACAAAGCAAAATTCATACAATCAAACATCTGCAATAACCATATTGTACTTTTTTTTTTCAAATTGATACAGGTATCGTGCTATTTATGGACATTGAGAAATCCAAAATAATTACCATTATACATATTTGTGTCATATGCGCACACACCACACACACGCACAGGATTGTACGCATCATTGGAGAATCCAAGCGCTCCCGTTCCTCTCCCTATTCCCCAAAATTTCCCGTGTTGCATAAATCAGAGTGACTGGGCGTGTCCCTGACCAGCAGTCAGGAGTGCAGTGGTACATTTGTTCCTTCAGAAATTTTAACAAATGAAGAAAGAGCCTAGCTGAGCCGTGGGTCCCAGACCCTCTCCGCCACGCACCTGGATCCAGCCGTGGGATCGAGGCAGCGCCCTCGGCACTCACACACAGTCTCTCTTGTCCTCTTTCATCATAAATCACCAAAAAGAAATAAGTGGGCCGTTTCTAACACACAGGAAGAGCTGCCGCAAGGAAGAAACCTTCAGATTGAATGAAGGGATGACCCTTTTTTCTTTCTCTTTTTCAAAGTTACTTTTTTCTTTTAGACTGACTTGTCATCATTTTACAAAAAGTCAAAATAAGAAAACTCTTACAGGTGCTTTATGTCTTCCCGCACAGCACAGCCTCTCCTCCCCTCAGCCCTCATCTTTGGTCTTTCACTACCCCAAATCCTTCTTTAATTATTGATCTAATAATAAAAACCACAATTTAGTATCAGTGCAGTGCTGCCTGCACTGCTGGTGCTGGTTCTGACTGACAGTCACAAACTGTCTCGGGTCAGCGAGCAAGCGTCTACCCCCCAGTCTGGATTCCCCCCAGCCATGACCTTCCTGCACTCATCTCTCTTTCTTTTATGACTCTCAGTGAATAAAGAGCACAAGCATGAAAGAGCTGTCAAAAACGTCTTTGACGGAGGTCACACTAAACTAGGCCAAAATCAGCTCTGATAATGATCAGCATGTCCATCCGCCCAGCCAAACTACCCCAGCCAACCACCCACCCAGAACCCCCTTCAGAGACAAGCACCTGTGGAGAGAGAGAGAGAGAGAGAGAGAGAGAGAGAGAGAGAGAGAGAGAGAGACAGAGAGAGAGCAATGATTTATGCAAAGGAGAGAAAAGGAAGGGATTCTATGCGAAACATGGAGGAGCTATCCTCATTCTCTGTAATCCACTTTCTGAAAATTCCTGAGTGAAAAACTTGATGAACAAAAACTGACAAAAAAGAAAATGAGCAAATGCATGGCTGAATATAATTCTTTCAAAGTGTGGTGGGGGCAGTATCTGCCATTACAGATGTGAGCGCTGGAGCGAGGTGATGACCAAAGGGTGGGAGATGGACAGGCTGGTGACATCTCACTCTGGCCTCGCAGACAGAGTGGGTGGACTGCCACCATAACAGAAAGGACTGCTTCTGGTGGCGTGAATCCTTTTTATGTTCCGGCTCTGTGAAGTGGAGAGCACTGGCTATGACTTGCATCACAGCTAAGAAAAAGCGGAAATAAAAACCAAGTTTAATACGGAAAAAAAAAAACTTTGACAGATTTTTTTCAAAGGCCCACCAGCATACAAATCAAATCCTATTACCACCCCCTCCCACCACAACCCCCCCTCCCCACCCTCCCAGCCCTGTCCCACACACACCCGGCTCTCCAGCTCAGTGACATTGTGCAAGTGAATGACCCGCGCCGAAGGCGAGGCTCCAACAGAGAGCATATTGTGGGACGATGAGGGCCGCTGGGGCGGGTCGGCCTCTCTCCTGCGGCCCCTGAGAGGCCCCTCACACCACGGCCTGAAGGGTCAATGGGGGCCCCAGCTGAGCGCCGTTGCAAAAGTGTTAAACCGTCTCGGCGGGAGTTTCCTGCACAGACGCTGGGATTCTCTGGGATTCATTAGTCTCCAGCATGGTGGAAAAGGAAGAAAGTGACAGGTTTTAACCAGGCTATTAACTCAATCAAAGGGAAAAGCATTTAATTGCTGTGAAAGATGTAAAAAAGGCTGCTGTGAAAGGCCCCTGGTAGTCATGTGAAAAAAGAGGGTTTTTTTTTTTTTTGCTCTTCTGCAGGTGCAGGTTTTAAGTGTGAGAGCAGGAGGCAGAGGGCTTGTATTGCAGTAAAATGTGTGAAACAGAGTTATTCATTTGTTTTTCTGTCCTTTTTTTCAGAATTGAGAAACACTGTCCCCAGCCACACTCCTTATGAGGGAAAAATGTCCTCAGAAATAACACTGCTCTTACTTTCTTTAGCTGCCTGCGACAAACAAAACATCCACAGGGGATTTGTGAGTAACTCAGATTCAGGAGCAGAATGGATATTCCTTACATGGACTCACAGAGCTCTTTCTTTGGGCTGTGAAAATTGCGAGTAAAAACCATGGCCACTTTTCCCTTCTTTCTGCTCCATGTTTACCTCCAGCACAAATACACAAACAAATGCACACAAGCATACAAAAATGATCAAGCATACAAAATTGATACAAAAACGATCATGCTCCTGATTCAAGTTTTTCATGTTCACTTCCACATGATGATGTCTCAGCTTGCAAGTGCAGAGTTTAATATGTAGAAATGAAAAACATGGTTGTAAAGTGGACTGACTAGTTCACCTTTCACCTCATCATAACCATCCCCATAATACACTCAGCACCATGGGACACACCAATGTTGCCAACTGTTACAACAGACACTGTTCAAAAACCCAGTCTTCACACCGCAAGGAATGAGGGCACCTCTGCTCAGATGGGTGTTTGGGTGAGTGTGTCCAATGAAGGAAAGGCCAAGTTGGCCCAGTATTGTGGCCATCTCTGTGCATGTGCATGCATATGGGTGCATGTATGAACATGGCTAGGTGGCTGCACAATTTCATATGTGTATGTGCATGTGTTTGTGCGTGTGTACGTGAATGTGCGTGTATAAATCTGGATGTGTCTGTACAATGCTTTGTGTGCGTATGTGTACGTGTGTGTGATTGTGTGACCCTGGCTGTGTGTCTGCCCATCTGTGTGTGTGTGTACTTGTGTGACCCTGGCTGTGTGTCTGCCCATCTGTGTGTGTGTATGTGTGTGTGTGTGTGTGTGCTTATGTAACTCTGGCTGTGTGTCTGCCCATCAGTTTTGTGTGTGTGTGTGTGTGTGTGTGTGTGTGTGCTTGTGTAACCCTGGCTGTGTGTCTGCCCATCAGTTGTGTGTGTGTGTGTGTGTGTGCTTGTGTAACCCTGGCTGTGTGTCTGCCCATCAGTTTGTGTGTGTGTGTGTGTGTGCTTGTGTAACCCTGGCTATGTATCTCTGCACAATGCTGCATTTCCTCACACATTCCACAGCCCCCTCTACATGCATGGTGTGCCGCTCTGCCCTTTGACCCTCAGGTTAACGACCCACGGCCATTTGTTTCCATTTGGATATTAAGGCATTTTAATGCTGCCAATAAATAAAGCCGTCGGGGGCAGGGGCTGTCACACCAGGCACTAAATCACCTGCGCTGGGGCTCTGACATCATGCATTCCACAACATCTCCATTCCCGCACGCTGTTCACTTCTCTCTTGTTTCCCTCCTCTCTCCTTTGTATGTCCTTCCCCCTTTCAAATCCAGGAACAGTAAACACAGAGGGGGTGGCAGGTAACCCCATAATGGACGCGCTTGCGGCCATGTGGAGTGTGCTGATACGTTTGGCCTCCGGCTCTGTGCAGTGCCGCAGCAGCCCAGGCCCCAGATTCCAGGGGCTGCCTCATCATCCGCCTTTTCTTGGCCTCAGCCCATTGCTGCATAGTTGGCCGGCAGAGCTCTGGTTTGACCCGGGCCAACAGAACACCATACAGACCCCTACTAACAATGCCGTCATCACCGTCCTGACAAGCCAGGAGATAACCATTCCTGCAGACTCCACCAGCCCAGCCAGACTCAGCGCACATCAAGATTCTGTCAGACCTGATGTAACGCACCCAGAGATTCCATCAGACAAGGCTCAGAGTTACTTCCAGAAATACTATTCAGACCAGACTTAGGCACTCAGATAGTCTGTGAGCAATGATTCAGCACATACACAGAACTGATGAAACAATACAGATCTATAATATCCTTTTCAGTGCAGAATTATCCTCATGCCTTCCTATATTATATAATGTACAATACGCTACAGTATCTGATCTATAGTGAGGAGGATTCAGGGCTTAACCAGTATTTTGGAACATTATACAAATGAAGAATGTAATTGAAATGGGTTTGATATTCTATGTGATATTCACGCTTGCCAGTAAAAGCCATTCACAGGAATTTGTAGAGGTTGAAAGGAAGAGGGGAGAAAGTGATGTCATTGAAAGCTGTCAATAGTATCACCTCTTTACCATAACAACCCCTGGTCCTCACCTGTTCCATAACAAGATAATGTTCTTTTAATGCTCACTGATGGAAACAGCAATCCCAATGTACAGCAGTTTAAGCTGTGTTCATACACAGTAGAATGCATTGCTTCCACTCAGCATGCTCACCTGCAAAAAACTTGAATGGCTCAAACTACTGTGCACTGGTAGTACATATCCATCAATGATGTCTCAGCAGGTCTGTGGCACAGTGGATTCATTATGTGTCAGATGTGGTAGCCAAGGAATCATTACTCATGTTGATCACACAATTTTTTTCACAACTCCTTTTGTTTGGTTTTTTGTTGGTTCTGCTCAAATTTCCCTGTGTCATACTCGATCTTTTAGGTATCGCAAGCAAAAGACAAAATTTAATTACTGTGTATTGTTTTGTAATTTATGTGTCATTACAAATTACAATTTGTCAGTATGGTGAAAAAATCAAACAACCCTATTTTCTTCAGATATTCAGTCAGTTTTCATAGGGAATCTTAACCACGCATAAAATACCACATCAACAACAACAGCAATAATAATAATAATAATAATAATAATAATAATGGTTCGTTGTTCTGCCGTGGCATGAGTCATGTACTGGTCAAACCGCAACTCAGAAAGCTCTCTACTTGAAAGAATCTCGTTCGGGCAAACGTCTTGGACGTCGGAATGTTTAGACCAGCATTCTGGAAGTTCAATTAAACCTCATACTTTCCATTTTTGCTGACGGTTGGTTGACAATATTTTACTTTCTGAAAATAGACCATATGATTCACTTATACAGCGATCAGTTTAATGCGAAAACGGCATGACCGACAAAAGAAATCATACTTTATAAACTGAGATTCTCAGAATGCTTCCAATGATCATTTCCGTTTGCTACTATATAACCAATTCCACATGTAGGCTATCTTTTCTGTTCTGAAATGATTTATGGTATATTACTATATTATATTTTATGTCTGTTATTACTGTTATTATTGTTGTTGCTGTTGTGGTTTAGTTGCTGTTACTATTATTATTACAACAACAACAACAACAACAACAACAACAACAAAACAATAATAATAATAATAATAATAATAATACTAATACTACTACTACTACTACTAATAATAATAATAATAATAATAATAATAATAATCCGCTACTACGCTGCTCTTGAAATCAGTCCATGTGAGTCACACATAAGCAGAAAAGTTTTTGACAAACCAAGAATGAAACTACAGACAGGGTCCACGCTATCGTATGGGGTTCAAAAGTGCGTGTGTCCTCACCGTGAGCGCGGAGAACTTCTGAGTGCCCCCAGCGCATAGGAGGCAGAACAGGACCAGCAGCGACGAGACGTGCATCTTGATGGTCTTTCACACCGCGAAGCTCCGTAAAAATCCACACTACACCCACCTCGATCTTCTGGTCTGCACAGATGCCCCTGAGCCTGCCCGTACCAGCTGCCTTTGCACACTATTGCTATCTTCTTTCTTTGCACGACCTGTGCTCCTTACCATAAAACCCTCGCAACAGTTTGACGTTAAGTATTCACAACAGGGTAATATGATGCAGGTTAATGTCTACCTCTTCAACGCGATTGTGTTCAACTTTTTAAGTATCACGTATTTCACTCTCTATTATCCCTCTCTGCCACAGTGAAATTCACTTCTGTTTCAACTTTCCTAACCTTTTTCCTTCCACTGAGTCCTCAAGTCCCTCTTTATTATACTCTGTCCTTTCTTTTCTGTCTTCTTTTTCTACACTCCACACCCCCTCCCTTGCCTCGTATTTGTCGGATGAGATCTCTTATCGGATGCAGGCAGCGCCTCGCCGGTAGGTACGTAGGTAGGTAGGTAGGTAAGTTTTGAAGGAATCTTTAAGCTGCTGGTAGCTAACACAAACACCGCGGGTATTCCTTTCTGTCCCCCTTTTTATGAAGATTTTTTTTCTTTTTTTAACCACCACAGATAATCCTCCTGTGTTTTGTTCTCAGATATGTCGTGAAGTTTTTTTTCTTGTCGTCCGTGAAATGAAGAAAACCAGGCTGCGCCTTAGATGGAGAGCACAGCTTGTGAGTCTGGGGGAGAACTTGTAAGAGTCAGGGTGCACCACTTTGTCCTGCCTACAACTTGTAGCTTAACTTGAGGAGCTCTCTCTCTCTCTCTCTCTCTCACACCTCTCTCTCTCTCTCTCTCTCTCTCTCACCCTCTCTCTCTCTCTCTCCAGAAATTCTTGATGCTTCCTGTTCGTTGATATGTTTGCATACATCATAGGCAATACAGCATTCATGTCTATTGATCTCTAGTATAACATTCATTTCTGTATGTGGAAATCATTACTGAAATGACACACATGTTGGTTCACATTGACTACATGTATAAAGATTATACTTAATGACCCATACAAAAACATATTCAACTGGTTACCCTATGGCAACCTTACCACATGTACTCTACAGGTTTAACTGGCAGTGAGAGGAAGAAAGTTGATCCATTATCTCATGACTATTGTGTAGCCTATAGATTGTCATGTTTTTAAGTCCAGTCAAAAGAATGACCTTTTTCTGATTTGTTCTCATTTGATTCAAAAATAACTTAATAGTGGAAACTAACAGGCTTTTTTAAAATAAATAACTAAATAAATGTTAGGACAATCCCATTTAAAGCTCTGGTCAAAGCCAGCCACGCGCTGCCAGGCCCTTAACCATGTAATTTATGGCACCCTTCTCCGGTCCAGCGAGCTGCGAAATTAGGTGTGCGAACCCCGACATGCCCTGCGCGAGAATGGAATAGTTTGGGAGGCACTAACAACTACACCCTTTGCAGCATGTTTATAGTACACACATGGTGACATGACTTTACAAGTATTAAAACTGTATGTGTGCGTGCATGTGTGTTTGTGTGTATGTAATGTGTGAATGTGTGTGTACTTGTGTGCATGCATGCAGTCCATTTTTCTTGTACCAGCACAAAACGGTATTCAGTTGATACACATATGTGAAATTTAAGAAAATCTACTGAGAAAGAATGCATTTTATCACTTAGTCATTGTATTGCAACCAGAGAGAATGAATAGTAAAGCTTTTAGAAAATATTGTTCCTATTTATATCAAGCAAACATATGGTGTTAGTTATAGTGGCATAAAATAAAAGATCATAACTTTTTTTTTTATTGTTGCATTCCACAAAGATTAAGACAGAAGTATACATATATTTTCTCCCCCCACAAGATAAACTATGCATATACAGTATGGGGAAATTCACTCCAGCATTTTACATGTATTGCTATTCATGAAATAAGACCATTGAATACCCACGTAATAGCTGGTTTTTTGTTTGTAATATAATCAACAATCTTGTTGAATCATGTATCCAGTATGAACCACTAGTTTATTCATTTTGTAGAGGTAATGATCTCTTTTCATTTTAACTTATTTTATTCACATTCAAACCATTGACATAGATTATGAGAGTAGTAAGGGACTTGTCCCGCTAACCATCTGAAGAAACATAATTCATCTCCCCCTCATTTTCTGAGTAACAAAGCCTTTAGATGCCATGCTAGCTCTGCCTAAAAGTGTCCTCCTACTTCTGAAATGGGACCTACACCACTGTTCAAGGAAACTCTTGAAAGCTAAACATAAGCCCTCAAACAGGTTAACTTAATGATGCAGTGTCCTTCTTTTTACATTTAGTATAATATAGTTTTCACACCAATATGTTACAAGTCACCATCTTATGCAAAATATTCAGCATTTTTTGCGAAATAAGAAGAAAGAACACGAAGTGAACAGCGACTGTGAAATAACTCAGCTGTAATGCGTTAACAATGCCAATATGCAACAGATGTCAGCATTTTTTAAACTAGCCTACAGAACTAAACAACGAACAATTACTTCCACCTGCTGGTAGCTTTACGTATTGCAACTAAAGGTGTGTATTTACTGCACGTATAACTCCATGTAAGGAGATGTGGTGCATATGAGAAATAGAAATAAAAAATGTTTTACTATATTTATTATGAAGACGGACTTCCAACTGAACAGGGAAGGTCTCGAGATAATACCAGTATCGCTAGCTTTCAGCACCATTTTAAGCTTCCCACCACTGAACAGATATACACTACTGCGCAGCAAAATACATCGTGAGCCATATTGACAAGCTGGGCGGTGGATTTCGAGGCAAAACTGGCAATGATTCATTGACTCCCAACGGACTACAGTAGTTGGAGGAAGGAGGTTGTTAGGAGACGTCATACATCTGACACCGCCACTATCCCACAATTCTGTGGTGTTTCGATGTTCACCGGAAGTCTCTGGAATTTTAACTTCCTTTTTCTGGAGGGGCCCTAGAGTATCGTGTTCTCCGTTGTACACCCTGGTTTAACATCACTCTTGACAACATCATAGCTATTTTAGCACCATGTCGTATCCAAACGATGATGTCGATGGAGACGTTAGTATCTCTGGTTCCCAATTTAAGGTAGAAAAAGTAGCAGTCGAATGTGAGGTTGAGTATAAAACCAGCAAGTCAGCATGGCGCGCTGTTGCTAACCCGGTTAGCTAGCTAGCCGTGGAGAAGTCTATCTGTCTGGAACGTGTGTCCGTAAACTGTGATGCTGTATAAGTTTCTGCATCACTTATACATGTGTTGATGTTTGGCTCGTCAGATAGATGTTGAATAATAGCTATTTAATGTTATTGCATTCTAAGATTCTCAAACGTGACAATGTAGATTGCCAAATCCGATGGCAACATGGATGGTCAACCGGCTACACAAATAGCTAACTATATGTATGATTGTGCTTACTATGGAAGATAGCTGTGCACCTGCTGAATTGGACCCTTTGTGTTTTTGTCTTGACAGTACGACCCTTATGCCTACTCCAACGACTATGATCTTCATACTGGTGAGCATCATTTAACAGACATGTTAGAATGTAATTATTTTGAATGCAGTTATAGTAAAAGTATATCAGGCAATGTGATGCTGGAGCAGTACTGGGCGTAGTCGAGATCGTTTTGTAATTCATCTCTATTACATGGGTGCTACAGCTGGTCAATCTTCAGCATGTTGAAAAATTGATAACCTCAACTGCTCGTTTTGTCACACAATTTCTAAGTTATTTCTGTTTCTCAACGCCATTGTTTCATCTTACTCCACAGGCGACCCAAAGGCCGACCTAGCCTACGAGCGTCAATATGAGCAGCAGACCTATCACGTCATCCCAGAGGTCATAAAGAACTTTTTGCAGTATTTCCACAAAACAATCTCGGATCTGATCGATCAGAAAGTGTACGAACTTCAGGCTAACCGTGTGTCAAGCGAGAGCATTGAACAGAAAATCTACGAAATCCAGGATGTCTACGAGAACAGGTACATTTGTCTTAATTGACTGGTTGAACATTACATCAAACAAATTACTCCCCAACTCAGGGAAAGTTCTGATCAGTCAGTGCCGTATGGTTGGTAGAAGTAGCCAGTGAGTGGGACTTGCATGAGGTTGGGGGATGATACTGCTCCAACAAGACATAGGATGGTAATTTTCTTCATAATGTGTTATGAATTTTGTCTTTTTTCATGAAAAAAATAAAGCCACCATTTTGCTAGGAATCTTATTTAAATTAAGTGGCCATAAATTAGTGACAATAACTATTTGTTTCCTTCACAAATATGGAAGCAGTCTTAAATTCATTAAAATATAAACTGCTGCCCCTCCCAGACTGGGAAACTTTGTTCCTGCAGGTTGAGTGGAATGATCTGTCAGGACAGTGTGGTTTTAGGTACAATGAATGGTCCTGAAATGCTAGTTGGTCATGGATGCATCACAGTCCTTGGAATTTTGACTAATAAAATTGATGTAATATATTTTCAAAAATTTGATCTGTGGGTGGAGTTGCTGCAAAAACCTTTGAAATTCCAAAAATGCATAAGTGTTTTCTTTTAAATGAATGAATGCAAGAATCCACACAACTTTGATTGAACATGTTGTTGTCTTCCCCCTACCTGCATTGTTGTTCCTTTTCCAGCTGGAACAAGTTGACTGACCGCTTCTTCAAGACATCTCCCTGGCCAGAGGCAGAGGCCATCGCTTCCCTTGTGGGCAACGGTAAGTGTTGACAACACAGTTCTATAAGAGACTGGCTAGGCCTCTTATGCACAAGACACAGATTCCACAGGCCATTTTTAGTATTTGACGTTTGACGTTTTTCTTACTAATTGAATCTTATTCCACTCACTCTCTTGGCTTTACCCCGTCCTCTGCCAGTGTCTCCCTTTGCTGCCGTCCCTCTCACCATCACAGCTTTTCTTCCTGCTTTACTGCCACCTTCTTTAAATTGTCCGCCTCTGTTTGAATTGTACGTCCTAAAGTTTAACCTCTGTCTTTACAGATGCTGTGTTCCTGATCCTGTACAAAGAGCTGTACTACAGGCACATCTATGCCAAAGTCAGCGTAAGTAATATGGCCTCCTTTCTCCCCTCAGCATTGACAGATGGTTGAGTAAACAGGACGTTTCAATGAGTCTGTTTTGACCAAAAATAGAACTTCAGATTTAGTTTTAAGGGGTGCTCATGGTGGAGGTCCTGAGCTGTAGCTTGTTGAATTTGTGCATGCTGCAATTATGACTATTTCCCATCTATTCACTTCTGGGGAATGCTGTATAATCTGCCTGTTAAATGTAATTGTCAATCCTTGATGTAATTTTTGTATTATTTTGATTTTTTAGGGTGGACCAACTCTTGATCAGAGATTTGAGTCATATTACAATTATTGCAACCTCTTCAACTACATTCTTAGTAAGTTTTAAAAAGGATGAACTTGTGGCCTGTCTCTGTGATCATTGTCTGCCCCTAACTTTGACCTGAAATGTTATACCCTGTTGGTGAACTGATGCTTAATTTGTATAATATGCTTAAAAGTTATTACCATAAAATACTTATGGTACTTCAGTCACTGAATGGTTGTCACAAATCCTGCAGATGCAGATGGACCTGCTCCTTTGGAACTCCCAAACCAATGGCTGTGGGACATCATTGATGAGTTTATCTATCAGGTATTGGAGTTGGAATTTATTCTTTTTTTCCCCTTTTCATGCTGTATATTTTTTGATTAGATCTTGCATAACAGGATCTATCTTTTTTGTTTTTGTACAAATCCTAATCTATTATCTTGCATCTAGTGACGTAGATGCTAACTCGATTATTCTCTTCCTTGATCATCAGTTCCAGTCATTCAGCCAGTATCGTTGCAAGACAGCCAAGAAGTCAGAGGAGGAGATTGAGTTCTTGAGGAACAACCCCAAGATCTGGAATGTCCACAGTGTCCTCAATGTGTTGCACTCTTTGGTGGACAAGAGCAACATCAACCGCCAGCTCGAGGTGTACACCAGCGGGGGTGAGTGAGGGAAGGACAGATGGGCAGGGAGAGGGAAGAGCTGGAAGGGACAAAAAAAAGGGGGAAATGTGAGTGGTGTGGAAAAGGGGGAGAGTTTGAAGTTTGACAGCTTGAGCTCTTCATTGGGTGATGGACAAATGAGACGGAGAGTGAGGTAAATGGTGGGGAAACCAGGGATTTGAAAGAAACAGGACCTGACTAGAAGAGAGGGGTGTATCGTTGTGTGCAATCATCAGTGTGTTTTGTGTGTCAAATGTATTCAAACATACATTAGAAAATTTAAAACAAAATCTCAGTGTGTATTCAAAGCTGCAATTCCCTGTTACTAGAGGAACCAACCTTAGGCACAACACTTACTTATTGATACCCACATCACCCATTCTTTTTACTGCCTTAGCAACTCTGTGGCCACTTAAATGGCAGTAACATTGCTTTAGCACTGGATGGGGAAATGGTCCATCTATGCCTGTTTAATTCTTCTTTTAAAACAATTGTGGCAGTGTTTGCCATGCTGACTGATGAGGCATGTTGTAAATCTGTGTGACCCTGTCCCTGTGCTTGGTGTTCCAGGTGACCCAGAAAGTGTGGCTGGGGAATATGGCCGCCACTCCCTGTACAAAATGCTGGGGTACTTCAGTCTGGTGGGGCTGCTGCGTCTGCATTCTCTCCTTGGAGACTACTACCAGGCCATCAAGGTGCTGGAGAACATCGAACTCAACAAGAAGGTACTGAGACTGTTACTCAGGAAGGCCGCACACTGCCTGCCTTGCAGCTACATTCACTTATAAGTTATGTAGCTCTTGCAATAGACAAGATGGAATGTAATTGTGAATGTAAAGTGTATGGTGTTGGGTATCACAATCACTCTAGTATGAAATCTTTTTATTATTGTTTTATTTGTCTTTTCTGACAGAGGAATGTGTTCTTCCAGTGATGTTTTCGAAGTCTACGTCATACTCATGCCTGTCTGGTGTTCTGTGTCATGTAGAAAAAGGCAACATCTGATTTCTTTTGAACAGGCAAGGGTGCTTCACACCCACAGTGGTTTACTTGTTAACAGCTTTAACAGCTACTTTAATGGCTTGAGCAGTCAAATTGTGTCAAAAAGACAACAAATGAAAAGGGTCAGCAGTTACTTCTGTTTATGGTTTAAGTACAGAAACCCACCCTGTTGTTTTGTATTATAGACTAAATAACATGTTTAAACTGCTTCAAACCAATCCTCTTATGTTCTTTTTTTCTCTCTGCCCTATGCCCCCCATCCTTCCTGCACACTAATTTTCTCCCTTCCTCCCTCCCTCATCCCTCCTCTTTCTCCATCCTTCTTCCCGTCTGTTTTTCCAGAGTATGTATTCCAGAGTGCCGGAGTGCCAGATTACTACATACTACTATGTTGGCTTTGCGTACCTGATGATGAGGCGGTACCAGGATGCTATCCGTGTCTTTGCCAACATCCTGCTGTACATTCAGAGAACCAGGAACATGTTCCAACGGTCCACCTACAAGTATGAGATGGTAGGTCCAAGGTGCACCACATAATGCGAAAAAAGTCAAGCTTGTGGGAGAACAGTGGGCCTGTTTTATTAAGTTTGTATGTGTGCGGGTGTTTGTATTATATATTGCTCCATGTGTCCTTTTAAATCAGACCGAACACTTTTTCAGGCCTTTGTTTTCAAAGACTATGTTTTCCTGAGAACATTTATAAATACAGCGTTATGGAACCCTCTCATTGTTTAACAAAGTTCTTCTAGTCACCGTTACCCCCCTTTTCCACTGCCTGAAGCAGATGGCTGGGATTGGTTCAAGTGACTTTGTTTGCATCTCTCCCTGCTCAGATAAACAAGCAGAACGAGCAGATGCACGGCCTGCTGGCCATCGCTCTGACCATGTACCCAATGCGCATTGATGAGAGCATCCACACCCAGCTCAGGGAGAAGAACGGAGACAAGATGCTGCGCATGCAGAAGGGGTGAGTCCAGGACAACACGTTTCCCACATTGTACAAATGAAGAGCAGTCTGAGCATTGACCCCTGGGGTTAAATCAGACCTACTTGACAATAGGAAACAAGTGGTAACCTTTGGCAAAAGTGAATTCATCAGTTTGGGCCTGTGTATAACAGATGAATTCACATGCATATCTGCAGGTTTGATCCACAAATGTATCTCTACTTACCAGTTAATTTCTTGTTACAAAAGCAGCCATATTCACTTTGCTTGGGTGTAGATTGGTGTTTATATTGTATTCATATATATTAGCAAATATTGTAATAATCTGTATTGTTTAATATGAACTCATAAGTATGTAAGTTACTGTATTGTGTATTATGCCCTTAAGCAATATGACTATCCTTACTTGTTGTTATGGTGTTTTACCACTCTATCCACATATTAATTGTGCATCACCTTTGTCTTTGTAGAGATCTTCAGGTATTTGAGGAGCTCTTCAGCTTTGCCTGCCCCAAATTCCTGTCCCCAGTGGTGCCCAACTATGACAATGTCCACCCAAACTACCACAAAGAGCCCTTCCAGCAGCAGCTCAAAGTTTTCGCTGAGGAGGTGCAGCAGCAGGCCCAGCTGTCCACCATCCGCAGGTACTGCTGCTCCGCCCTCTCCCGGCTCCGCCCTCTCCTGGCTCTGCCCTTATATTTCCTCTGTGGTTTGTTTTTCGTTATTAACGTTTCTTTCTATTTCCCCTGTCCCATGCCTCTCCTGGCAGTTTTCTGAAGCTGTACACCACCATGCCTGTAGCCAAACTGGCCGGCTTCCTGGACATGCCAGAGCAGGAGTTCCGTATCCAGCTGCTGGTCTTCAAGCACAAGATGAAGAACCTGGTGTGGACCAGCGGAATCTCTGCCCTTGACGGCGAGTTCCAGTCTGCGTCCGAGGTGGACTTCTACATTGATAAGGTTTGTCGCCCTTGCACTTGTGAGAGATGAGAAGTGTGTGCGCTGTGTGAATGTACTTGTATTTGGTGACAAGCGGTCCCATTCATGTCAGCTGATGTGTGTTCCTGCTTGAGGGTGTGTGTAATCTACATCCCCAGTAGAAGTGGCTTGTCATATTAGTCACTACTTTATTGTGTCAGCTAAGCTGTTGCTTTGCTGTCCATTGTAGAAACTGCTGAGTCCAAAATTTAACTCGTTCATGGAATAATTGCCTTCCTTTCCAGCTTAATGCAACTGTGATTATTGCATTTTCATGTCTGCAGGACATGATCCACATTGCAGACACCAAAGTGGCCCGTCGCTATGGAGATTTCTTCATTCGACAGATTCATAAGTTTGAGGAGGTGAGAAAAAAAGTGTTGGGTGACCACCCCAAAATGGAATTCATGATGCATTAAAAATATTATAGTTAGTAAGTTTTAACCACCCCAAATACCTCTGCTACATTTTTGTATGCTTTACTTCAGTGCGCAGTGTCCACAGAAAAGCTTTTAAAGTAAACTGAGAATTGGTGAATACATAGCATGTATTTACCATGGAATCACAAAGGCAGTTCTATCCAAAATGGTTTGCCTCATGGTGTTTCACTACCTTAATCCTCACGATGGATAATACTTGATGGATAATACAGATAATGGAAGAAACAGCATCATCAATATTTTTTTGTTTTTTAGTTGGAGTGCTTCTATGAATCACATACCCTTCATTGAGCAATGTGCTTGTTTGCTTCAAATATTTGTATTTGTGTATTGTAACATTGTACAGCAGAAATTATTCCACATAGGTGGAAGATTTGTAATGTATCCTATTTTTGGCTCTCCTCCTGTGGCATAGCTGAACCGGACCTTGAAGAAGATGTCAATGGGTGGTTCCACAACAACCTCTGGGTCTGGAACAGGGAGCAGTACCACCCGGGCCACATGATCTACACACAGACCTGGACCGAGTTGGAATGGGAGGTGGAACCAGCACACAGACTCTGGGTCCTCTCTGTTTCCTGCTTGTTTCAGCAGAAATGGATGATGGCTGATTTCTTTGTCTTGGTTTCATTTAACCCATTTCAGTGAAAGCTGTACTCAATCCAATAAATATCCCTTTTCTATGTAGTTGAGCTATAACATAATAAAACAGTACTCAAGGAATAAAGTGTTTTGTATTTGTCTGCAAAAATACTTGTGGTTGATGTTGCTCCTGCAGGTTCTCTTCATCCTCCTTGCATCCATTTCTTCATCAGCTGATAAAGAACTGGAAGCAACTTTTTTGTAGTTCTGTATTTATCCATGATAGATAATCTGCACACAAAGGGTGTTTGACTGTTGAATTGACACTAGGGGGAGCTGTTAAAGTTATGCAGAATTCCAGTCTGTACAGTCTGGTGAATCTAGCAAAGAGACCTTTTCCCCCAATGGAAATGCATTCTATTTTCATAACCAATTTCAAATGCATGCTTGAGAGTTCAGTGCAGTGCGAGAGAAGAAAAGCTTAATTTTCCTTAGCCTTAGAAGTTGTACAGGCTGCTGCTCCTCTGTGCTATGTTGTTAACATAATTTCCATGTCATAAAGCAGTGGTCCCCAAATGATTTTCCCCTTAGCTTTTTCCCATATAATATAGTCAAGTTTTCTGATACCACCGCATAATAGACAAACTAGCGTTAGGCGGAAAAACCCAACCGCAGGCTGTTAGCCAGGAGCTAAACTTACATAACTTGCATGACATTTGGATACTACTATTATTTGAACACTACTTTCCATTATTTACATAATAATCATCTTAATGCATAGTCAGTAATCTCGCATTACTAAAGTCACATGTTAAGTCGCATGTTTTTTTATATTTTTCCCCTTCTATGTTCCTCTTGCAAAACATTGTCAGAGTTGCATGTGCTACAGGCTGGGGATCACTGTTAGGACTATGACCACAGCTAACACAATCTCCCAATTTAGTTTCCTTCACTCGCAAGGTTGAGCTGGGAGCAACTGAGGCATCTAGTTGCATCAGTGTATGTGTTGTAAATGTAGTTCTATTTTGCCAAATGACCTCAACGGTCTGACCTCCAGGTCCAGAGGGCCGCAGTGTCTGCAGGGATATGATCCAGCTCTGTGCTACACCAGGGACTGTCAGCCCTGTGTATACTGGTTTTCATTCCAACCAGAGGTGATTCCTGATGTACAACAAGCTAACACTGTTTCCAGTTTTACAATCTGCATGTGTTAAGACAGATGATTTATCTTCTTACTGCCACACTATATCACAAACGTGACATTTGTGTGACACAGAGTGTGAATCCCATAGTCATTTATGGGCCTTTAAGCAGTCAGATTAATTCTTATTGTACTGTTGAAAATGATTTCTTTTAAAGAGGGTTAAATTGATAGCCTACATCTGAAATCAGCATGTGTCTTCAACTTCTGCTCACTATTAAATGCAAGTGTTCATTTTCATCTTTCTGACAGAGTTTGGTGATTTAAGCAATCATGAAAAATAACTCATTTAACTGCAAGTGAAAGGACAAATGCTTCCTGGCCCAAGTAATCGGAAAAAACCATTTGTGGAAAATGATGAAGGACAAAGGAAATGGAAATGGAAATGTGCATTTTGTAAAATTTTATGAATTTTAAAATGTTCAAAATTGTGGATCTGAAACTTTTTTTTTCAACAAATCTAATTAAACAAGATTTTGTACCATACACAGGGGGCTAGGTTGGGAACCCCTGACCTACACAGCCTTATTTCTTTAATTTACTTTCCTCATTAGTTCATGAGTGTGAGCTAATTGGGGAAATCAGATGTCATAGTAAGGATAGCAAATATCTGCAGGCACTGTGGCACTCAGGGACGGGAGTTGAACACCTCAACTTATTTTTTAAATGTGTATTAATACAATCTCTTGCCTCTTGCTTGTTTGGGCTGTTCCTAATAAATACAGGCCTTGACCCAATACTTCAGTTCACCATCATATCCACTGCATGCTAATTTCTCTTTCCCACAGTGGAACAGTGGAAAAATGTCAGGCTCCGAGGTTGTGCATTCAGACAAGGAGACATACACCCATATTGAGGAGCTATTTGGTAAGGACTGTACAGTTCCATCTGTAAAGATAAAAAGCAATACCTACTGATGTTTTGACATTTCCTTTAAAGGAGGGTTTTGGTAATCTGGGATATCTACATTTAATGACACAATCGTTGAATTTATCATTCTGGTATGAGCAGTCTACACTGATTACTTAAGTGCTGGTTTCTAACACAACTGTGCAGGTCAATTGATGGATTGTTGAGGGTAATATGCTAGCTGTACATGCTTAGGAGGAAGTATGTGGACCTCCTGATATTGATAACCTCTTGTGTGTGTACAGCACCTACTTCCCTAACATAAAATGCAGCAACATTTTGAATGCTGCTGGGGCTGCGGCTGTTGTTTGTAGCTATATACAGAAGTCCCCCCATATCTCCGGTTTCAGCAACTGCGGTTTGAAATGTTTTGTTTTTTTGGAAAATTCCAAAAATAAATGGTTCATAAGTTTAAAACCGCCTAAAAGCGGGTACAGACTGTAGCATGGTGAAATCTGCCAGCTCAGTCGTGCCCAATACATGTACAACTCATCTCCCTTTGTCCCCATACCCCATATAGACAGGATGTTTTTTCATTGTTCCTTTGTCCTTTAAGTGGTATGAAAAGCATAATCTTCATTGTTCCTTTGTCCTTTGAGGTGTATAAAAAATATAATTTTCATCCCTTGATACATGATATTTTTTCATTGCTCTATCGTCTCTTGCGGATTAGGCTAAAATGTCAGAATCCCTTTCATTCGAGAGAGAGAGAGTACAGCACTGTATAATCATGTACGATGTACTTCATTACTACTGTATTTAATGTTGGTAATGTCTTACTGTGTGTAATTCATCAGTTAAACTTTACCATATGTATGTATGTACACGAGAATCACATTACATATGGGGTCCACAGATGGTTTGCTATTATATGCGGGTTCGGCTATCCGCGGTATGTCTTGGAACGTATCACCCGCAGATACAGAAGGACTACTGTATTAATGTGATCATTGTGATGTATTGTCTTATCCATCTGTAAGGTAAACTGCTTTGGATTAGAGAATTCCGATATAACTGTAGACTGTCATTATGTGTACCCTCCTGAACAGAGGTGATGATTTTGCAGCCAGAAGATGTGCAAACAATTACTCTCAATGACTAAAATAATTTTTCCAGTCTGAGAAAATTTGGGGGGAATGTTCTCAAAAGTGTATTTTAATTTACATTGTCGAATTTTGCTTTTGCATGTGTAAAATTAGTTATAAGAAGGGCGCCTAAGCCTATGTTCTCCGTTCTCTTTGTTCATTATTTTAGCTTGTATTTAAAAATATGTAATTGCATCTATTTAGGACAAGTTTCTGGAAACAAGAAAAAAAATCTTGGAGGAATGCAATTAGTTGGACATATCAAACAAACACATAGTAGTCATACTTCTTATGTGCAGCCAAAAGCTTTGTGACTATGAGGTGGGTGGGGATGTTTTTACAGCTCTTTAAACTTTCATACCGCAGGGTCAAAACATTTTTATTTGACTTGTTAAGATTCTGGAGTTCAACTGATTTGAACCAGTCGGGGTTTGGATTTTTATAGAGCAGTCCCAGGTAAAAACACCTTGCTTGCAGAAATAACGGCTATGCGCTGGCCTGGATTCAATGCCCGCCTCTATGAACAGCAGCACAACTGTTCCTGTTTGTGTGACAGAAAGTAATATCTCTCCTTGGTGACTGTTGAAATATTTTAATATCCTGCGTCTGAGCTGCCATGGCAGGAGGAATTCTTCGGTGACGGAGGGGTGTTGTGCTTGGCTGTTCTCCTGCCCTCTCCTCTCACGGGCCTGGGGCTGCTCCATATTTCCTTTATTACAACAGGACCATTCAACAAGATTCGCCAACAACAGTAATAAATTAAAAACATACAAAACAGGAATACAAAAACGCAACTAGTACACATTCACTAAACAAACAGCCTGATGTAAAAAAGGAGAATATCACACAGAAAGAGCCATGGGGAAAAAATAATTACAATTCCAAAACAATTTCACATCTGTCTGTGGTGAATCAGGTTTTTTTTTTTTCCAAAAATATTTTCCTTTTTTAACATAAAATGAAATCATAAAATGATATAAAATAAATATATGCATTATCTGTCTTCCAGTGGCAGTTTTCAGTCTGAAAGTGAATAGGGATTCAGCTTGTTCAGGGGGTGAGGTGTAGGGATAATGTTGTCTTCATGTAGCAGCTGAAACCTCACCCCCTATAAAGGCCAGTTAGAAGCTCTTATTATGCATGTTGCTCAATTGCCTTGATGTCCGTTCACAATCCATCCCTTTTCCTCCCCTGAAAGTCCGAACAGGTCACATACTGAGTTCTGGTGGTCCAGGCCTGGCCTGGCCTTGCCCGGAATATCCAGTTTGTGCAGACAAGGACTTAAGAAAGGGAATTTTAAAAGTTAATTGAGCAATGGGAATGTTACAGTGTGAAGTTACACACACTAATTCAGCTGGACCGTCTCAGTCACTGGCAATGTTTTCATTGCAAGTAGGAGAAACAAGAATGACAGGCTGAGTGAAACCAGGTGTAGTGTGCATTTAACTCATTAGAGAGTCTGTATAATGAATGCATATGCATTAGTGTGTCTTATTCCACAGTTCCATAATGGCAATTTTGCTGTTTTTATCGGCTAATCACCTCTCACAGTGGGCCTGTGGTGCTGAGAGCTAGAGAGGTGTTGCCCTTGCTGTGACAGTCTGACAATCAGCTGCAGCGATCACAACATGAAGTCTCTCACATAATCCCGGTGACATCTGCCATTGTTGGTGACACCTGATATGGAATATGGGAGGCTCTCTCTGGTCCTGGTGGACTGGAGCCCCAAAGTGTCCAAAAATCTTTTCCCCATCTTTGGGCTGTGAATGATGAGGAGATGGGGGTCACAGTTCCATTGTTACTACATGATTGATTACACTTGAATCTCCCACCCACCCGTAAAACCTGACCCCAAACATGAAGAATTTAAATATGTGACAGAATTAACAGCTAGCGGGGGCCTGCCGCTGGTCTGACTGTGCGCGCATCTAGGTGTGTGTGAATGTGCTTTCTCAGGGTTGATTACAGAGTGATTGCACTGAGACCTCAGATTGCCCAGGGGTCAACATAGTCAAGGCACTCTAGGGAAAGCACTCTTAGGAAAATATTGAACATCAAACAGAATTATCACGTCCATTTCCCTCCCATAGACTGGAATGATTCTGTCTGTGATCACAGCCTTGCCCTTAAGCTTTTGTTCTTACTTTCCCTTGCCAGAAATTTCCAGACAGTTCTCTCCAGAAAGTTCCAGAATGAGTTGGACTGCTCAGAAGGGTAATGGGGCACAGGTTGTATGTCACAGTTTAGTACTGTAATGCTCTGTGTGCTCCAAAACAGTCATGTTCTATACCCCAAAGCTACTCACTGTAATATCTTCAATTAATGACAGTGAGATTTTCAATAACAAAAGGTGTTGTGTGCCTTTTTTCCCTTTCTTTCTTATATCTGACAGTCCTGTGTTGGTTTTGGACTGAGAGAGAGAAAGGGAGCATACACTCTGTATGTACTGAAGACTGCACACAACACACCTTATTGTCCCAGCACACTCCCTGTCCCTACACAGTTCTGGGTGGCAGAGGAGGAGGAGGAGGGTAAAGAGGAGAGGCGGGAGCGCACACGTGACTGTTCTCAGACCAGCGAGGCCTCGGCTAGTCATAACTCAGTGATCTCCAGCGGGCTCTCAGACAGCGTGTCAGAGTCCTTGGTGCGGTGCAGGGGGGTGGACTTGGCTGACTCGGTGCGGGCGTTGCGCTCAGCATAGAGGCCGCCATCTGCGTGCAGTGCCTCAAGGGAGCGTGCCAGGGCCCGTTGGTCATCCTCCGGCAGGCTGTTGAGGTCGGAGGTCAGGAGTGTTCCCGTGCTGCCGTGGACCACATGTACTCCCTCAGGGCCCCGGAGCTCCACGGGAAGCTTGTGCTTGAAGCGCAGGGTGCCCCGACCACCGCCCATACCTACACGCTCATCATCATCTTCGTCCAGGTCACTCTGGATCAGCTGAGAGGTAGAAGCCCAATGGAGTGAGGGCAGAGAAAGAGACAAGGTGTGAAGGTGTGGGCGGACATTAAAAGAGAGTTAGAGGGAAGGATGGAAATGAAGAAAAAGATGGAGGGAGGGAGATACAGAAAGTTAATCAGACAGGGAGCAGAAGGCAGAGGAGAGGAGGCGGGAGGTAATGATGACAGGGTAGAGAAATGGAGAGAGTGAAGCAGGGGTGGCAGGGAGCCAGAAGATGGGGAAGTTTGGTAGAAAAAAGAGACAGAAGGATTGTAAATAGCACAAAGAAAGAGCCACTTGTAATTACCATGTGAAAAAGGAACTTCAATAGAAATTAAAAGCGGATATTGTGGAGCATTGTGGAGGGGGCTGCAAGGTACGGTGGGTTGAGCGAGGCTGTAGCCTGCAAGGACATTTTCAGCCAGTGACACAATGCAATAGTGCCTTCTAATGGAGGGGCATAGGAAATAAGAACATTGTGAAGCATTGGTACCCTCTAAAGACAGAGCGGGGTGGGAAAACAGTGCTGTAGCAGGGGAAGCCAAAAGGTGAAACAGCAATCCCCAAAAGCAGGGAAGTGGACAGCGTAACAGCAAGAGTGACCCTGATCATTCAGATGGGACCTTCTGTATACTGGTAAGAGGACAGAGCTACACTTAGGGAAACTTAAGAGGTGAGACAGCATCCCCAGGAGCTGGGAAGAAGATAGCACAGCAGCCGGAGTACTTCCTGTCTCCCACCTCTGTGACGGATGACCGGTCACCACTGGTGGACTTGTTGACCAGCCGGGCGGCAAACAGCTTTTTGAGCCTCAGGTAGTCATCCAGTACAACTTTGAGCAGTGAACCCTAACAGGAACGGCAGTCACGGTCAGTCAAATTGGTCACCATCAAAGACTGTGACCGTATAGTGTACATCTCTTAACGCAAGCAAGCTGCACTGAGCTTAGAGTCCAGTCCTGTGCAGACTGGCACTAAATAGTCTCGGACAAAATGGACTTTCATTTTTTCTGACAGGCCATGGCTGAAGAGAGCTATGCAATTATGTAATTTTCAGTTTTCACACTGCTTATGAAATGTGTTTAACCTCATGACTGACCTTACTGCCTCACAAAGTAAATCTGTGGTGTCATGTCAATTACAGATGATAGCATGTGACCTGGGGTTTGGAATAGGGAAACTGCTGTGGGAAGGAAAAAATGCACCCTGGTGCTGGCTGTGGCAAAACCCTCACCTTAATTGGCCCTTCCCTCATGATCTGACCCAGCTTGGCGATGTTGTCATACTCCTGAATGGCCGCTCTCAGATATCGGTCATCCTCAGGTTTAGAGGCTTGAGGCTCGTGACCAAAAGTGCCCTGTAGGGGGCAGGGGAGAGACAGGAAAAAGATTAGCAACCCTGATAGTGTGTGTGGGTTTTGTGTCACAGCTGTCATGTTGTGCTGTGCAGCACTGAGCCACACACATGTTGTTCCTCACATGTGTGCGGGCAGGGCTGTTCCACAGGTCTGTGATGTCACTGAGATTCTCTGGCAGGTCGTCTTCATGCTCTGCCTGTGCTGCCAGCTCCAGGTTCCGGCAGAAGGGATCCAGCCAAACTGGATTTGCGCTGCATACACACAGACATACAGTCAAACATCAGTATAGGCACTTTTTCAGGATTACTCTGCTGTGCTCAGTGAAAACACGGCTATACAATGAATCACAATGCAGTTACACAGCAGTTGAAGACTGATACAAAAAACAGTTGCACAGTCACCATGCAGCTAACCGTCTGTTTGCATGTATTACAGCTAAAAGGCCTATGCATGCATTACTGTGGAGGTGCATTTCTATCTGTGTATTTCTATCCTTGGAGACAGCTGTGTCTGTTTGTGTCTTTTATAATTGTAATCTATATGTCTATGTCTGTTACCACAGAGGTTAGAGGTTCTCTGTGTCTCTGTCTGTTGCTTAGGAAATGCCTGTCTATCTGTGTCTGGAACAGCAGAGATGGCTGCCTGTCTCACCCTTCAAAGGAATATTTATTGGTGTTGGGCATGTCCAGGATGTCCATGAAGCCCTGGTTCCCTGTATGAAAGGGAACAGGAAGTTAAAGAGAGATTCCACACAGAGGCCTGTTTCTCAGCATCACCCCCCATCAGAACTTCCTGCTGTGAAGGAGTGCACTTCCTGCTGTGTGCTGTAAGCAGGGGCTGTCCCTCCAGCTCTACCACTCACCTGTGGATCCTGCAACAATAGCCTTCAGTTTCCGCTTGTGTCTGTGGGGAGAAACAGGGGTGAGAGGGGGTGGTGTCTGAGCGTGGGTGTGCATGTATTCTGGTGTGTGTGCTGAGGATGCAGTCTTTAGCATTTCGTAGAGAATGATTGCACTGCACCACAAAACAACATTTTGAACAAGAGTTGCATTAAAAAGTGCTGTTGCAATATTAAGTCCTTTACTGTCTACACGTGGAAAGGGGGAAGGGAGGTTTATTATCACAGTTTATCGTAAATGCCCTTAAACTTCCTCATGTTTTGTAACTGTAACTGACGCAAAAGGAGTTTGATCAACAGGCTGCAAGTTAAAGCAGAAGTGGGGTGATGTGAAACAACACGACCTTGATGACTGGAGCTTCGAGGCTGTAGACCCCAACTGATCCAGCAGAAACTCATCAGTAGACATAATGTCTTGTGCATGCAAGATGTGAACATCTAAGATTTGGAAGCAAGTACCACAAACAGTGATGATTTTACAGCAATAAGGGCTGAGCAACTGCGTAAAAGTAAACCTTGATTGAGTAGTTTGCTGTGGTCCCAAGACCAAAACCAGGGACTGTATAACATTCTAAAGTGGTCAATTCTGATTAAATCATACCATGGCTTAGAAATAACTAAACCATAAAATACAATTAATCATAACAGAGGTAGCCTACATTTTTGTTACCTCTGTCCCTTTTTGCCATTATTTAGCCATTTTTTCGGAAACTACTTCATAGCCATACATTGTACTATTCTAATTTTATACAAAAGGAGCAATGTCATATAAGCAATATCATCTCAAGTGTTTAACCAGTCGGTAGTATAAGGTAAAAGGCAAATTGAAGTTGCAAGACTTCACAGAGAGAACAAAAATATTTCCACCAAGTCATATGACCAGCAGTATGATGTCACAAGAGGAAGGACTCTTACACTGTGCGGTAGTACCAGTTCATGAAGATGAAAAGCATGGCAGCCAGGAAGAGCAAGACAGCCAAGATAATGATGGCCATCTGTCAAACAGTATGTGGTAGAGAGTTGGGGGAGGCAGCACGAGGGAGAGAGGAAGAGACAAGTAGTCAATCTTTCAAAATCCCTCTATACATCCAAAGATAAAACAGGAAATATTAGTGCAACACTATTAGCAGACCATGAAAAATAATGCACATCAGGAATGTTCATTACATAAAAACAGCTTATTTAGCATAACAAAGCATTCACAGTATTTTAGGATAAAAACTATAACTAATAAAAAATAATACCCCAAGACCCACTGTATCAGGCATAGTGAGACTGATCTGAAATGTCACACACCTGCAGTGTGGTGAGATCGTCAGGGGCTTTCCCGCTCACAGCTGGCTGCACATCCAGGATGTTATAATTTCTGAAGAGGTTCCGCAGCTGCTCCTTGTTCTCATCGATCATCTGGATCACTCTGCCATTCAGGTAAAGGTAGAAAGGCATTGAGTAGGTGGGGATAAAGAACAGCAAAAGCAGGTAACAGTAACATTATACAGCGTTCTCACAAAGGCTCAACACGGAATATGCATACACAACAAGAATGACATTTGTCCTCTTCTTCACATTTCTCTTCAGTGTTCTTCTCTCTCTTTTCTCTAACCCCTTCATCTCTCTGTGTCTCCCTCTTTTCTTCACCTTCCTTTATCTCTCCTCACCTCTCCACATCCAGGATGCGATTGGTCTGCCTGTTGACCACGTGGATAAGCACATCCGTCTGTGCAAAGTTCACTCTACCTTTTTTGTCCACATGGAACTGCAAAGAGGGGGAAATGTTCAGGATGAATGACAGATGGAGAGGATAGATAACCCAAAGACATTATATAACATTCCATTTATCCTCTACATAACTGATGAAGAGTGGCTAAAGTTAATAAAGGGCAGTGGAATACTGAAAAGGAATGAACGTTGTATGAGTCTGTAAACAGTAAGAGGGCTAGTGTTTGTTGTACAGTCAGCAAACAGTAGTCAATGAAACTTACAAACATATTCAACTAATCTGACAGCATATCCTCACATAGTCAACTGTGGAAACATTCCAATAGCCAGGTAAGCACCTGAACATCATCTGTGTTGACAATGGCTCCAGTGATGTTGGACAGAAGGACGACAAACTCCTCCTGGAAGAGGCGGACCCTCTCCGGGATCTCGTTGATGACGATCTTCACACGCTGATCATCCCTCAGGATGTAGATGCCCACCATCGCTAAGTCTGTGTGGCCTGCCAAGTCTTTTGCCAGCACCTCCACCACAAAATAGCCAGGGTCATAGGCCGTGAAGAGGTCAAAGGTACGAATGATTCCATCTGTCTCACCTGTATTGGGGGATTAAAGATAGCTTTTTTAGGGAAAAGAGTCATGATTCTGTGCACACAAAAGCAATTTCATAAACAAATATCAAGCTCATCAAACTTCTATCCTGCTCTGGTTAATATATGTTTGCTACTTGGCTGTCAACTTATTTCCTGCTATTCCCTCCTTGAGCCACAGGGGGTGATAGAGAGAGTTCCAGGGGGCTACAGTGTGGATCTGGGGTCAAGGTACTCAGAACCAGTACCCATAGAAGCTCTTAAAGCCTTGAGCAAGATCAGCACCTGTCTCAGTCGCTCCAATAAAATCCAGGTATCCAACCAACTTACAGTAGGTGCACGTCAAAACGTGATCTTCATATATGTGACAGTATGAAGAGTGAGTACTTGCAGTTTTCAAGGTCAGAGAAAAAAGAAACTGGAAAGCACAGAAATTGTACTGTTTAATAGAATAATGTATATGCTGCTATGTGTGCACAACTTAATTGTCTATTAAATTGTCTATTATAATTTCCGAACTTTCCAGTTTCTTTTTTCTCTGACCTTAGAAACTGCAAGTACTCACTCACTCATACTGTCACTACCCTCAATGAGGAAATAACAGGTCACTTATGGTATGTATATAAACACACACACACGCGCACACACACACACACACACGCACACACACAGGACACACACACACACACACACACACACACACACACACACACACACACACGCAGGCACACGCGTGCGCACACACACATACCATAAGTGACCCTGTTATTTCCTCCTTAAGGGTAGTTTCAGACCTGTCCCAGGACAGCTTTGTTATAAATGTCTCTCACTGTACCTCAGCATCCTCTTTCTCTGTTCCCATTAATCTGTCATGTGATGCTGCCACATAATCACAGATGACAGACAGACTCCAATACTGAGAGGTGAATCAAGTAGTCAGAGACAGTCAGAGAGAAGTTGGAGGAAACTATCTCTCAGAATAAGAAGACAATAAGCAGAGGACATAACACAGGTACCACAGAGTCTTAAGGTCAGAGGGGACTGGGCAATCACACCAAGCAAAGGGGGTCACTCAGGACACTGACCGATGATGAAGACATTTCCCACATCGTCGGAGTCATTGGATTGCAGCTTGATGTAACGTATGGATAGTACACTGTAGAGCACCAGACTGTTGTTGCCCACATCATTGTCCACTGCTTGCACTTTGATCAAATCTGAGCCCACCTTAGCATCTGCTGCTACACCTGGGCATCAGTGCAGGAAAAAGAGCAAAAAAAGACAAATAAAAAGAAAAATAGAGGCAGAAAGAGATAGGGAGAGGTATGATTAATTCTTGGTAACCAGTTGCATACTTAAACACAAACAAAGAAATATGCACAAACTAGACATATACACATACAAAACACATTTTGCAGACACACAAATACACATGCGCAATGTACAGTCCACCTGCAGTGTACTCCAGTTTGGAGAAGCGGGGAGGCTGGTCATTGATGTCCTCCAGGTAGATCCTGACCTCCTGCAGGGTGGGGTCACGGCTGGGGTCAAGGTTACGGGCACGAGATGACCTCTGACCCCGTGGGGGTGTCCAGTTGCGGTTGCTAGAAGCCTTGACAATGATAGAGTACACAGGGATTTCCTCCCGGTCCAGATCCTTCTTTACCCGCAGCACCCCGCTGTGGCTCAGCCCAAAATTGTTCTCAGTGTCGCCCGCTGTTGAGTAGAAGTGGTATTGCATTAAGGCTGTGTGTCAAGCCTTATTTAAGTATTTTCCAGCAGCCAATCACCCTGAACCATTTCTGCCTAAGCAAAACAGAAATTAGCCTACTGCTGCAGCAAAAGGTGCTGGTGGGGTAATAGGATGCACCGTTCCTCCCTGACCAAATAGGAAATTCCAGTGACCCAGAACAGTGATTGGGGCACTGTAGTGTAGACAGTGCTGTACTCTGAATGAGATATTAAGCTCAAGTCATGCCTCTCTGTGGTCATTAAAGATCCCAAGGTACCTTCTAAAAGAGTAGAGGAGAATGTGCTGATAAATTCCTCATAAAAAATGGCATATGCTAAACTGATCATTTCCTATATCAACTGGCTACACAATTCTCTTGCAATCCTCGCCCCATGTTGATTCCCTGTGTTATTACTGCAAAAGGGAGTTGGCCTACCCTGTTAAATAATATTAAAATAAACTATATAATGAATAAGAAATAAAACAGTAAATACATTTAAGTCATGTCACTGATACAGCAATGCAGACTATATTGTATGACGGCAGCCTGCAGTTCTGAATTGTTTCAGTCACCAGACCGCCAAAAGCATCATTCACATTATTTTGATAAGTGCAGTGTGTTACCATTGACGCAGTCAATTCTACTTGTTTCATTTTTCTCTCTATCCTTTAATCCTCCATCTGATATCTCTCTATCTATTTGCTTTATTCCACTGTCCAGGGGAGATTTCTTCCTATCTTCTCAAAATCCCTCCATCTCTCTATCCCTCTTTCCTCTGTCTTTCTGTCACTCTGTATTCATTCCGCTCCTCTGTGCCTTCTCTTCCATGCATTCTCACAGAGGCAAGTCTGAGCAGTGGCTAAATGGATGCAGCTGCTCCATCCACAGATGCAAACCCATTTCTATGACAGAAGTTGCATGTTGGGTCCATATTTTTAATTGGGAAGCAATTAAACACTAAACAAACAAATGGTACTTCATCAACATTGTTTGAGTCTCTGGTCTCCTCCCACTCTGACCTGCTATAAAGTAATAAACCACAGCGTTGGAGCCCTCATCGGCGTCCACTGCTCCAGTCACGTTCCCCACCACCGTCCCAGGGTCGGAGTGCTCAGGCACCGACAGCATCTGGTAAGGCAAGCTGCCCCGCTGGGGGAGACAAGACAGACACACGGACATGAGGCAGACAGGGACAGATGAATGGACACCAAGCATCAGAGTTGAAACAGACAAGAGATGGAACAAGAACATTAGATGTGACAGACACAGAGATGGCAATAGAAAAATGGGAGAAACAGACAGGGACCAACAAGTAAAAGTGTGTAAGACCAACATGAAAAGACATACTGACACATTTAAAAAGCACACACACACATACTCACAAGTACAAAAAGACAATCAGAAACAAGGCCCTTATTAGAAGGCTAAGCCTCTGTGTGCTATGTCAGTAAAAGGATAGGAATGCAAAGTCAAGGACTATGGCTGGCCTGACTGTGGCTGGCTATGCTGACATGATTCAGCCTCTCACTCTTCTCACCGGGGGCTTGAGGAAGACTGGCTCATTGTCATCAATGTCGGACAGCGCCACCTGCAGGGGTTGTGTCGTCTCGTAGGGTACAGGTTGACCCAAGTCATAGGCCACGACAATAAGCTGGGGACGAGAGAAGAGTCTCAGAGAAACACATAGGATGGACAGGTGGACAGCCAGCCATTGCTGGAGCAATGCACCATTTGCTGTGGACACTGGTTTGCAGCTCTATCAGTGTTAGCATTAATTTTAAGACACTACTAGTAAGTCAGGGTTGTGGAACATTAAGGTGCTTTCAATTCAAATTGAATTTCATGTGAAGAGACGACAATGTAGGTAATGCGATTTCAAAAGGGGCTTGTTTATCTATGAAACAGAAATGACTTCAGGGAGTGGTGGGAGTTTTGTTTTCATTAAGGGCAGTCCGATCACACTGGTTTCCCCTTCAAAGTCAGTGCATTAATGCCATAGCTAATTGGTAGTTTTGTCATGACTGATGATGAGTTTTGAGAGGCTCTGTCAGAAGTGCTCTTCTTCACAGAAATCTGTTACTGATACTTCACTAGTGTCAGCCTGTGTGCTGAGTGAGAGTGAAGGTCAGTGTGCTGGTGACTCAGTAAGTCAGTCATTCAAAGGGACAAACATGCACTCACACTATGCAGGGCCTGCTTCTCTCGGTCCAGTCTGACAGCTGTAGTGATGACCCCTGTCAGGGCATCAATGTGGAAGTTCTCCCAGTCCCGGTTTCCTGCACCAGTCTGCAGGAAGGCGTAACGGACCTCTCCGTTAACGCCCTCATCCCCATCTGTGGCGAACACTTCATACACAACCAGACCCGGGGGCTGCTCCTGTAAGAGGGGGGGAGCTCGGTCAGGTTAGGTCACATCTAGGCAGAGCTAGGGGAGACTGCAGGTTTCTATCTTAGATAAAATACTCTACCTTTACACTGTTACTGTAACCCACACACCCAGGCATTTAATCCAACCATGCCGCACACTAAGTGATTTAAGTAATTAATTAAACTCCTTCCACCAGGGGATGAGCATAATAATGACCTCAGGTGGTATACCATGTGGTTGAGGCAAATACCTGCAACACTGGAGCTGCATAGTCCTACCATATTGTCTCATTGCAAAAAATATTCATACATATGAACACAGGTGCAGGTGAATACGTGCCCTCATTCACATATTGATAGACACGCACCTCCTGGATGTGCATGATAGTGCCATTAGCAGGCCGGACGAAGACGGGCCGGTTATCGTTCACATCGATGACGGTGATGTGCAGGGAGGCAGTGCCCCACAGTGGGGCCGCCCCTTATCCGTGGCAACTACCGTCAGATTGAAGCGCTCAAAGGACTGCAGCAGCCGAAGAGAGCGCACCAGCCCTGTGTCTGCATCCAAGGAGAAGACTTCTAAAAGGGGCCAAGAGAAAATGGACAAAGAGGGTGAGATGAGAGGGAGAGAGGGAGGAGAAAGAAGAGCAAAAGGAAAGGGAAAGATTGGGAAGAGGGATTTTGGAAAAAAATTATAGAATTTAGAGAAAAGGAGAAACAGAGAAAATGGGAAACAGAGGAAGTTGACCTTGGCAGACAGGGGGTGGGGTATTACCGAGATATACAAGTTTCTTGACTTGCAAGACCAGATGTTTTGTACATTTTTGTTTTTTTTTGCTCATTTAACTGAAAAACTAAAATTAGTTAATGAAATACTGCAACTTCAATAAAAAACGAGCTGAGAACCCTCTGTCACTCCCTCACAGGTCCCAGCATGGGAGCCCCGGGATGAGTGACTGTACACAGCTGATGCTTCACAAGCGGACCGATATAAATGACTTATGAATGCTAACTGCAGCACTCACCAGAGCCAGGCCCCTGCAGGCTGTAGGTCAGCAGGCCGTTGTCTCCCTCGTCAAGGTCAGTGGCAGTCAGTGTGATCACAGATGTCCCGCCCGGCTCGTTCTCAAACACACTGGTGCTGAAGACCTGCTCTGAGAACCGCGGCCGGAAATCATTCACGTCCAGGACCGTCACCAAAACCTGTGAGCCAGAGACGGGGAGAGACGCGGACAGACCAATCAGGTTACACAACAACAAATATAATTCACATATAATTATAAATAAAACATGTAATTCACATTATGTACTTCAATTAGGTCAGTTAATAAAAATTGTAAAAGCATCATGAAACATCAACATGAAAAAGCCACTTCAGAAAACCTGGTTAAGAATGAATGTTTTGGATATCTCAGATTAAATTAAGACATTATTTTCAACTGGCCCTCCAGTTTCCCTATGAAACCAATAAATACAAATGTACTGTCTGGAGAGTGATGAAGTTTAGAAATAGCAATATTAGATCACAAGAGACATTCTATTCCAAGAACTGGAATTGGATGATTATTTTGTGATACATATATCCTAAAACAGCAGTTGTATCCATTTAACACTTAAGGCCTCTCTAAAAATACAGAACAGTCTAACTATGTACTAATGACTATTTGAATTAGTTTAGACAGAAAAACAATTAAGTTTGCCATGGTGCTTCCTTATTAAAGTTCAATTTAGTACATAAAACATACCAGCTCCGATTGTACTCAAAAGTATGATGAATATGATTGGTAATGCTGTAGTTAACCCTACTGTGCATGTGTAAAGGTGTGTGCAGTAGGTGTGTATTGTTTATCCCTGGTGTCAGAAGGTGAGTACATGTATTAAATGAAGTGGTGTGCAGGTGAAGAATGCGATTTCACACCCCCCCGGCACTAACCTGAACTGAGTTCTCTCGGCGGTTATTGGCACTCCCTCCTGGGTTGTCCCTAGCAACTGCGGTCAAGGTGTAATGGTCCTTTGTCTCTCGGTCCAAAGGAGATAGGATGTAGATGTCACCCTGTGGTGAAGAGTAAGGGTGAAATAATGGGAGTGGATCAGGAAATACCGCAAAGGCTTGAGGAGAGAAATATGAGATGTGTGTGTGTGTGTGTGTGTGTTTATGTGCATGTATTGGTCCTTGTCACTGTGCATGTGTGTTTAATTGTGAACATTTGTCTTTGTGTCTACATGCAGACATGCCTAAACATGCATATGTTTGCGCACATTTACATATACAACATTATTTTGTTTGTGTGCAAACATGTTTGAGTGTATGATTGAATGCGTTTATGTGTAAGTGGGTGTGTGTGAGTGACCCTCTATAGGTACACAGACTCACAGTTGATGGGGTGATGCCAAACTTGCCCTCCCCATCCACCAGGTTATATTCAATGACAGAGAACAGTCCAGAATCTGCATCGGTTGCACTGACTGTCACAATGACCGTCCCCAGGGTCACGTCCTCAAACACAGGCTTCTACAGGAGCAACAAAGAGAGGGAGCTTTAACACACACATCTGACACATCAGCCACTATGATGGAGTACTGTTCTCAGTGGGGTGGTACTACTCTATTGTCTTCTTGTTACCTGGTAGGAAGGCTGGGTGAAGATGGGGTTGTTGTCATTGACATCAACAATGCGAAGAAACACGGGCAGTTCAGCAGAACGGGCAGGGCTGCCTTGGTCCTGGGCTCGCACTGTGAAGTTTAGCCACTGCACCATCTCGTAGTCCACTGTCCTGTTGGCCACAATCTTACCTGCACAGAAATGCTATGGTCACCAGGGTTCACTCAACTCTGCAAGGTGTGGGCTTGTGGATGGCACTGTATCTGTGTCAGGTGTGTTGTCAAGGACAGTGTTGTACCTGTGTAAGATGTGTATTCTTGGGCAGTACTGCACCTGTGCAAGGTGTGTGTTCTTGGACAGTGCTGTACCTGTGCAAGATGTGTGCTTGTGGATGGTACTGTACCTTATGGTGTGTGTCTTAGTGCTGTACCTATATAATGTATAATTTCTTGGCCAGTGTTGTTATAAGCAGTGCTTTACCTGTGGAGGGGTCCTCCAGGCGCAGGTACCCCCCACGGGGGAGGTGGAGCAGCTGGTAGGTCACCTGGCCATTCGGGCCTTTGTCAGGGTCAACGGCTGAGACAGACAGCAACGTGGTCCCAGGCTGAGCCCCTTCAAGAATCATCTCCGAGAAATTGGACACACCAAATGGGCGAAACCGAGGGGCATTATCGTTCACATCCAGCACATTTACAGTTAACCTTGCTGAGGAGAGAGGAAGAGAGAAGGAGGAGAGACATGTGGAAAAGGAGGAAAGAGAGGGGAAGGATTATTATATGAAATAGGATCATTATATATTTCCTGCAAAAAGTATCTTTCTGAATCTCTCTTACATCTTTCTTAAATTAGTATCTTTCTTAAATGTTTGAAGAAGAAAGATTGAATGGAAATAAAGAATTGAAAAAATAAAATATATAGACATATAAATAAAATATAGAAAAATAAGAATGGAGGACAGGGTGCTGCCTCACCATTAGGCACGCTGACAGACTGATCGATGACATCACTGGCGTTGTCATGAACGGACACCATGATCTCAAAACTGGCCACAAGCTCTCTGTTCAGTGGGTTACGCACAAACACTGAACCTGAAGAATTGAGCGCACAAACAATACCCAAACAATGAGTGAGCGCTGACTTTGTAAATTCGAATCAGACTGACTATGTACATCAATAGCAGTGGGTAGTCGCGCATAATTCATTTGGTTTTTAATGATAATAAACACACATACACATGCTCACGCACAGACAATGTTCTCGACCGTATGTACTCACCAGTGTGGAAGTCGATACCAAAAGAATCATGCAGACCGTCCACTGGGTTGTTTCCATCATCCCTAGCCTCCACAGAGATAATGTAATACTCCAGTCTGGGTCGGAGGTCAGGGTCCTCGGCAGCAAGGGTGGCCACCACTGTGCCTGCTGGGGTGGACTCATTCACATTGACTGTATGTACAGCCTGCAGGAAGCGAGGGCGGGAGTCGTTGATATCGTCCAGGACGACAGAGAGTGTGGCGGTGCCAGAGAGTGGCGGGGTGCCCCGGTCTGTGGCCACGATGACGAGCCTGTATGAGCCACGCTCTTCCCGGTCTAAGGTGGCATTACCCACCAGCACTGCCCCAGATAGGGAGTCCACAATGAAGCGGTCCTGGGCCCCGCTCTCCAGCCTGTACATTAGCCAGCCATTGGAGCCTGAGTCTGCATCACTGGCTGATAACTGTGTCACCACCACCCCTGAGAGATGGAGAGGATTGCAAATTGGAGGATGGAATGGGGGGAAACAGCAGGCAAATTTAAGGCTGGAGAACACATTCACATTTATGTAGGGCCTTGGCCATGATGAAAGTTCACATGATTGGTTGTCAGCGACAGTGACTGGGAAATGGGCAGAGATAACCAGTATGGATATGAGGGACATGGAATTGATGGGGCTTTGTAGCTATTGCAAGTGAAATGGGAAATGGACAGGGCTTGGTAATTTGGTCTATGGTGTGTCTCACCTGTGGGACTATTTTCTGGCAGGCGCACAGTGATGCTGGCAGGGCTGAAGATGGGAGGGTTGTCATTCTGGTCAAGGATGGTGATGGTGAGGGGGACACTACTGTTCAGGCCCCCCACGTCCTCCCCCAAAAGGAAGAGCTCAACCCGTGGGTCTGAAAATGCCTCTCTATCCAATACTGCACCCTGTCGCACTTTCACCACACCTGCAAGAGATACAGAGGGAGTTAGGAGCAAAGGGAGGGGATGACATAGTGGGAGGAATGCAAATGTGAATAAAAACAGAGTTAAAATGCAAAATTAAAAAGTTCTTTGTTTTTAAACTAGCCATTAAATAATCCCATGACATCACTAACACATTGTGACTGACAGACCTGTGACAGAGTCCACAGTAAAGAGGTCCAGTCTGGAGCCCATCAGTCGGTATCTCACCACTGCGTTCGGGCCAATGTCCCTGTCCTCTGCCAAAACCGGCCCATTCAGCAGAGTCACCTCGCTGCCTGAGAAGGGGAGGTGTGAGAGGGATGGTAGAAGAAGGGGTGGGTGACCATTGGAACATGAATGAGAAGAACACTTTGTAATGTACCCTCAGTTAGATCAATGGGTCCTCATGAATTGAAGGTATCCTCATTTAAACAGGAATACAACACACACACAGCAAGAGCCACGCAGTCCCACAGACAGGTGGTTAGACCTGGAAACAGAGAGACATGTGAACACGTTGGTAAGGGTGATACCTGCATGGGCGTTCTCACTGATCTCAGCACGGTAGCTGGGCCGAGTGAATATGGGCCGGTTGTCATTCTCATCCAGGACTGAAATCACCAGGATGTCTGAGTCCTGTTGAATAAAAGAGATAATGAAAGAGGAAGGTGTGATAGAGCAGCATGGAAGGGGTTGAAAGTGCATAGAAAAAGGAGCAGACCTGTATCTGTGTAGAATCAGGCTGAGTAATCTGGCCAGTTTGTGTGATGAGTTAGTGGCATGCAAGGTAAGTGTATAGTGTGGGCACTGATGATGTACACTGTGTGCAGTGAGTAGTAATCATGTAAAATGTGAGTGGTGAGGCAATAATGATGGAGTACACAGTATTATAGTGGTGTTGTATACAGTGCAGAGTGAGAGAGTAGTGATGGTCTAGACAGTTCAGCTCTAGAAAGGCCCTACCCTTCGGGCGATACGGGGGTTCTCAGGATTGTCTTTGACCGTGATGGTCAGCATGTACTTGGCCACACGCTCCCTGTCCAAAGGTCTGTTCACCTGCACAACTCCCATCTGGAGGGAGAAACAGAGACTAAATGAGAAAAGGATTTGGATTAAAATTAGATTAATTGATTTTTTCTGTCTTATTCTTCTTTCCTTCATCTTCTTCCCTTTGTCCCTCTCATTCTCTCCTTCTTCATCTCAGATGCTTTTCTTCCCCAAGAACCCCTTCTTTCAATTTCCCTCTCTCTCCCTAAAATTCTATCTCATTCTCTCTGTCCCCATTCTCTTTCTCTCTGCTCCTGCCCCATTCCTCCCTCACAGTGTCATTGATGTAGAAGGCTCCGTCGGTGTTGCCGGCGGTGATGTTGAAGGTGAGGAGGGCATTGCGACCGCTGTCTGCATCCTGTGCTCTGACTCTTGCCACGGAGGTGTGGATGGCTGCTCCTTCACTCACGCTCACATTCTTGGGTAGGTTTATGAGGACCGGGTCATTGTCATTGATGTCCAGAACACGCACACTGACCACCACCTGTGTGTGTGTGTGTGTGTGTGTGTGTGCATGAGGGAGAGAGAGAGGGAGGGTGATAGAGAGAGAGAGAGAGAGAGTCAATGAGTTTTCTTCCATTTGAACAAAGGGGAGAGAAGCAGACACAGGTCACTTTTGATTTCTCGATATCCATTTCAGATGTTTCTTGGAGAACAAAGATAATGAACTCTACCAAGTATTATTGTTTAACATTTCTGTATCAACTATTACCTTAAAATAATCTTTTATTTTCAAATTTTACGGAATAAATTTCTATGTAGAAAATTCATTATGAAGTGATCTATAACCGATGAATGGTAGGAACAAGCATACACTAAATAAAAGGCTGTAAAATTAAGAACTTAAATGAATCATTCATCCATCATGATGCCATGGTTTCTTTGGTGCTGCTATTTGTAATGAAAAAAGAACAAGGTCCCCTAGAATCTGCAAACAGCACCCTGAGTTTGTGCATGTTTACGTTTGTGCGTGTCTGTGAGTGTGCGTGTGAAGCAAAGAATAGCACCTCCAGGCTGCAAATGGTGAGAGAGATGACATCACTTAAGAGCCATAAAGAGGAGACGGAAAAACTGAGCTGACGGAAAAGGAAGAAAAACCTTCTTGTTTCACATGTATTTCCACCTGATAAGTTAATTAAAATAAAGCAGAGGAGGATAGATAAAGATACAAAGCTGTTGATCTAAGTGCTTTTGGAGATTCTCAGAAGTGCTGATGTAAGTTTCTGTGAGGTAATAAGGGAGTGCATGTAAGATCTAACTTGAAGGTCCTACCAAAACATCTCAGTGGGGTTTAGATCTGGACATGGCCATTCCAAAGCATCACACTTCTTGATACTTAGCTATCCACATGTAGATCTACATGTGTTTTTAGATAAATGTTTTGCTGCAATACTGGCTGCACTTCTCTCTTACAAAGAATATGTGGTTCCTATAATAATGGCAAGTCATCCAGGTCCTGATGTAGCAACACAAATCATCCTCGAACCATGACACCATCATGCTCAACAGTTGGTGTAATGTTCTTACTGTCTGGTTTAGAACTGATATTCTTACTGTCTGGTTTAGAACATTTCAACAATGGAGTTTTGACTCACATGACCATACAACATTGTTCCGCAATTCTTAAGGATCATCCAGATGCTTTATGGAAAACTTGAAAGGAACATTCATGCTCTCATTAGTCAGCAGTAGCTGGGAAGATCCACTACTGCCCTAAAACTTTCTCATATGGATAATAGAGCTCGATGGCTATGCCACCGTAGTTTTATGGAATCCTATAGCATTAGAAATTGCTTTTTCTAAGTATTTCCAAGACAGATGGAAATGACCTTTGTTCTGGAGAGCCCTAGGATTTTATTTTGATCAAGTCATAATGTTCTTCTACAGCCTATGTGTTTACAACTTCACTGTGGTGGTAAGGGTGTGCATGTTACAACAGTTCATCACATATATGAGGGAACTCTTCCTTCAGTTGATAAAGGATTACTTTTCTTATTTGTTCTTCCTTAGAACCTGTGTGCTCTTTACCTTTATCTACAATAACCCCTATTTTACAGTTAGACCTATAATGTTGTTTTGTCCTTACTTCTGCGTTCTTAGTCTTCCATCATATAGTGCGGCAGCTGTAATGTAATTGTAACGCCAAGTGATTTGTCTGTTGTTGGCATGGTCTTTTTGAAGAAGTGTCATCTTCTTGTCCTGCATGTTTTTACCTGGCCCTCACTGTACAAGATGCCACTTTTCTTTCTATTTAGACAATTTGCTTCTTGTCAAACCATTATTTTAAATATAAAATTGTTCTTAATTAGCCTGCCTGGTAAAGTAAAAATTAAACAAAATAACAATGACAGTAAAAATATTTCCACATTGCCATTGCATATATGTCAGATTTATAAACTGTCAGTGGTGTTTTTTTTTGTTGCTAAATGAAATGTCATCATTGGGGACATGTCTGTGCACTGCTGTGAAGAGTCCTCAGTCTTTTATCTACAGGCCCTTACAACCCAGTGAAAGAGAAGCAGGGCATGTGACAGCATGCAACTTTGAATAGAGAGTGCATTGACACTGGGGAACAACGTCATACAATGTGTGTGTACAGGGGATCTTAAAGGTGAATTTACTGAATGAGAAAATGAAATAACAAAAACAATGTTTGGCTTCCGGCATGTGCAGGAGAAACATGTCCCTGCCCCTCCGCCCCTCCTCAGGGCAGGACTAGGGCTGATGGTGATTGGGTGGAGGAGGGGACACAGAATGTTAAAACAGCGAAACATGGGTGAGTAACTTTTATGCAGCAGCCACTGTAATCACTTGCTGTGACTGGATTGGATTGACCTGGAAGTCTCCTTAGTAGAACTTTCCTTAAAGCACCCATTACCCTTTCCACGCAAACAATACAGCTTTTATTAGCTCTTGTGCTCTGAGTCTTTTTTTCTAGGGGAATGGGATGAACAGCTTGACAGATAAAGATGAGCATACTGCATATTGAGTAGGATGAGCACACAACCAGTGAAGCCACAAAAATACCATAAGAGATAGATGATTTTGGTACTGTATATGAGTGTTGGTTCAGATGCGCATGTATATTTTTCTGTGTGTGGATTACTGAATGCATGTGTCATTCTGTCATTCTGACCGTGCTGCTGCGGGGTGGAGACCCAAGGTCACGCGCAGTGACAGTGATGTTGTAGAAGGGTACTGTCTCTCGGTCCAGCTCCACATCTCGCCTGACCCGCAGCTCCCCCTCCACTGGGGAGATCACAAATTCATCTGAGAAAGAGAGAGAGAGAAAAAGGTGGTGGGGAGTTAGCTAGAACATGTACACACACACACACACACACACACACACATGCGTGCATGTACATGCACACTCTCATGCTCGCATGCAGAAAGTACTCACTCTGTGGGTCTCCTGCAGTGATGCTGTATTCCACCTTTCCATTGAGACCAGAGTCCTCATCAGTGGCTTTGAGGGTCCATACCCGGGGCCCTGGCTGCCCCTCAGTGATATCAAAGGGCCCCTCGAGGGCCCGGGGGAAGGTAGGGGTCACATCATTCACATCAATCACATTCACTGAAACCTGGCAAAGAGTGGCATTCAAAATGAGGATCAACTGCAGCAATAATGACATTTAGTGAATGTGGTTTGGGGGTGTCTGGTGGAGAGGAAGAAGATTTGGAAGATTTTTTTGAAAAGAAAGTTGTCATTTGTGTGAAAGTATACCTAAGTATTCTCACCGTTGTACTAGCGGTCAAGCGGAACCCAGGAATGGGACACTGGTCAGTTGCAGTGACAACAAGTGTATAGTGTCCATTGCTGAGCTCATAGTCCAGCTCCTTCACCACCACAATCTTCCCCTGGGTGTGCAGGGCACATGGAAAACAAAGAATATTAAGTGAACAAGGTCTTAATGACAAAACCACCCTTCATATTTTCTCAGAACCGTCTGGATACATAGTTTGGCCGTAGGGGTGATAACTCACTGAGATTGCATTGATACGGAATGTCTGTGCCAGGTTGCCCTGGGCGATGCTGTAGCGGAGGGTGCCATTCAGACCTTCATCAGGGTCAACGGCTGTCACTGTGGCGATGGTGGTTCCAACAGTGTCTGGACCCTCACTCAACACCGTCACATACTCTACCTCAGGAAACATGGGCGGGTTGTCATTCTCATCTATGATATACACCCACACCGTTGTTGAGGACTTTGATTATGAGACAGAGAGAGAGAGAGAGAGATGGGGGAGGGGAGAGAGTGAGGGAGAGAGAAGGTGGAGAGAGAGTGAGAGGGACTATTTGCAACAGGAATATGCAATTGTATGCTGGAGCAAAAAAGCCTGGATAACAGCCTCTGCCCTTCTGCTCAGAGTTGAGGGTTGCATTTATCAAGCTTTTACAGGTACATTTCAATTCTCATGTTATTTTGCAATGTTATAAACTGTTAAATGTAAATTTGAATTAAGCATTAAGTTTACAAATTAATCTATGGTGAAAAGGGTAAAAAAATGACTTTCCAGATCTCATTCAAAATATTTGGTTCTTATTGCATGTGATAAACATGGTTACTCATCTCATGGCAGTGGTGTTCATGTCCATGGCTGCTGGTGTTTATGAGGGCACCTGGACTCTTTACTGAGTCATTACTGGAGGCACCTGCAGTGTGGGAAACCCTGGTTTCAAGCCCATTCTATCAACTCTGATGGTGTTGTAAAACCTTCTCATACAGCTGGGTTTACACCGGAAATATTAAAGTAAGATGCTTTGTTCTATGTCACAGCTGAATCACAAGCATGACATAACGTGCAATGTTAAAATATGCTGGATCACAGAACAATGAAATGGCAGAGGTTGTAACCAGTTTCATTTCACACTGTGGCAGACTGGCGCATTTGTATAGGACACTGAGGGAGACCATGTGAAACAAGCCCCTTTCAGAGGTACATGGGCCTGTTGTGCCTGATTGGCTTGTTCCGCAGAAAAATATTTAACTGCTCTTTTGAGCTCTATGTCCCACATTTATTTCCTGATAGCACACCAAGCATTTACTGTAGATGTTTATACAGTTCCCTGGGTGTTGTGTTCCCCTTCCTGAGTCTTGGAGCATGTTACTTTCATTCTATCAGCCAAACCTGTAATTGTAATTACAATGTAATGTAATTAAAAAACCTGTAATTTTAATTACAAAGTAATGTAATTGTAATCTTACCAATTTTGATACCCATACCTATATGATCTAAACATCTAGTTTTGAATACAAATCTACCACTTTTCTTGACTGACTTGTGTTTGAATGGGAGTGTGCAAGCATGTCAAGTTTTATCCCCATTTTCATGCCAGGAAAATGAAAACTGTGCAAGTAAAAACGTATTTTAATATTATATCATAGACTATCCAACACTGAAATGTGTAAGAGAAAAACACTGCTCACTTAGCACACAAAATTATTTAAAGAGATAACATCAGTTGAAACTCCAGATGTCGAATACTATGAATCAGACAGACCAAAAACAAAACACACTTTAACTCTGCACAAATCGAGAATATGCTAATACATGAAACCAGAACTGAAACGCGACAAGGGCCGCAAGAGGCGGAGGACTGTGAAGCGTGTGCGAGGGCGTTTCCACTTCTGCTCACTCGTATTCTCCTCACTTGTATTGCGATATCAACTACGTCCTCCTCGACACGCAATTGCAGTGGAGAAAACTGACAAGAGGTTTTTTTTTTTTTTTTTGAAGCAAAGATAGAACCACGTCTGTCGGTTGGGGTGTGGACTCAAGTTATTTCACATTAGACAGCGCGACTTTTCCTAAGTACGAAATCAAAGTCTGGGAGATTTTCTTGAAGAATCTACAACTCAGAAAATCGCTATGTCGGAATCATATTGGAGAGAGACCCGTGCGCTTGGTCTGACGGCTGCTTTACGATTGTGTTTTCTCCTTGTCGTCATATCTGGAGGTAAGATAATGGTATTCTGTATACAGCGCGTCTGTGCAGCCCAGCGTGTTGTTCAAAGTAAGACCTTTTCTGCCTCCTTGACTGGAAAACCCGGGCTTGTACCAACCTGTTGAATATCTCAACACTGTACTGTTTTCTACAGCCGTGGGTCAAGGGGAAGCCTGTGTTTCTTGCAATTGGTTTTTACTACGATCGCTGTTGGTTTGGTCCGAGTCGTCAATTTTGTAAACACACAGCATGCATGCATCATTCAGTAAGATGTTAGTCTGATCTGTTCTTGGCTATTTAATGGTTTACTACCCTATAGATTGAGCATCAAAAAACTGACAGCCCCAAGGCAGCTGATTCGAATATCACTTAGATTGTGCGTGGCAATGTACCAGTATCCAGAGATACTTCTGACCACAAACTTTACTTTAAGTGGTTGCTGTTGTCGTTTTTTAAAGGTGCTGTGTGTAGTCTTAGTTTATTCTTGCCTTTATATATGGCCAAAATGTTTTCCGTGTGGAAGGTAATCTGACACCCGTCATGATCTCGAGCAGCTGGTTTGAGGAGTTGCGTTGTTTCTGTCTTGGATTGATATGGGACAGCTACGCTTTAAATTTCCTGCTTTTGCCAACAAATATTCTGCTCATGGCAGTGATGTTTTATAGCGTAGTGATGTTTTTATACTCATTCTTACATTCTTAAAACAGGACATTAATTATGGCTTCACGACGTGTATATTTTACTCAGCCTCTCACCATTGGAAGCTAGCTTGCACTAGGTAAATTCATTAGCTACTAATCAGTGATTTAAGGAACTGGGGATAGAAACTATTTGTTGTTCCTAATGTTTTGAAACGAACATCTGGGCCCAGGCTTTGAGTTTGTTTAACATCCAGTCTCCTCTCTTTCGCTGGGGTCGAGAGAAGAAAACCAGCTGTTGCGCTCTATGCAATTGTGACTGTGATCTACTTCAAACGGCTCCAGTCGCGCTGAAAGCCGTTCAGGGTGACTGAGGGGACTGGTGCCTCGATGGGTCATGGGTAAGCGCTCAGATAAGCGCCAGTGACGCCATCAAATCGGTACAGACCTCGGTCCTGTGGATGTCAAGGCTTCTATTTGACTTTGGTCGTCTCATCACTAGAGACAAACAAGGAGTGGCTTTATACCAACTAATTTAATTGAATAAATAACCTAATAAATAAAACGTTCATCTCGACTAAAATTTAAGGGAAGTGCAGCTTTTTTGGTTAATGGCAGATGTTTCAGTGCAATTGTATATGCGATTGATCTGTCGTTTTCTGGATTTGTATTTGACAAATGACGCTTTTTCACTCTCTAAAATACATTTGTTCGTAGTAATTGTGGTTAAGAATTACTCCTGCCTAATCTCAGCGAACAAGAAAGTGCAAATAAAGGCATACAGTCACATACGGTAGTGCACAAAACAACTGCGTTTTCTCACGTCTGCTTTTTTATGCACGTGACTCATATCGTGAAATATATAATATATATAGCCTTCATATATCTCCATTATGACTCTGTTAATGTTTGTAGCATTACTGTACCTAGTTTTTGTAGTTCTATTGTTTTATCAGTACTGCTTTGGCTTGTACTTCCACTAATATACAATACAATTTAGAATTCAGAAATTCTGAGCTGTTCTGTTGTGCACTGGGGAAAATTAATAGCTATACAGTCACTATCTCCAAAATACATTTTTTTTTTTCTAACTAAACTGCCTGCCAATCATGAGACAGTCCCGACGGTCTGAAAATTCCAGGCTGGAAGTCTGAGGAAAATAGACACTCCTAGCCTTCTGTCGAGCCAACCTCAGTCCCCGACCCATCACTGTGCTATAGTTTTTGTCAGAGGCTTTATCTTTCCTATGTGGATGCAAATTATGGTCGGGACTACAGCTAGTAAAATAGCTTTATTTGTGTTCAAGCAAATGAAATTTTTATTTTTAGCGGTAACAGATATTGTGAATGTGAACTTGTGAGAATACCACAGGGTGGTCTTTCTTCCCCTTTCTCCCCTGTTCCTGTATCCATCTGTCTTTCTCTCTGCCTTGTTTCCCATTTTTCTGAGACATGACTATCGATTGCTCACTGCGCCTGAGGCCTTCCTGTAGAAATTGAGATCACCATGGTTACTGGCACACACCTGGGTCACCATAATTGATCGATCAGACTCCTCAACTGTGCAACAGAGCCTTGCTGGGGAAGAGGGGGGCCGGATGAGGAGGGGTTAGGGAATAGCTTCTGTTCATTATTGGCATGGCAGGTCCCCAGGTTTACATCACCAGAGAACAACTCTTGGCTCTAAGAGCCACAAGAAAACCTGAGACAGGGCAGGGATTAGATTCTGGTGCAAAGAATCATACCAAGGCTTTTAGATTGTGTGTAGGTGAATGTGTGGGAGGGGACAGGATGTTTCTCTGTGCACATTTCAGGTATTAAGAGTTTCAGCAATCTTTGTAATTAAGTGAAGGTGGAGATGTCAGGAAAGCAATGACAGCAGGCCACAACTGACCTGATGAAGAAGGAGAGCCATCCAGTCATAACAGCATAAGACTGTGGTTTAAACTAAAGGAGCATCTCAGTCTGAACACCATCTGTGTGAGGGGGATCCCTTTACTGTGTCCTCACTCTAATCTGTGGTTGCTTGCTTTGGTTGTCCACCCACCTCTATGGCTGCCTAAAGGAATTGTGCAGTTTAAGGATTGAAGGGTGCTTTGCAGAACTATCATATAATTATGTGGTTTAAGAGGCTGCCACTTGCATAATATGGAGATACTGTTGTACCCATACAGTGACTCCAGAATCCCAAGATAGCAGAAAGGGAGAAAAAGAGAAGCTTGACTGAGTGAAAACACAAAAACATCTTGCTGTTAGTTTTGCACTTTGGATTCGGCTTTATTTTATAAACATTTCTTTCTGTGTTACTGTTTGGTTATATAATTATTACTACAACTTCACAGAAGTATTGATGCCCTGCCACTAAAACTGAGAGAAGGGAAAGCCAGAGGATATTTTTTGGTTTTTGACATGTTGAATATTTCTATGTGGTATTTTTTAGGTGTATGATGATATTTTGCAAATATGTGGAATATGTGACTCTGGAGAATGTTATTTTTGGGATGGGGCAATCTGACAGCCTCTTTCCAGCATACTGTTTCCTCAGTCCGAGAGCCTAAGAGCTATGGTAATGATGTCTACAGGGGCATGGAAAGGTGATGAAAGACTGTAGGGTCTTGTCCCAGTTTGTGTTCTAGTTGTTCTGGAGCCCTCTGGAGGATGCTGTCAAGTGAGCAACTTCAATGCCTTGTGGGTAATGCAGTTTACTTTTAGCTTTCCTTTACCATCAGAATTCCATCATCAAAGAGACTGTGTCCTACAGCCACACTGTTCAGTAAAGTGCCCTCTTACCTGTCTGTATGTTCTGGGAATTGAACCATTGCATTAAAGTTACAGATTTTGAAAAACACAGATGAATAAGATGCTATCACAATTTTTTAAACTTTTGTTTACAGACTGAGGCACATGACAGAAACTTGAGAGCCAGTTCTATCCTGCTGGTGTCATTTGGACCTTGTAATGGGCCTTTTCATCTTTTCAATTCAGGAACTGTGCAAAATCTCAAGGAATTGGTCTACTATCTAATTGCCAGCCTCTACAATCCCTAGGTAATTTGGGGTTAGGCATGGAATCACTCATAATTGAAGCCCCAACAGAGTTAGTCACACCCCCACAGTCTATCCTCTCTGTGGATCCATAATGAAAAAAAGGGCCAGACATGGGGCACACACAGTCCATACCAGCACTGTGTAACGCAAGCCAGTTTAGGGGTGGTGCCTGAGGCTACAAATAGTAATGCTGTGAAGGCAGCCGATGGCAGTGGAGGTAGGGATGTGCTTTAAAACTGTAATGATGGATCTCTCTTTAACCCAATGCAAACCTTTACTTGGTATGGAAACCTCATTGGTACATTTAAGTTGTAGAGCATCAGTGGTACTAATGATACCTGATGAAACTCCACATTTACATTTATGTTTACTAAACTAAATTATTTTCTATTCTGGTGTGATGTGGTTCTTAGTTGTTAACATTTAGGTGTTAAGTGTTGATTCTCTCCCCATCCCTCTCTTACATACTAAAGAACTCATTGGGATACTCACTTGCAGAAGTGAGTTCAAATCTGGTTGCTATTCGGTTAGACAAGTCAGCTGTGAGAGCAGAAAGGTGTATGTGAGTGTGCACAGTATGTTGGGGGCAGGGGCAACATAATAACAATAGAAACTCAGAAGTTTGAGCACGGGAGAGGATATCATAGGGAAAACCGGATTCATTTATTAATGGCATGGGTCTCTTGGGACTGAAATGGGTCCTCAGGATGCCAGTTTGAATGGAGACAGAGCATAATGGAGCATACTGTGTGGAGGGGCGGGGGAGGGGGCTGATGGTGTGAAACAGTGGCCAGTGGTGTGTTGTATTGTCCCTCTGAGAGAGGCAGGAACAGCCAGAGGGCCCGGAGTTTTAGTTAATCACATTCCCTGAATTTCCTATTGGTCTTCCTGCCACACACACACACACACACACACACACACACACACAATGCAGGCTGCTATAGAGGGTCAGCGACAGGACACCTACTGTATATCCAGACAATAGACACTGTTTCCATTTTCAGCGTAGATCTGGGTCACTCAGATAAAGTCCTGTACTTAATCTGTGTGAAACTGTACCTTTTTAGGTAAATAGGTTGTTTTGTAGAACATTTTATTTACTTTGTATCTTTTTCAGATGAACATCACTTTGTGGTCATCGGGTCATGCATTGATGAACCATATTTAAACAGAACACTTGTATGAAGAGTAATAGCAGTAGTTCAATTGTTAGTTCATGGCACTGAGATATTGGCTGTCCTATTTTTCTTATTTAACCAATAACCAACAGTCGTAACAGACTGAATTGTATAAACAAAAAAATTGAACCCAATCAACTTTAAACAAAAAAAGAGCTGTACTGGAAACATGTGTGACTTGCATCATCTTAAAAGACATTTGGCAAAGCTCACATCCGCCCTTAGCATTGTCTGAAGGCCTCAGATGAGGAAGGGTGGTTTGAACACGAGAAAAGGTCCGGCAAAGTTAGGTAAATTGGTTAACACTTTCCTGGCTGAAGTAGCTGAGCTGAGGACAACCAGAGTAAAGAGGAGCTGGATCAGCATGGCTCTGACAATGGAGAACAGAGGCCATTAATGGACTGCAGTTAGGAGGGAAAGGGAGGGGGCTTGAGGCGATTGAGAGATCAGTGTGCCAGATCCGCTCAGAACTAACCCTGCCCAGGGTAAAAAACAAAAACACCACACCCCCACCCGGCAGCCCCATAAACATGCTAACACTCACACGCACAATTACTGCAGACACACGCAATCCCTCTGGCTACACACAGTGGTGTATATCACAATTACTGCAGACACACACAAGCCATCAGGATGCACACAGTGTTTATGAGAGTGCCCACTCACACAAGGACAAAGTCAAATATGTTGCAGTGGAAATATGTATGGAACTCATTATGACAGTTAATGCTTATTAGTGTTTAGAGGGGGACAGAGTAAAGAAGAGGTCATAATTAACTGCTATAGACTGTGGCCATTTTTTTTTGCATTGTCTCACCTTTTTTTAAAGAACCAAATAATGGTTTCAGCATGAGTGTGTTTGTGACGTTGTGAATGCATGTGTGTGTGCAGGGAGTATATCTGTAACTCTGAGACTGCAGGAGGGATGCTTGGCTTTAGGGCAATAGGAGAAACCGTCCATGGAATTATGTGTTAAACAAAACAAATCATGCTCACTAAACTCGGCCTGGCACCAGTCACCTCAACGGTACATTTTATTTTGGTTCAAAGAAGCATTTTCATGTGGCGTTCAAAATAAATCACACATGGCCTTTAGGTTAGCTAACAAAGGAAACAGACAATGAAGAGAAAAGGAAAACATGCACAGAAAAACCACATAACAAGAGAAGAGGGATGAAATCAGACCTATAAATAATACGATGGCAATGATAACAAGTGTCCACAAACACACACACACACACACACACACACACACACACACACACACACACACACACACACACACACACACAGAACTGACACAAGTAGCTTTGCAGTGTTTGGCTGTCATTTTGCATCGGTTAAAAAAGGAATGGAAAGTCAGAAAAAAGATGAGATATGTTTTTCGTTAACATTAAAGGGACTTTCAATGTGACCCATCCACAGGTCTCACTCCCCTGTGTGTTACAACTTTACATGGCTTTGACTTTAGTCAGACAACTCTTCTACTGAGCATCAGTTATGAAACCTCTGTCTGCTACATACCACAACTCTCTGTACTTGGCATTTAACTCTTACCACATGCAGTTTTAAAAGAACATTGACACCTTGCACACATTTGCATCAGATCATGCATGCACACCTTCACGTCTTAATCTGCTCGCACACAAAACCACAGAAACATCACCAGTTTACTATTCTATAGCCAAATGATCATGACACGGCTCAGATATTTTCTTAGCAAGAAGAGAGCACAGGAAACAACATGATCTGCCCTAGAATTTTCAGCACAAAATAACACTTGTGTGGAGCTTGAGATAAGAGGGGGATAATTTGTGTGTGCATGCTTTTTGTGTGTGGGTGAGTGCATTCGCCTGTTTCTGTAAGCATGTTTGTATGAGTGATAGTATGTATGTGAATCCTGCACTTTACTAAACTTGTATCATGCTCACTTCATGTTCGAGAAACATTTCAGAGACCCTTCAGTAATCCACTGCCATCATGCAGCATATAAGCATGACACAACCCTTTTTATTACACTTCCTTTACTTTGTGCCAGTTCAAACTTTCATATGGTACTGTTAACATATTTCTCTGGGTGTAGTGTTAATGTACAGTCTCACTTTAGTAATTTTATATTGTTCAGTGAATATCTGCAGTTTTATTGTATAATATATTGTACTACAGATTGTCAGCTGAGGACATGTTATCATGACATTGTGTAGCTAAGTCAGCCTTAAAAAACGTCTTGCTTCTTCTCTCCCTACTGCCCCTCCCCCAACAGTGGAGGCTGAAACAGTGCATTACCACTCATCTGTGACGGTGTCGGTGCCACACCGTTCCTACATCTGCCCAGTTGGTGCTAATGTCAGCATGGAGTGTGTTTTGACGGGGATGACCGCGCAATCCAGGGAACATTCTAGCTTTGGCTGGCTTTTCACCCCCCACCAGGACCAGAGGTGCAACGAAAGGGTCCGCCCCCATATGCCTGTCAACCACTCCCACCATCCTGAGGGGGTACACTACAATGCCACCCATAACTCCATCTGGGTCACCCTGATGAATGTCACCCAGGCTGATCAGGGCCGATATTGCTGTGTAGTGGCAGACAAGCATAGCGATGGGCACGGCTCAAACAAAGGGCAGAAACCTCACAGCCACGTACTGCTGACCATCACACCTCGTAAGAGAAAGCCCCTTCCTTTATACTCTGTGTGTGACACTCTCTTAAGAGTAGCATGCTCCCCCTTCATCTGTCTGTGACACACCCCTAAGTGTAACCTCCTCCCCATTATCTCTCTGTTCGACATACCTCTTAGACTAAACTCTTTCCCCTTACCACTGTGTGTCACATACCTCTAAGAGTAAACTCCTCCCCGTATCTGAAAGTGCAAACCCCTCTTTATCTTTTTGAGTGACATGCTTCTTCAAATCACTCTCCCTTTCCTCTGACTGTGATACATGGCTGTTTAGATAATGATGGTACCATGATTATGATTTGTAAATGATCTGAGGTTTTGACTGACACTGTTTTCTGATGTCTAACCAGGAAGGCTTGGAAACACGAGCTGCACTTTTATAGACCACAGGCCTCCTGAAGGTAATAAGGAATATCTATGTGTAGTGTTAATGTGTAAACTGCCTCCTCCTTTCTTATCAAAATGAGAATTTTTTTTCTAGTGATTTGCAGTTAAGCATGTGCCTTACATTCTCCTTCCTTTAAAATTCCTAGCTTATTGTTTAAATACTGTTGTTGTCTCTTTTTGTAGACATATTAAAGATGAGGAATAAGGGTGATTAATGTCTGAATGGGATTAATATTAATATTAATCCCATTCAGAAACAAAAGCAACAAATAGTTTACAACAAGTATGCTTTAAAAATACACTTGCTCTTTCAATACAGCCTGCTTACAAATTTTTAGCAACTGTCACTGTCAGACGGCTGCGCAGACTGCCTGTGTATTGCAGAAATTTAGCAGGAAACAGGACTGAAAAGTGTAATATTAAAGAAGCATTAGGGCACAAATTCAGATCTGTGCTTAGATTCTGTAAAAATGCCACACATACCAGTGCATGAAAAACTCAACACATGGATGTGAGAAATGCTTTGAACCATCCGCTTTGAATATTTAGAACATAAAACTAATGCTACTACCGCTGCTATTCCTACAGTATCTTTCAAAAAATGTCCATAGTTTGCTCTACCCATTAACTCCTCCTTCTGTCTTTTCTTTTTTCTGCCCACTCTTTTTCTGTCCCTGGGTCCTTCACCCACAGGGACTGTGGCAGCAGGATTAGCAACAGCAGGGTGCATCATGGGTATTCTCTCACTGCCACTCATCCTGCTGCTGGTGTACAAGCAGAGGCAGACAGCCCAGTCCAACCGACGTAAGTGACCACACGTGCACACAAATGCGCAGACACACACTGGGCAGTCCATAGAGATGTCATACTGCCAGAGTGTTTTTCTCCTGTCTTCAGCCTGGACTCAATTCACTGTTGGAAACTCATTTCCTAAGTTGGTTTTCCAGGGCCTGCAGGTGTGTTAAAGCACAGAGCTAAAGCTCACATTGGCTTGAATGAGGTTTTGTTCTCTGACAAAGACTCTTTCCTCTGTCCCTCACAGGTGCGCATGAGCTTGTGAGAATGGATAGGTGAGTTCCTGAACACACCAATAACATCAGCAACAACAAGAGCAATAACAAAAGTGATAGCACCAGAACAAAATGGCTTTGTGTAAACCTGTTTTTCTTGGTTAAACTAGCTCATGTATTTTAATGTACTTTCCCTTGTGTATTGTATTTTTAGTCAGACCGTACCACCTACAGAAACTATGATCAAGAAAATGAAAACGTGATTGTGCATCTCTCTGATAGCAGATTTCTTTTCTCTTTATTCTCCTTAATTCTCTTTTCTTTGATTCTATCATTTCCTCCTTTCTGTCTCTCTGTCTGCTTTCCACTTTCTGATTGTTTCTCCACAGTGAGGCACAAGGTCATGACAACCCGGTGTTCTTAGGGGGGTCTCCCCAGAATAAGACACGCACTGTGTCCCAGATCATGACCAGGCAGTCCTCTGAGACAGGACGACACCTATTGTCTGACCCTGGCACCCCCCTTTCTCCTCCCACCCATGGGGATGTCTTTTTTCCATCACAAGGTAAGACACATACACTTAACCTCTGATTCCCTGACACTCTGGAGCACTGATGCAATAAGACACCAACATTCACCAAATTGCCCTGTACCTAGCCATACTCCTGTCTGGACTATATTGGAAAGCTAGTATCTTCAGGCTCTCACACTCATACACTCTGCAACTTCCTGTCCATGCAACAGTCCCAGCATAAAACACTCAGCACCTGGTGGTTGTGGTGGTTTACACACACACACACACACACACACACACACACACACACACACACACACACACACACACACACACACACACACACACGAAACAAACACAGATGGTCAGAACATTCTGTGATTGAGAAACTCAACCGCAATGAGGAATCCAGTTTCACTTCCTGTGATGGGGTAAGAGGTGATTTTACACTCGTAGGCCTGTACTACTAACTGGTAGTACAGTCTTTGGTGCCTGTTCCTTGTGTAACATGGTCCTTGATGCATCCATAGGCAGCCATCAACCAGAGTGGAGTGGCTCTCAGGGGAGTGCTTTCTCCCATGCCCAGGGGACCTGTGTTGACATTCCCTGGATTCCCAACTAAATTGCCTATTTCCTGGCATGCCAGTGAGGGGCACAGAGGGTGCCCACAGGACCCCAACCCCTCCTCCCTGTACCTCCTGTCCCATCCTTCCATCTAGCCCAGACAGAGGTCTTTAACACTTGTGAACACAACCTGTTCAGTTATATGGTTTTAAAGAAGCATTCTAAGTAGGCCAGATGGATTCAGATTGTGATTGAGCCTCTGCTCTTTTTACAGTTATAGCGCTTGAATTGTGCTAAAAAATCATCCAAAGTCACTTACTCAGCTATATGTACCTCTGAGCATTTGTCTCGTGATCTGCACATATGTTCTGTCAGGATTGTCTCTTCACCATTTCTGCTTCTGGACTGAACCTATGTAACTGAGTGGAATTTTCCTGAGTGTAGTTTCCCGTTTTTGCAAGGCTGTTTAACACAGTTCCACCCAATGATCTGTATCTGGTTCCTTTTTGAAACAACACACTTAGCTATGAGCATGTATAGCTAATTTCACACATGAACTCTGGAAAATGTCCAGAGAATCAGGTCCAGACATTATCTGCAGTTGCCCTTTCACACATGTAGCACAGAGTCGGAGATTTTCCATGTCAGGCACGTTCTCATCTAGCTAGAAATATTGCGTTTGGTTTACGCGAGGGGTGGTGCCTGGGTAGAGCGAGCAGGAGGCAGGACATGACACAAAAGGTGCATAGGCTCAACCGGACATTATCTGGACTTTGTACTAGGGAACTAGCAGGATAAAGTCCATATAATAATATAATATCTGGAGCAACTGATTCGGACATTTGCATTCACACACAGCTCCTGTGGGTAATGTCCAGAAAAGTTCAGGGTTGCACTGCATGTGTGAAATGGGCTTAAGTGTGATTTTGTGTTTGTATGTGGTGAGTGTGTGGGTTCATATAAATAGATGTTAACGAAAGGTGTGTTTTCAGTTGGGCTGGTGAGTGAGTGTGTCACAGTGTGGGGTTTAGGTTTAAGAGTGCAGTTATTTGAATGTGTGTATCTGGGTGTCTGAGCTTTGTTCCTAAGTGTGTACATATAGTGGCAGAGCAGAATATGATAACATTTGCACAAAAGCTGACTGTAATTCTTGAATAACATGATAAAATATTAAGATGCTACCTTTCTGTTTTTTTAGAACCCATCCCTGAGTCCCCGGATTTTATGCAGGTATAACAAGGAAGGAAGCAGTTTTTCAGCATTATTTTGCCTTAGCAACATCACCTCTCCTGTCTGCTCACTCCTCTGTTGGACATTTCTCTGCATCTATGTGGACTGAAGAAAAAAAACACATTTCTCACTCGCAACAACTCAAAACCAAAGAGACTGTATCTTTCTTGGGCTAGCATTGTAATGGGGGCTATCATACATGGCACACTCCAAAATATCAGTGCCCATGTACCCGCAGGTGCCCTGGTCTCTGATCGGCCATGCCATTCCCTGGATGTGGGAACGCTCTCATGTGGATGTCGACTACAGAGGGAAGCTGTGCACTGGTCTGCGCTTCCCTGGGGGCTCAGGGAACATGGGGGTTGGCTGTGGGGGTGGAGTCTTATTTCACAGGAAATGCGCAGCACAAATTCCACAGTGCTCGGATCTCCCTCCTGCCGTGAGGAGGCAGCTGACTCTGAGAGGGCTGCATGCGTGTCTTAATTTCAGGCCTTTATGCACTCCGTTTAAGGCCAACCCATACAAAAGGCCAGCCGATACAAGTGGGCTGAGGTAATGCTGAGGCCAAGAATCTCCTGCATTCCTCTTGAAATGTCTGTTCTTAGTGTCTCCTCTTTGATGTACAGAATCATCGTGTTGTATTTTTTATATCCCCCAATCTCTTCCATTTCTATTTTGTTTCCATCGTTCCATAGAATTCTCAATCATTTGCACTTCTTTTTCCCTTTTCTGTGTTTCTGTCTTCCTCGATCTGTCTCTAATACAAGTCACTCCTCACAGTCTCAGCTTTTTAATGGGATAGATTCAGCAAAGAATTGCCACTACCTCATGTCCATATCATTTCTAGGGCAACTGCAAACCCATAACAAAGAAATAACAGATTTGGAGGTAATGTAAGTTCAGCCATGAATCTCAAGAAGAGCTAAACATTAGCCACACTCTGCCTTAACTGCCATTTCCTACAACATCAACTGGTCAACTTCCTTTATCTTACACAGAATTTTACATACTGCTTCAAATTTTTATTTTGTCACATCTTAAAAATGCAATACTGATTTGCTAAGTTAATGTTTTTATATTTTAATACCATAAAGACTGAATAGTGAATATGAAAAATAATATATGTCAAATTAAGGAATATACTGCATAAACCAAATATTCCAATAGTGCCTAAAAGAACACCAATTTGCTAATTGATACATGTAATAACATGCATTGTATTTTGGCATGTTAACATGTATATCCCTTATGTATTTTATATTCCTTGAATTTTACAGTACACATTGTTTTAGTGATGTTTTTAGTGAGTCATTCCTGTTTGTGGATCATATTCAAACTATGACTCCCTCTAATGGGAGAATGTTGTATTTGCACCTATTCCTCTTGGACTGTTTATCTGAGGGAATGTCAGGACCCTTGTCCAGTGAAGAAACGTCTGTTCCTGAGGGCTAATACTCAAATAGTTATTGACGTCATATTTTTGATAATTAATTTAATTCAGAGAGTGACTGCTGTATGTTTTAGACATTCAGCAATTGACAATCCAAAGTGAGTTATATCCTACTTCAATAAAATAGTGGAGGATTATACATGTTAGGATGAAGCAGGGATATTATTCAGAAACAAGCATATTAATACTCAAGGCTGTTGGCTTTCTGCACACTGGCTTCTTATAGTGCAATATATAGTTCTGCATGTGTGTAATGAAAGATATGAAAGTGCCTTTCTGTATGACAAACCTTGACAAAATATGTTAGGTTAGACTGGTTACATGGTTGTGGCTTTTTATGTGTGTATGTGTGGCATGATTGTGTGTATGAGAGTATGCATATGTGTGTGAGTACAAAGTCATACAATAGAAGTTCAAATTAATGGGACCCAGTTTATGATTTTTGCCATTTATTGTACAATCTGTAAAAAATGTAAAAAAAAAATGTTTTCCAAGTTTTCAATTTTCTACAATAAATTTGAGTTCTTATTAATATTTCCATGTCTGAGTCTGTCTACTATGAAAGCTTAGGGGACCATACCATTGTCCTGGAATGCAGTCCCTACGGTTGACTGTGTCCATGCTGTTGCAATATATAAAGATGCTTGGGTCTGACAGTGTTAGTCTGGTGGCAAGATGGACGCAAATGCCTGTAAGTCATTTAGACTGACAAAGATCTCAGATCTACTGGCTCACAAGCTTAATGCTTTCTGCCCCTTATGAGGAGGAAGGCAGACTGGCTTTTCCATTTACAGAAATTATTGGCAAGGGTAAAATACAGCATAAAATGACATGTTACCACCTAACATCAGAAAGATTAATAGAGTAAATGTTTCAAAACACTGCCATGTATCCTCCACTCTAGACTAGCTACAAAACTATCAGCTTATAGCTGCTAACACAGCCTGCCCTGAGAGTGTCAGAATTGGAGAGCCTAAGTCTGCAGCTACATTCTGCTGTTTCAGAGTACTGCACTAGAAAAGCACTTGAGTTTGATTTCCACCAGTTTGAGCAAGCCATCATGTTTTCCAGGATACTGTATGTATTGTATCTGGTGTTGCAAGTGGTATAAGCATTTAGGTTTACAAATATATACAGAGGCATCCTCACCCTTCTTTAACCAACACCCCCCCGCCCAAAAAAAACAATATACATATATCTTACATCAGCTGTTCCTAACAGAGAAGTTCAGGAAGATGGGGGTAGCAAGCTAAAAAGGAAGTAGCGACACACTTGAGCCTGTAACTTCCTCTTTCAACAAACAGGCATGTGGTTTTCCTGTTTTGCAAATCATATCTCACCCCCACAACTTTTTCCCCCCCACCGTACCGCCCAGTTAATTTACAGACCAAAATAGGCCAGAACTTGCTTGCACAGTGCTGTTTCTCTATCCCTGTGCTAGTTATTACAATAGAAAAGCCATCAGAATCCTTTTTAAAAATTCAAAGCATGAAATCATTATCAGCTTCAAGTATGAATGTTCTATATATTGTAGTTGCCAATGCCAACAACTACAATAGATTGTGGTGCTGAGGTCATTTATACAAGGAAAAGATTTCAATGGGCAACAGTAGAGTATGCTATTTCACAGCACAGTCATACATTGCTTGATTAAATAATGTCAAGCAAGCTGACATACAGAAATGGGATGTGAATTTTTGCATGACACAGTTCACCAGTGTTTTTATCACATTGAACCATCTGATCTCTTTAAAGAACAGCTAGATAATTGTAATTCATATCTGAATACATTGCAGTCTGGTAAGCTCACCGATAATGGGGGAGTGCCATCATCCTCAACGGTCACCTGGAGGCGGTAGTGCTGCTGTCTCTCACGGTCGGGTGGGGACGGCCTGGTCACCATTTCCCCAGTCATGCGATCCATGCGAAAGGTAAGGTCCTGGTTGCCATCAGTGATGTAATAGAACAGCATGGCGTTGGAGCCGATGTCTTGGTCTGTGGCGATCACACGCAGGACAGATGTGCCCCCACCTACATTCTGAAAGAATATAGATAGAGCCATGCTGTTAACTCGCTTCAGCCAATCACCTTCCAGATCACAGATCAGTACAGGTACTGCTAAGTATGAGTACAAAAGTACCATAAACAATTGTATCAAAAGCTACCATTGGAAATTATGCAATAACTGTTCTTGGTTATGGGTTTTGCATTATGAGTTAATAGTGAGTAATACCTTCAGTGAAATATCTTGTTAGTACCAGGGTACACAAAAGTTAGTTTCACTAACTGAGTTAGAGTAAAGTATATGAAACCAGGTATTCAGCCATTCTAACAGAAAAAAGCAGCTTGAACCTGGACAACTTTGCAAGTGATGACAGATATATTTCAAACAGTATAAATCTGCAAAGAAGAATAGCAAAATCCATTGTTTAGACAATGTATTCTGCTGGAAAGACAGGGAAAATGTACACTATAATAAAATGTATTTTCTTTTTTTGACATACAGAATGTGGGAGTGCCTAGGTTGAGAATAATAGGGCCTTGTTTGTTGTATTGGTGTACGGTGGTCCTCCTTCCTCGTCTCACCTCACTGATGCTGATGTTGTAGCCATTCCGGCTCTGGATGACTGGTGCATTGTCATTGACATCCAAGATGTTGATGGTAAGGGAGAGATCAGTGTGGCGAGGAGGGGAGCCATTGTCCATTGCCCTCACCTGTGTACATATACACACATGCGCCCACACACATATACATTAACACAAGCATGCACACATACACATGGTCATGCACAAACAAACACACAAAAACTTGGTCTGATTATAATTTCTGTGTAATATTTGTAATTACATTTGCATATTGTTTTTGCTAAACTCACTTTCTCTTCTTTCTGTTTACTATGTGTTTTCTTTGGTTGTATTAATATATTCAACTTCATCAAGCCAAAATATCAAACAAAGTGAAAAATGAAAGCTCAAGGTGAGTCCAAACCCAGAGGTATGAACAAAGGAAGGAAGTAACTATGCATTTTGCATTTTGGTGATGGCCACAGGTGAGAACATAGCAGTGTGACTTCATAAAGATTCATTTAAAGGTCCCTGGTATGTAGGTTTTCCTCCTTCTATCTCACCTTCAGCAGGTAGCGGTCAACGGTCTCCCGGTCCAGAGCAGAATTGACATATACCTCCCCGTATGAGTTGTTGGTGGTGCGGATCTCAAACACGTCCTGCATATTACCTGCCACAAGCGTGAAGTTCACCTGAAGGAAGAGGGCAAGAGAGAAAGAAAGAGGATAGAGAAGAGGATTTCTAGAGGGAACCAGCACACACTCTTTTATTCATGTCTGCCCGCCTCCCCTCTCTCTCTTTCCCTCTGTCTCCTCACCAGTCCATTGTTTCCTATATCTTTGTCCCTTGCCAGCACCACTGCCACCCTCTTCCCGATAGGTGTGTCTTCTGGAATCTCCACTGACAAATCAGATGTGATGTCAAACTGAGGGCTATTGTCGTTTTCATCCAGTATAGTAATTGATACCTGTAAATAGGAACATGACAGCCAAGAAGGGTCCAGAACATGTAAGCTGTATGCAATGATGAAATATTGTGTTGTTGCTATATAAATTGAAATATGGATAATAACGTTATTATTTGAAAAACAATTTAAATATTTTTTTTAAGTAAGTGATCTTATTCCTTTTTTGTTGTCCAATATGTTTTGTCTGATTTTATACCCTTAACTTATAATAACTGTATCAGTCTATGGAAAGACAACACTCTGAGGAGACCAACTGGGACTAGACAATGAGAATCTGATGGCAGGTGTTAGCAGTTAAGAGTGCTGTGGAATGCTGCAATGAAATAAATATTCATTATAGAATGAGACAGGCAGACAAGCCTTACCTTCTGCAAATCCATTATGAATGCAAAAAAGAAATGCAAAAAATAGAGACAAGACTAATAATGGTTAGAAGTATTTCCATGGAACAAAGAAGACCTATTTATTTACAAGTCATAATTTTACAGTTTGTAAATCTGTTATTGTAATGTTAAGCATTGGTACGCCTATTCTAGAGCAGACAGCCATTCCTCGACAAAGGCAGTGTACACAACAGGGAAGAGAGGGCAATGGATTCAGCTGAAGCATTTCAATAAGAGACATATGTAAATAAACAGCTGTATTAGATTAGCGGTTTTAAAAAGGGTTTAAGGAAAGAGAAGAGACCAGGGGGAGGGGTTACCACGGTGGAGTCCTTCTTGGGCCCCCCATCATCAGCAACAACTGTCAGGGTGTACATGTCCCCCTTCTCTCTGTCCAGCAACCCTGTGACTGTAATGCGCCCCTATGGGATATATACAATAAAGAAGGGATTAAAAAAAGATTAGTGCATGCATGTATATATCTTGAATGCTTCATTTACATGCTTTATTCATGTACAGAATTTAATTTGACAGGATACTCTGCAGTCATTTGGGGAACTCACAGTCACGCTGTCGATCCTGAAGAGGGCCAGTGCCGCGGGGGAGGTGTCAGGGTCGAAGCGGTAAGACAGCTGGTTTAGGTTGTCGGCAGACTGCGCCTGCACCTGCACCACTTCGGTCCCCGTGGCGATGTTCTCGCGCAGTGAAGCCTCGTATCCAGGGGCGAAAAAGGCTACTGCCTCATCCAGCTCGTTCAGCAGAGTTACATACACTGTGCAGTAGCCCCGGTGGAATGGTGGGGCCTGGTCTGTAGCCGACACATTCATAAGGTAGCTGGTCTTGGTCTCGTAGTCCAGACGGTCCACAGTGGTCACCAGGCCAGTGCTGACATCCACCTCGAATTTCATATCTGAACCTGAGACCAGTGCGTAGGCCACAGCCCCCCCATCGCCTGCGAAGAGCGGGAGAGGAGGAGTGAAAAGGAGCAATACAGCCGGGAAGAAAGAGCGAAAAAGTACAGTAGGGAAGAGGCAGGTAGACAAAGTAGGAAAAGAAGGGGGAATAAATAGCAGAGTGGTAGTGAGACAGTTGGACAAGAAGGGGGGAAAAGATGTGTAGAAAAGGAAGGAGAACAGTGGAGAGAGGGGTAGCAAAATAGAAAGGAAAGGAGAAAGAGAATGGTTGGAATGAGAGCAGGAAGGTGAGCGAGAGGGTTAAAGAGCTACAAAAGAATACACTAAAGAGTCGACAGGGTGTTAGAGTGGAGATATATCTGCTGTCCCACACAATCCACAGGCATCAGGTAATGATTATGCCTGTGTGTGTTTACAGTTGAATCTGAGTCATCATATAGCCAAATATTGAAGTATATTAACTTGATAAAATATCAGCTCATTCCATCCAGTCAGTCCTTCCATACAACAGAATTGCACCACACTTTTGTCACAGTGACTACCAATGGGCCTTTTTGTTTTGATCTTGGGAGTCAATGATCAAGCCTGACAACCTCCCGTGGTTAGAACAGACCTCACTGGCTCCTACACCGCTGCTGCCGTGGTTGCCTGGAAAATTAGAGATGGGAATCGAAAATGGGGGACTGCCCACACAGCTGATGTTTAAATGCCAAACCTGCTTTCTATGGTGCAGATCGGAAGCGAAAGACAGAGAGGCGGAATGGTTTCGGCAGTGTTTTTTCACACTTCCCACTGGCTGGCCTTCTTTGCATTTCCTGGGTTTCTATCTCAGAGCTCCAAATCAGTAGCGTCTCCTACCTGGATGAACTTTTTGCTCTTTTTTTTTTCCATACAACCATGAACTACACTATTAGTACCTAACTATTTGTGGAAGGTTTTTGGCTCAAAAAAAAATTGAAAGGCTCATATGACCTAACCTAAAACCGTTTTCACACAAGAACTCCGGAAAATGTCCATAGAATCAGTTCAGGACATTAACTGGAGTTGCCCTTTCACACATGTAGCTCACAACTGGAAATTTTCAGTGTCAGACGCGGTCTAGCTGGAAATATTCCATTTGGTTTAGGCAAGGGGTGGCGCCTGGGTAGAGCGTGCAGGATGAGAGACATAATGCAAAATGTATGCTGTGGAAATTGCAGTGTTTTGTTTACAGCACATCGAAGACGGCGGACAAGGCTACCAACTCATCCATAATGATGATTGTTTTTGCATTGATATCAACACTACATTTATTCGGACGTATTTGCAGTATCAACGAAAGAGTGGAAAGCAATATGCAGATGAGCAGAAAAGAGTACGAAGCAGCTACCCTCGGATGCTTGTATTCTCCGCACAATTACCTGCTGTATTCACATATAGGCTCAACCAGACATTAACCGGACTTTGTAGGGAGCTAGCAGGATAAAGTCTGTGTAATGTCTGGTGCAACCGAATCGGACATTAGCGTTCATACACACAGCTCCTGTGGGTAATGTCCAGAAAAGTTCAGGGTTGCAGTGCATGTGTGAAATGGGCTTAAATGTGAGCAACCCCAAAGCAGAAAGAGGGCCCTACCGGTGTCTGGGTCTGAGGCCCTGACCACGATCACTGATGTGCCAATGCCAGCCGTCTCTCTCAGCCCCAGACGGTTATACTGCTGCTGGGTGAAGACTGGGGGCTCATCATTAGCATCTTCCACGTACACGATCACCTGCAGAGCACAGAGACAGGGGTGTGAGTGTGTACCTCTTTAAGAACGTTTGGGCACATGCAGGGTTCCTCTCCTCCTGGCTTTCCAGTCCTTTCTCACTGTCTCCATCTAAATTTTCCTGTCTTCCTATCCACCTCCTTCCCCTTCCCCCAAAATCCAGCACCACACCTTTCCTTACTGTCCCCACCCCCATGACATACACCTACTTTCTCTCCCTCCTTCTCCAATACCTCCACCCTCCAGTCCTACACCACTGCATCTGCTGTCCGCCCTCACCCTGACAGCACTCCTCATGCTGCCCCGGTCACTGTTGTAGGCCTCCACTTCCAGTACATGGGAGCTGCTGGTCTCCCGGTCCAGGGTCCTCTCACCGCGGCTCACCAGCCCTGTCAGCTCATTGATGCTGAACTGGCGGTTACTGTTCCCTGTGGCAGAGGACCGAAGCTTCAATGAACACCACTGACAGTAAGATGGCACAATTCATTTTCTGTTGGCCATTAGTCGTTCAAAGCTTGTTACACACTACTTGGATGCTTAAAATTGGGCAGTTCCAGTGAAGAAGGTCTTAAGTTAAAGACCACAGTCAATTTGTAAAGACAACAATATCACTCAGAGATAGCACCTAACACACTGTAAAACATTATTTTCAATTATTTGTACTTTTCTGGTGATGTGGGTATAAGGGTATAAGAACTAGAGGAAGTGCCAACCCTTACCAGACAGGATCCTGTATAGAACCCTGCCATTCTCCCCCTGGTCTGCATCTGTGGCTTGCACCTGTACAGAGAGAGAGAGACAGACAGAGAGAGGGACCAAAAATAAGACAAACCAATGGGCAAACTTGTCTTCTTGAGTATTTTACCCTAAACAAAAAGCCAAGATTTTGAAACCTCAAACCCCAACTGCACAATTCAATGCTCTAAAGCTAGGAATGATACATATAACCTTGGACTGTCAACAAATAGATGGAAACAATTTCCGACAGACAAGCAAAAGAGACGGCTTTCATCAATGTCAGTTTAAAACGATTCACAGTGCTTTTATTGGTAATTATGCGGTGCAGAATCTTTCACTGCAGGTCCCAAAACCTTTTTGGAACAAGTTTTTTTATATAGCAGCTTCCAAGATGGCTGGCACTCACTGTAAAAAGCTATGTGAACCTTCCACCTTGTGTCTGACAGAAGCAGAAGCAGAAGTTGTTTTCTGAATAAACTTTTACACAGAGAATATGTTGTCGCATTTTTCTTTGAGTGAAAGTTTAAGTCGCTCACTCTAAACTACTTCAAAATAACTCATGTTCTGTGGTAGCAGGGTCAGAGAGCCTATGGTTAGAGTGTGACAAGAATAGCTGCCATATTTAAGGTCATATCTGTGTATGCTCAGTAGATAGGGACTCCTTGTATCAATTAAAGAAAATTACTTGACTGACTGCAGAATCTGTGTATGTGATAAAGAGAAAGACAAACACAGTGAAAAAGAAAGAAATAAAGAAAGAAAGTGAGTTATAGACACACACACACACACACACACACACACACACACACACACACACACACACACAACACACACACACAAACACGCACATAAACACACACACACACAGTATGTCCTGGCATGACTGGCAGCACTGACTGAGGGTCTGGTCTTTCTCCTTTTCTAAAAAAGTGGTGCCGTTTCCACGACAACGCCTTTCAGTGACCCACGGCAACTCTACCACAAAGGAGAGCTTTTCTGAGAGCACAGTACGATGGATGAGCGAAACAAAGACACAAAAACCCTGACTCCCCCTACCCTCCCCTTCATCCCAGCCCCCTCCCAGTCTCTCCTCTCCCCTTTAGCCCTTTCCCTCCAGCCACACTGCAAACTGCTATGCTCTATAGGTCTGTGTTCTATGTGTGTCCATACCAGTGCTAGCTGCCTCTCTTTAGCACATGTGGGTCCTGTGAGGACACAGTGAAACCCACGCTTGTGCTTCACTCACACCCAGTCCATCAGTATGCTGTTTTCTGTGGATATAACCCTAAATTAAACCACACACTGCCCATCAGGATGCAGATTTATGGCGATATACCCCTAAATTAAACCACAATCCATCAACATACAAATGTCCATTGATATAACACTCACAGGGTGAACTATCCTATCTGCATCACAGACAATACTATCTGTCTCACAGATTTAAAAGATGATACACATTAAACTGTTTGACCATCATAAATGCAATGCCTTACCATCAAAATGGCACATTTAAGCATGCATAGATGTAACATGTAAGTAAGTCAAAGAACATATTAGATTCATTTAAACAATCCCTTCATTTGACAGTAACATTATTTAACACTGTATGACATTATGATTATGATAAGGCAGTATACTTAGTCCCTGAGATTATCATATATTGGCACTGAACTTTACTTCTGTGGATTTGGCAGAACTTTTAGTTTATTGCATATCTCAGCCATGGGTATCTGATTACTTTCCAATTACTTAAGGTGGTATACTGAAAAATACTGACACACTCAGACACATAGGAATCACATCAAACGAGTGTTTTCTAAATACATTTAAAGAAACACCAGTGACTGACATTCAGTTTGACGTTCGGACTTAAGGTGAACTGGATGTACATGTACATCCACAGTGTATCAGCAGAGGACAAATTACTTGCGTATAGTACTACACTACTGCATCTTCTGCCACCTACATTTGAGTTTTATCAGATATTGATGGAGCAGATAGAGATACTTGGTTTCTGTCATGCCTTGTAATTAGAACATGATCACAAGCACAGACATACAACACAGATACACACACTAACTAATGTGTAAAACACACACACACACACACACACACTTGCACACACTTTTAAGAGAGGCCCAACTTTAGTCTCATTAGCCTGAGAAAGGGACTGGGATGGGGGGTGGTAAGGACAGGAGGGGGTAGAAAGGAAGAAAGAGGCGTGGGGATCAGATTTTAGTGATGAAAGGGGTATACAAACTAGACTATACCATTTCAGAAACCAAAGGGGTTCACAGCTTCTCTACTAAAACTCAGCAAAGTTATCTGAGATATCACAAATGTAGATGGACATATCATTTTGAACAGAATAACTTTTTATGTGGCTTGTGAAGTGACATTCATCCATTCTGATCACTTTTTTAGACTTTTCAAAAACAGTGTGATCAAAACAAAAACATTCATAACATGGGTGACAGTCCCAATCCAAAGCACCCCTTCCCTCTCTTTTTTCCCTCTGTCTCTCTCTTTCTCAGAGATGTGTGACTGGCAAAGGAAGAAGGGACAGAAGGAAGGAAAGAGAAGACAGACTGAGTTTCCCTGACACAGCTTGAGTCCCTGACGCTGAGTCTGAAGAAGGTAAAGGCCACTGTGGTGCTGATGTGAACATGTGCATGTGTGAATGTGGGAGACAGTAACAGAAAGTATATGTTTGAGTGTATGTGAATGAGACAAAGTGAAAGAGAAAGAGACAGAGAGTATGTGTGTGTTTGAGTGTACGTGTCAGATAGAGAATGGGTGTATGTATGCACATGTGCATGTGAGAGACCAGAGCAAGTGTGCTCGTGTGAAAGTGTATGCATGCATGGTTTTGTCAGCTTTTCAAATGAATTCATCTTTATTAGCTGCTTTTCGATTATGTCAGGTCTATAATATATTTTTGTTCCAAAGTAGTCTGAAAAAGAGAAAGAGTATTTAACTGTGTGAATGTCAGAGATGGAAAAGTGGGAAATGTGGGCCTCTGTGTTTGTGTTTGGAAGTGGAGCCGATAAGTGTGGCTAACTGAAAACAAACATATGCTCCTCCTAAAATGAGCAGATGGAGCCTGCGTAATTTTTATAGACAAACAACGATAGGAAAAGATGGTTAGAAGGGATAAAAAAAGGAAAGTAGAGTGAGGAAAAGGGTCTGTTTAATCCAGTTTAGCAGATTTTGACTCCTGTAAAGTCATTATCTGGATCCCACTGTGTTTGCTGGGTCTATATAAGGTTTAAAGTGGTGAGTAAACCAAGCAAAGAGCTGATTTAAATAAATCTGAGCTTTTGAAGAAAAGAAAAATTGGGTGAAATAATAGCTGATGAAAAGGCTGAGCAGTAGGACAGAAGGGAAATATTACATATTTTACTTTCTATAATAACTGTTGGAAGTTATTATAGCTAAAATGTTAAAGACGATGGCATTAAATTTGAATTTGACTTTGAGAAAGAAGGACAGAGTGCACCGGGGACTATTTATTGTGTTTTTGTGAAAAGGCAAATTTGATTTTTTGGGTAGATATGCTACCCGTTTAATACTGCATTTGTTAATTTTAGTATGAGAGAGGCAAACGGATGCTTTTTACAGTTTAGAATGAAAGAAAGAGCTTGAAAAGGTAAGCGCTTATTTATGTGTGTGTATGTCTGTGAGTCTTTGTATGGAAACAGCAATCAATGACAATAAGCTGAGGCCCTAACAAGCAATTTTGTTCAAGTGGCCTTTTCACAACATTTTTGACATTTCATCTTAAAAATAATTTCACGTCCCAATGTGCTTTCCCTAAACCGATAAGCCACACTTTGTTTCTGCTGAATTAGAGACGATGACATTTACAAATGTTACTGGGCAGGGGAGGTGGGATATTTGGTGTGTGGGGGGAGGGGGTGGTAGGTGTGTGCTGGGAAGGGGGCTTGGGGGTGGGGGTTGGGGAGGTTGTTGATGCTAGCGTGGGGGTCGTTTTAATAAATCCACTTTGTAAAACACAGAGGAAACCCTCTCAAGCACGGAATCTTGTTTGGCCATTTATTTAATAGAAATATAATTGCTAAAAGGCCAATGTGTATGTGTGTGTGCGCGTGTGTGCGTGTGTTAAAATAAACTCTCAGCAACGCCTTGAATCATTAACAGTTGAATGCGGAACCTAATAACCTCCAAAAATCACCCTGACTCAGCCAGTGGTTTAGGCAATGAGCCGAGAGCCCCCTTAACAAGACTGCAGTGCTCTGTGGGTAGCAGGGCTGATGGTAAATGACTGCCCTGAGGAGGCTCCAGCATGCCACTTGGCACGCGTTCAGCTTCGACAGCCATGATTACGCCATGGTGTAAGAGATTCTGAGATAACTGAAAAAAGTCAAACTACTTAATTCTCAGTAACAGCGCACTGACCATCAAAGAAGAGATTTGAGGGCCATGAACCTGCAGCCCAAACAGCACATGAATCCTGCATTACATGCTGTAGCTTCATCACGGTGCCCTGAAATCTGAGTGATTCAGACCCAGACCAAATGACTGACTGAGTGCAGGACATAAAACTCATAGATAGGTGTTCATTTGTGTTGATATGTGTTTGTGTATTCCTGTGTGTGTGTGTGTGTGTGTGTGTGTGTGTGTGTGTGTGTATTTATTTGATGACAATTATGATATGATGATAGAGATGATAACGTTGCAAAAAAGAGCTGACATCATGTAACATGGGATCAATATGCATAATCACAAGTGCACACATACAAACATACACCCACATATGCACACACATGTTCATACTCACACATGCAAACACACAAAGTAACATAAATAAACTCAGTCTTAACCCTTCTCCTCTGTTTCTGCAGATCCAGTAAAGATGAATAGCACAGTTTTCTTCAACTCCACGGAGTCTCTATTGAACAGTTCCTCTAACGGCTCCACCCTGAGCCCGACCTCGCTCCCCCCAACTCTGTCTGCCCCTCTTCCCACCATCATTGTGGTGCTCTGCCTCTTCCTGCTCTTTGCCAGCGGTGTAGCTTTCATGGCTGTCTGCAGGCCGTCTGCGCAGTCGGGGGACAGTGAGGGTGGATGTGGCCCAGGCGAGCCGCTGCCCTGTAGCCCTGCCCTGTCCAGTGAGCCGCAGCTGCGGCTATGGAAGCGCCTTGGCTCTGTGCGCCACTCCTTCACCTCTTCCTTCAGACGTCCACCCCCACGCCGGCCAGACCGTGAGACTACTTCTTCTCCCAGCCCCCTACCCCCACACCTAACTGTGCCCTGCCTCTTCGACCATGCAACTGAGATCTGACCACATGTTGACCACAGCTGGCTTGGATGACCATGAAACAGAAAGATGACCACATTCTGGCCAGAGATAACATGTCAAGAAACACGAGAACACAGCCTATCCCCAACCTGCCTAAGCACCCTCACCACAGAGATCTAATCCAGGCTGCAGCTGCCCCTCTGGGATCTGGCCACACCTGATGGACTGGGATCCACCCAACTTAATAATCAGAGTCTCTCTAATTTAATCAAATTCATTGGATAAGGGAATGTGCACATGCACTGATTATCAAACAACAGTCCAGAGTGTTGTGTGACTTCAGAGATTTGAGAAAGCTTTGATTACAGTGTACCGTACCTGTGCACCGGTATCACTGATACATGACCAGGTCCTTTCTGACCCTCATTCCCTCCCTCAAGCAAACAGCTTATTTATAGTGGTATCTTCATCCATGGGCCTTTTCTGGTTACTACTGTATTTTCATGGGTAAGTTTAAGCTTTAGAGGGTTTAGGTCACTGTACAGGAGAGGGTACTGATGAGAGATGAAGTCCAGATTTATGAATGATTTCACCTCCTATGAGCACTGTCATGAAATGTGGAGTATTTTTCCTCTGATCCCTCCTCGCATTTTCAAGAATTTTCAATAACATGGATGCTGGCATTAAAGCCCTGCGTGTGACGGACCAGTACCCACAGCAGAAACTGGACGCTATGCTAAGATAGTCAGGATTTTGTATTCCTTTCACTCCTGGCTGTGTGGAATTTCAGTCAGCTTGTGGCTGCGATACACCTGAGGTTCCCTCTTTATCTGCCTTCTTCAATCTTTCATGCCTTTCAGGAGAAAACGGACACAGCCTGCCTCTTTAAAATGTATCCTATCCTGCCTCATGAACATGCACATTCTATTCACTATCATCTGTGCCAATTTCCAAGTTTCCCTTCCTTCATTTTATGCTCTGAATCTTATTTGTTTTTGTGTACACATGTACATGTTGGCAGGACAAGAAGTGAGAATGCAACTACAGTGCTCATTTCCTTCTGTGCACAGTGCCTTAGCAACTTCTTTGTTTCACAGCTGATCTCTTCATTGTCATTGGTGAACTTATCACCATGGCTATCCGAAGCCCAGTGTAGCCTGAACAGCTCCCCATAATATAACAAATGAGAGACCTGGATGACAACAAAGTGCAGTCCACTGTGAATAAATGTGAATTAATCTGTTTGGAATGTTTGATATGCATACATACACATATGCACACATGCGCACACACATGCCCTCTCTCTCTCTCTCTCTCAATCATGCATTCACACAAGGACACACAATGACATACTTTTTAATTGCACTGTTATCATTTTGACCATATTGTCACAATCACTCTATATTCACATATGTGATTTGATAATTTTTTTAAATGAAATAATAAAGTGCATTGATTTACATATGTGTTTGTGTTTATATGTGCATATGTAAATGCTTTGGCTGTGAGGTGTGTATGTGTGTGTGTGTGTGTGTGTGTGTGTGTGTGTGTGTGTGTGTGTGTGCGTTTGAGAGTTTATATATACACCTGCTTCTGTATGAATCGTAAATGTGTGTCCATGATGTACATGAGCGTGCGTATGTCTGTACATACCTGTGTGTGTGTGTGTGTGTGTGTGTGTGTGTGTGTGTGTGTGTGTGTGTGTGTGTGTGTGTGTGTGTGTGTGTGTGTGTGTGTGTGTGTGTGTGTGTGTGTGTGTGTGTGTGTGTGTGTGTCTATGCTGTGCACACAGTACCTGCAGAATGCTGGTGCCTCTGGGAGCACTCTCAAGGATGCTGGTCTCATAGCTGTTCTGTAAGAAAATGGGGCGGTTGTCATTGACATCCAGCACCTCCACATACACTGTGGCTGTCCCCGTCCTCCTGCTTCCTGCTGGGCCATTATCTGAGGACAGACAGACAGATAGATTGATGGGTATGAGACCAGAGAATGGGGAGAACAGCAGTCAGACAGATGCACTGACAGTCTATACATTCATAAATAAATCAAACATTCATACATATATCTCTGCTGCTTGAAATAAGCTACATAATAATGTTCTATCACCAGCGCAAATACCTCTGCACCAATGCATTTAAACAACATTGACATCAGTCAATAGATTTTCTCAAAGGGAGACAATGTGTTACTGGCCTCATACAAATGGGACAGAACATTGGTCATCTGCAGCATATAAGCAATGTGCTTTTAAAATACTACTCATCATACGTTATGAATATATTGTCATTATTACATGGAGGACATTTGTTAGATGCTCTTATCCAGAGTGACTTACAAGGCAAAGTCACTCTGGATAAGAGTGACTTTGCCTTGTAAGTCACTCTGGATAAGAGCGACTTACAAGGCAAAGTGTATAAGAATGGTACAAAAAGATTATGGCCACTTATACAGCATAGTGATGAATTCTGTCATTGACTAAAGCTTGACACAGGGCTATAATTTCAACATCATAAAATGTTTCAAAAGAATTGTAAAAAGAGACAGCATGGCATGTTACACTTGTCGGTCTGAACCATATATGTATATGTTACAAAAGTCTTTCTACTCTTCAGCAGCTCAAAGACCAACAGCTGACTTACACAAAAAACAGCAAAAAAACAGGAAACCACAAGGTTCTCTTTTTCTTTGTTCCGTGAGTCACAGAGAAGAGCAGAGAACAGTCTGTCACTGCTGCACGCATGCATGCATCACCTCTCATCTCTTATTACTTGGACTGGCTTTCAGGTTTTTTTTGAATCTGTAAACCATTTGGGTTCCAAAATAAAAGTCTTCTCAATGTAAACAGCCAAGCGCAGACAGGAGCAGTCTACTGCTGAACACTGGCATATCAGCCACAGTTACAGAAACTAACCACTGTAGACGCAGAGACAGTGACACATACACACTATGCACGTGCACGAACACACACACACACACACGCGCGCGCACACACACACACACACACACACACACCGCTCAGGTGTCTCACCAATGGCCTCGATAAGCAGCGTGTACGACGCCTGAGTCTCCCTGTCCAATCCCACCACAGTGCGCACAACTCCATCCCGGAATCCGACACTGAACTTCCCATCCTGATTACCATCTACAGGAGGAGAAAGAGCAATCACAGGGAATAGTACAGACTGCATTTACTTACAGGTTTTTATGTAATTAATTTAAGCACATGCATATTATTTACACATTTGTGTGTGTGTTTTACACTCTACAATTTAGATAGTGATAGCTACATTTTATACTTTAAATGGCTTCATTGGTAATGCTGTTTTGGTATATCCAGCCAGTAAATAGGACCTGAATTGAACTGAACTGAAATGGCTTGGCAGACAAAAGGTGGTGTGATTTACAGGATCTTTCTGTCCCACACACACAGAGACTATACTGTTCTCACCTGTGATGAAGTAGCTGAGCTCAGCATTGAGCCCATTGTCGCTGTCGGAGCAGTTGAGACGCATTACCACAAAGTCCCGCGGGACGCTCTCCTGCAGCGACACGTTATAAACGCTCGGGAAGAAGGTGGGGGTTCCGTCATTCACATCCAGCACTGACAGACAGACAGACAGTCAAGTAGACAAACAGAAGCGCAGAGTTAAATGGTATTTGAAAACATAAATGCTTATAAAAATAGAATACTAAGAAAGACCATGCACATGATGTGGATAATAAAGATCCAACTGACAATGAAGTAATACACAATCAATGAAGTTTAAAGAAACTGCCATGAAGTGACCTTTCTATGCCACTCTCAGCGCCAGTAGAGAATATGCCTGATCTAAAAGAGGGAAAGACACTTAAAATTGACCACTAGGTGGCAACATACAGTTTGCTGCATTCTATATTTCTCAGTTTCTGTGAATTATCAGTGAAATACATTTTTGTTGGGGAGCAGGTATTCCCTGTACATTTACTGCACACACCTGTGACAGTGAGGGTACTGGTAGAGGTGCGAGGGGACTGGCCAGCGTCATATGCCACTATCCTGAGAAGGTACTGGCTGATCTCCTCGCGGTCCAGTGTTGCTTTGGACACCAGGACCCCTGTGGTGGTGTTCAGGGCAAAGTCCAGCCGCGGCATCCCCATCTGCAGGGCCATGGTCACTTCACCATGCTCATCCTCATCTGGGTCCATAACCTGGACCTGCAAACAGCACTTACTATAACAAGCTGTTTTTGTCTTTGATTGTTGTTCCCTCTTTCTTTCTCTCTCAATCTCTCTCTCTCTCGCTCTCCCTCTCTCCCTCTGTCACAGGTGCACAAAACACAGTAAAATGCTGTTAACCCTTTTAAATTAAATCATCTTAACACGGTAAATCCTTAAATTTTCTGTTTTCATTCTTCATGGTTGGTCTTATCCATACTGAGCATAGACAATATTGTTAGGAATGGTGGTGCTTAATGTCTCAAATGAAAGCAATCACATGCTTGATGGCTGAGTTTCTGCAAGCCGTGTCCTTGATTGTATACAAATTTCAGTACAAGTCAACTGTCCAAGGTACAAATTAATTTTTGAGACTATAATATGTACCACATTTGAGGATTTCCGCTGCATTCACATTTCACCTTGAAACACAAAACACATGTATCTTGTATATTATCAAAGAAATAAAACAATGACCAATCACTTGCTTACCCTAAAGACAGCTGAGCCAATAGGAAGGCCCTCTGGGACCTCTGCGACAAATGGGAGGTTGAGGAAGGTGGGGTCATTGTCATTGAGGTCCAGTAGGTTTACGTATACAGTAGTGCTCACTGGGGAGCGTAGGGGAGGTCTTCCAACTAATGGTGATGCCAAAGGAAGACAAAATACACCATTTACCTGTTACCAGCAATCCAAAAATGTTAGCACAAACAATGAAAAATACAATAAACCTATTTCAACACAGCAGTGTTAGGCAGAGGCCAGATAACACAAACTAGCAAAATGAGAGACAACAATGTTATCTGCCACAACTCTCACAGATAACAAAAACTAACAGGGGAAAAGTTATTTGTGTGATTGGTGGATAAACAAATGGACAGAATCAGAGACAAACAGACAAACAGGTGGATTAAATAGAAAGAAAGAGAGGGAGAGGAAGAGGTGCAGACAAACTGACAGACAGACAGGAAGGGAGACAGACAGGCAGAGAGGAAGGCAGACAGGCATTCAGGCAGGCAGGCAGAGAGGCAGGCATTCAGGCAGGCAGAGAGGCAGGACTCACGGTCCATGGCTGACACAACGATGGTTCTCATCAGCAGAGCATCTCTGGTATTGGAGCTTTCCCTGTCCAGTGCCATCCCGCTGGTCCGGATCTTTCCTGTGCTGCTGTTGATGTTGTAGAAGGGGTTTGGTGGGCTGATGCTGTACACTACAGTACCATTCTCACCATAGTCTGGATCTACTGCCAAAACCTGGGGAGAACAGAGAGGTGAGCAAGGGAGGGGGAAGAGAGAGGAGAAAACAGGATGAAAGAGAGGAAGAGAGAGAAAGCCAGAAGAATATGAAGAGGACATAAGGGAAAGGGAAGGAAAAGAAGAGACAGAGGAAAGAGAAAAGAGGAGGAAAAAAGTTATAACAGAGGAGATTTTGGGCAGAAATGGGAAAAAGAGAAGATAGGGAGAGGGGAAGGAAATGTCAAAGGTAGCATGACAAGAAAAGAGGGGATGAGAAAATATTAAGTGGGGAGAGAGTGGATGTAAAAAAATGGCAGAGCAGAGGAGGGAAAGGGAAAATGTAAAAAAGTAAGAAGGAGATCTATGTGTCACATTTTTAATAATGTTCAGTTAAAAGAAGTATAGACACATGTTCCCCCTGCTGGTATGAATTGGGCATTGCAAGTAGGTTACCTTCAGCTGTTCTCAAACCAAAATAAAAGGTGAGATGACAGAGGAAGTGTTCATGTGCTTCTCTCTTAGCTGACCTGCATGGTGAGTGATTTATGAATTGAGCAGAAGAACAGGATAGAACACTGTGTGAAAAGAGCTCATTTAATATTCTCACTGCTGACAAAGAAATGTGGAACACAGGTTAATTGGTCATTAGAGGAAGAAAGGTTTTCAGGTATTTAATAATTTAGAGAAAGACCAGTCATGTCTGCATCTCATTGATTAGAGACAAAACTGTGGGAAAACTATGGAGAGAGAAAAAAGAGAGAGAGAGGAGAGAGAGAGAGAGAGAGAGAGAGAGAGAGAGAGAGAGAGCATGTCTGCAAGCATAGTTAACTGCAAAAAATATCTCTTGCTAAAAAATCTATGCTATCATTTGTTACCTTTTTTGCAGCGCTAAGTTTTCTTAACCATATTTATCTGTACCTGAAACTACTCAAAATATTTTTGCAAGTGACACACAGACTGTAAATGCTGAAACGTGAGTACTTCAGATGGTACAGAGATGAAGAAGGAAGTGTTCTTATTACACTATGTTTGAATGTGAACAATTTGCATAGAGTTTGACTGTGTCTAATATGAACTGAATAAAAAAGCGGGTTTGGACCAGGTGTTTATTTAACCCTCTTATGCCCCATTTAGGGCAGCTTTAACATAGCCACTCATGTAGCAGGTGCTCTGAAGAGGCCGTCCACACAATGGACAGGAGTGGATGGAACAGGAACAGTGTAAACATAATCTGATGCCATTATATTACCCAGAGGGCTGTTTCAGGGGGCAGATTTACAGCCATTATGTCATTGGCTTTAATCCCAGTAGGACACCACATTAATAAGTGTAGAAAAACCTCAGTGGTATATATGGGTAATGTGAAAAATGTCAGCTGCATGACAGACGTAAGTAATGCGATGTAATTAGCAGCTTCTTAATTGAGTTAACTCAGAGATAAGTAGGAAAGGGAGAGAAAGAGAGAGAGAAAAAGTGAGGGAGAAAGCGATAAAAAGGAGAGAGTGAGTCACAGCTCCCACTCCTCCTCTCTATTTCACTTTTCTCTCCATCTCCCTTTGCCTCTTGTAGAAGTAGTCACACCTCTCTTTTCAGTTTCCAGTAGGGTAATTAAGGATGCGTTTGGCTGCGGGCTACATTTTAATTACCAGTTAGACCCCATTAATTACACTCACCAGCACTTTGTTAATTAATGGACAATCAGGGGCTTAATTAGCAACAACACTGCAGAGAGATGCTATGGCAATGAGAAAGTCGAGACATCAATACATTTACTTGTTTACAACCTGTTCTACCTGTCTCTCTGTTTAGACTGTCTGGTTACTCTGTCTATGTGTCTGTCTATCTGCCTGTCTATCAGTCTTCCTTTTTATTTTGGCCTCAGGTTGTAAAGTGGTTAGTAAAAAAATGTCTTTTTTAAACATAAATAACGTTCCACAAGTCCATGTCTATGTTACACTTATTTTATATTTTTCAAAAACATAGAGTATACATGGGGTAGAAAGCAGATTCATGGGATGATACACCTGAAAGACACATATTAATTTGGCAGTAAAATAATACTTTGAGATGTATACATCTGTTTTTCTTGAACAGAAAATGTATTTTGGTTTGTGAAAGGGGTAGATTTTTATTATTCCTTAGAGGTTTATGTGGTCTGATTACTATGTTTTAATTCATTCCATTTAAAACTCAGCAAATTAGGTTTCACAGGAATGAACACAAAGCTTCACTGCAATTTTCCACAAACAATGAGACTGGGTTTCCATTTTTATCTTACTTATGTTTATTTGTCATGGGCCATGCACTACAAAATATTTTACCAGATTTAGCTATAAGACTTTTTTTCAATCTACAGGCTGTATTCAGGTAGCCAAGTGATTAATTCTGATTGACTAGCTGCTGAAATGGAAATCTTAGCCTGTTAGCCCGACCTCTTTATTTTTTACAAAACGTGGCCTACCACACATACTCTGGGTGTAGTGTCTGTAGGCCATTGACTGGTATTGTTATTGTTCGATGATGTTCTTTTTTTTTCTCTTTCGCTCTTTCCCTGAAAACAACACACAACAAGACCAGGGTAATACTTTGGCAAATTAGCCATGAGGGAGGCTGGTGAGGGAACCAAAGACATACTATAACCTCCACGGAGGTCATTATAAGAATCCACTGCAAAGATGCAGCACATAGTCTCCCCTGCAAGGTATGAGATTAGGAAACATACTAAACAACTGTGATGGATGAATGCAGAACTTGACACCTTTCAGATGAGGCAGAAGAGGCTGAAGTGAGAAAGGGGGGCTGATCTGTTTCAGACACCCACCTGTCCCTCCCCACCCCCATTATGCCCATCCAAACTTTACATGTTGGTTCAGTGAAAATTCTGGCCTTTAATTCCTGCTACAAGGTTTGTAGCTGCAGTTGAATGGAAAGGTGGGTAAAGTAGAAATATGGTCAGGTCACATGTGCTAACCCTTGTCACCAGGCTCTACCCTCAGGGTTGCTTGTCAGCCTGTAGAAAATACAGCCCTGGTGAAGGCTGCTTACTGTGTAAAATATATGTGCTGGAGAACAGAATGTCATTGTATCTTTCACTCTGACTTACATGTCCACTACTCAGCAGCTGGCCATACAGACAGTGATTTCTTTTTAACTTTTACTTTTTATTTCTTTGAGGGCCGAGAAAGGATGCACTGATACCCTGAGAGTAGCTTTTCAATTCAAATTAAGGAGTAACGTTGGACAATAGAGTCCAGGTGGGCCCCTACAGCCATGCTATATGATGATTCAGAGTCAAACTGCTGGACAAGACAAGCATGGCTCAAAACTCACCCAAAACTGAGGACATGGAGAAAATTCTGCGTCAATCATGTAGAGCAGAGCAGAGTGCTCCACTCCAAATGGTTGTCAGGGTTAGGACCCAGTCTTTTGGTCTTGTTGACCATGGTGAAATGGAGCATAATGGGTAATAGGGGTCAGCAGTCAGAGGTCACTGCTGTGTCAGTTAAATTAAAACAGAGGTCAGGATATAAAGGTACCACTACATGACGCAAGGATCACAGTTCAAGTGTTTGAATGATGAGGCTGGGGTCAGAGATCAACGTGTGAGGATGTGAGTGTGTCAGTGAAGGAGACCAAGGTTCGAGATCAGACTTACAGAGGCCACATCAGTGTCAATGGGGCTCATTTCAACAACATTGACATGGTAGGGCTCGTCTCGCCATGTGGGAGCGTTATCATTGATGTCCAGCACCGTGATGTTCACCTGTGGGGCAAAGTCAGCTTTTAGTTGTGCAAACTACAAACAAAATAGGGTACTCTACAGGACGGTTTGATTTCACATGCTTCTGGTCTGTTTTTCTATGTGACAGAAGCTCTGAGGCAGAGCCAGTAGAGCACTGTGTGTTAGAGAGGGGAGCACCGACAGCTCCACAAAGGACAAAAAGAAGGTGAAAGGGTGAATAGTTACCGTGGCAATACCAGTCTTCTGTAGAGGCCCTGCTCCACCATCCACGGCTCGAACAATGAGGATGTACTCTGACTTAGCCTCACGATCCAGCAGGGCTGTGGTTGTTATCTCTCCTGAAACACACACACACACACACACACACACACACACACACACGCGTGCACACGCGCGCACACACAGAGTAATTAGACCAGAATACAATATAAATACAAATCCAGACTGCAATACATATACACATAGAAACACTCACAAAAAAAAAACAGGTCTGATATTTACACACAAAAACACACATACTCTGAAAAACCATGGCTCCCCCACCTGTACGAGTGTTGAGGCGGAACTTAGAGGATCCTTCAAGGGAATAGATAAGGGAAGCCTGGCCGAACTCTCGAGATGCATCCTGATCTGTGGCATTCACGAACAGCACTGTTGCTCCTAACACAGTGAGATAACCAGGTCAGCCTGGGCGGACAGACAACTTGGACAAGTCCTATTACTGTCATTCTTACTGTGTTATGGTTATTATTATTATTATTATTTCATGCTTCCTGATGTGGTGTGAATACCGCTATATTTTCAATGTATATAACTTGCTTTGGGGAATAACTTCTGCAAATACACCATTAAAGCATCACTGAAATGAAAAAAAAATAGAAAAAGGGAGAGTGAACTCTGAAAGCAGACACAGCAATTGGTAAAATTTCACCTGTCGCAAAAAGCTATTGCAGAACATTGTGCAATTGAAAGGTTTATTGATTTTGGGAGTATCAAAGTCAATGGCATTGATCCTGCTTAGGGGAGAGGTAATCAATGCCCAAGGGGTGAATCAATATGAGCTGGAGGGGGGTGGTGGGAGTGTGAGTTATGGGAGCAGCGAGAGAACAGGCCATCCTCTGAATACCTCTAAAAGTTGTGGTTAAATATTGCGACAGGGACTTCATGCAGCTGACTGGCTTTGACGGACGTGAAAAACAGTCTAAATCTAATTCCCTCTTGCTATTGGAGACAAATCTATTGTTTGGAATGAAAGCACCAGTAGAATAAATCCATAATAATGAATAATATCTCCAGAAATTGCATTGTGGACACTCAATTTACCACATTCTCTGAAAAAGCACAAAAAAAGACAACAAAAACAATGAGAAATGAGCATGGGTAAAACAAACACACGGAGGAGTGCTGTGTTGCATTGCTGTAAGAGTGACACTGTGTGAATAGGTTTGAGATAATTGAATATGTAAAAATATTTAAATGGATTGTGTGGAAAATAATGGGGTCAAACAGATTTAATACAGCCAACAGAAAATCCACCACCCTCTCATTCGGTGGTGGCTGACCAATCAGAGTAAGAGGGCTGCAATCATAGCCCTTATTCAGCTTAAAGGGCCCCTGGGGCAGTTCTCAAGAGAAAATAAATAAATAAGCAAAAAAATCAGCTTTCTTTACAGTCAACAGCTAATGCATCTTTCTAATTGGAATGGTAAATTGATTTTTAGTTTGCTGGATAAAGGCAGGATGTAAACAGTAGACCTCTGGGAATCTTTCTTTTTTTCATTTTATAACTGCACGCTATCTGCAACGTTAAACTTTCCCTCAGTTTTACAACCTCAGTGCAGACAACTTAGCAAAACTACCATCCTGAAAGTTGTTGATGTTTAATTTATAACCATGGGAAATAAAAGAATACAATCAATCAGAATATAATAGAATGGAAGAGAAAAAACAACTTCTGCAAAAAGGAAGCTCATTTCACTATCTGCAACAGACATACCCCACAGCCAGTTATACTTATTAGACAGTTAGACCACACATCTCAAGAATGCCTGAACATGTAGAGAAACAGTTAAAGGAAAAAGCACCAGAGAGAGTGTAAATTAAAAATCTGAATGAATTACACTTAAAGCGCCATACCCACCTGCACCAATGTTCTCTGGTATTTTGATGACATAGGATGGCTTACTGAAGATAGGGGGGTTGTCATTTTCATCCTACACAGAGAGGAATACTGCTTATCATTGACTGAAGTAAAGAGACGGACAGGAGCTGGCTGAGGGTGCACCCAGCTACTTCACACCAGTAGAAACTCTAACACTAAAAGTCTGTCAGCCTTGTTTTCCCACTTGTTGTTCTACTGCAGCACATACTGAGCTCATAAACCCAATGTGTCTCTCCTTTCCTGGATGATCTAGGATTCACTAAACTTCAGCTACACTTTTCTACAAATAGTGTACCTCCTAACTAATACTATACATTTAGCTTGTTTACTTAAGCCTTATATTACTGCAATATTTCCCATTAAGAAAGGCAATTGTGCGCAGTAACCATACCTATATTGCAGTATTTTCTGTTTGAAAAACCTAGCTGTAAAACAGCTAGTATGTAAGGTGTTTACACTGAAGGTAAAATGTAAGGTACTATATAAGGAACTTTACACTATGTATCCAGCATGCTGCAGTATTGCAAGTTGCTGTGGGTGAGAGCATATCGCCCCAGGTATTGCTAGTACTAGTCTTCCTAATGCAGGCAATACTAACACCCCTATGTATCACTCAATACAATGTGTTCATGGCTTTGCAGCCATGTAACTGTCAGATTGTACTTGTATGAAATAAATGTTGCATAGCTTTGAAAAAAACACATCTACAATTACTGAAGGTAATGTGCTCTACTTCGAATGTTGCACCAGGAATTTCTAGCATTAAAGTAAAGCCCTAAGAGTCAGTGAATAAGACTGATCTGTGTTACAGACCTCTACTTCTGAGCTCCCTCTCTCTTACTCTACAAGCACTAATCTGTGTCTCTGGACCCCCCATCATTTCATGGCAAAGCAGGAAACATTGGTAATAAGGAGAGTAATAATAAAAAAGAGAAATGTCACGCCAAATGCGCTAGGATAAACAATTCCACACAGCGGGATCCAGAAACCCACTCTAGAGACCAGTCTGAATTAGCGACTGCGTGTGTGAAACAAACCACACAAAAATGCACACACAGTTTAAGGCAGCAAAAGTTGTGTATTTGTGCATTTTGTAAAGTTGCACATTGCTGTATTTTCCACAGGGTGAAACAGTAATATATAACAAATACCCTTTAATTAAAGCTCAGAATCTGCATTTTAACCACATGAATTGTTTGATTGCGAATAAAATATTGTGGAGTAAGAAAAAAAAAACTATTTTTTCTGAAACATGGAGGGCACTGCATGAATTGATTTTTGTATTATTTTCATACATTCAATAAACAGAAATTCCTTCAACCAAACATATGTCATTTTACAGTGACTGGGAATCATTAGCTGGGATTTAATTTACAGAACATTTTGACAGGGAAGGAAACAGAAGAGGAAGGAGCTGTGAATAAGAGGTGAGAGAGGACAGAGAGGAGTGTGACAGAGGGAAAGAGAGATGAGCAGAGGAGAGAGTTATACTGACAAACAGCTCGATGGTGATGGGGACAGTAGTGTTGAGAGGTGGGCTGCCTTGGTCTTTGGCCATCACTGTCAGGTAGATCATTCCTCCAGGTACCGTCTCGTAGTCTAAAGGACTGATCACACTGATCACTGCAGGGAGAGCAGAGATCAGAGGTGTGGCATTCACATGCATATCTTTAATGATGCAATTTTATCAGTTACTATTATTATTTACTTACTTTTTAAAAAAAAAAATTGTATTCCTGTTTTCCCATAAAGTGCTTCGCCATTTATGCTTTGGTGCAATACAATACACGCTTGACAACCCAACAATCCATTCATATGCACATAGCTATACTGGTTACCTAATTGTACAGATATAACAAAATTTGGATTTAAAATGTAATTCAGGAAGGAATTATGGTGATACAGCCCTTAGCCTGTGATTGCAAAGTGGTATTGATATAAATCTATTGTACGCTGTGAACTGTACAACAGCTATCGATTGAGTACTGTAGTGTACTATTGATAAACCATTACAGCTATTCAGATACACAATGGCTAGATTTGCAGAAATGTCTAGCTGATGTGTTAAGTCTGTCTAAACTGATATCCTGAATAAATTCCTACACAGGATGTTACTACATAGTATTTCATGATAGAAGCAGTGGACAAAAAAACTATGCCAAAGTGTGTGTTTCAAATGAACTTAGCCTCTTTAAGGACATATGCATTTCAATCAAGAGATATTTCACTTTTCTGGATATTTTTGAGCATCTAATATTGTGTCAGAAAAATGTTCTTAGGAATGCTTTCAAATTCTGAGTGCATTTGACTCAGAATAAGTGCATTTGAAGCCATCCCCTAGTTTTATAGACTCATTCCACTGTGGGCTACTAAAGCCAGCTAAACAGATATTACTGATTAGCACATTTCTTTGGTTAGAGGATTTGGTGTATTAGCAGATGTACCTGCGTAGCCCTCTACCATGGAGACGCTGAAGTAGCCGGGGAATAGGGATGCAGAGGTGATGGTGTATGTCAGCACGTTGTTGGGGGACGAGTCTTCATCTGTGGCCTGATAATACAGGGGGGGAGTGGGGGGGAGGAGGGGAGGGGGGGGAGGAGAGATTGGAGGGGGCAAGAGCAGACATAAATCACACTAAGGCATATGATTATAATGATCATGGTAAAGTATGAAATAGAACATGATCATCATAGCTAGTCATTCCATTTTATCCAAGCTGTCCAATCATCAGTGACACCATTGTCATTACTGAATTCAAATCAATCAAACAAATCACCTAAGACAGAAAACAGAAGATTTTTTTCAACGCAGTTCACAGAAACAAAATGAAAGAGAAATTCAGTGTGCAAAACTGAGGGAAAAGGGCAGAAATATGAAAAAGAGCATATAGAAAATAAAGCAAAAGTGGGAATATGCCTCCCTTTCTCACATCTCCATGTGTAGTCAAATCAATACAGTCCTGGGAGCTCTTAACCTCTTATACCCTAAACATGTGAGAGAGAGGCTGGAAAGAGAGGCGGAGGAGGAGTGAGAACCAGAGTTAGAGGGAAGGGTGACACCCCGGAAATTGAGCGATGGGAATACTGATCTCTCTGCCCTCTGTCCTCAGCCCCCTCCCTCACTCCCTCCATCTCTCTCTCGCTCCACTTTGCACTCTGCCTGGCTGTAAATTGCTGACACCACACTTCCTGCTCCAGCTTTCCCCATTCCTCACTCCTATCATATTAATCACCACAGTGCTTAAGGTTACCTCTGTCTAATCAAATTCAGCAAGCCAACCATTCAGTCCAGCACTCAAAACGCAAATAAAACATTGTGGAAACGGCCATGCCCCCCTGCCGCCATGATTGGCTCTCTTGCAGCACTGCCATCGACAGGAGACTAAGGGATTATTTACCATCGCTCATGCTTACTTTTACATTATACTAGGGACAACTTTAGGAGGTGTTTAAGAGCTTTAGATGGTAATAGACACATACACACACACACACACAGTGATAAAAGAGTGAAGCAGAGATCAGCAGCTGGACCACCCAGATCATGTCTCTCACCCTGATCTTGACCACCTGTTGGGTAGCCTGTTCATTCTCTCTCAGCCAGCCCATGTAGGAGTCCTTCTGAAAGACCGGTGCATTGTCATTCACATCCAGCACATTGACCCTGAGGCGCCCCGTGGTCTCCTCCCCGCCGCCGTCCCGGGCCAGGATAGTGAGCGTGTAGCGTCGCATAAGCTCGAAATCTAGTGTCCCCCTGAGAGTCACCCATCCTGTCTCGGCATCCACTGCAAACCTTTGAGGAGGGTAGGGTACATGTGTAAAAGAGCAAAGCAAGAAGAGAATTCAAGGCAATTAAGAGTAATTGAGATAATTCACAATGAACAACAGGAATCTTAACCTGATCCACACCCATCAAAGAAGTAACCCACAATTAGAATCTACATAAGTTTACTGGAGAAAAATCAAAGTTCTAGTGCAACAAGATTTAACTGCCTGTGCAATGATGTGCATGGACCCAGAAAATATGCCTACCCAATGGTAAAGCCGTGCTCAAAACATTAAGCTGAGAAGAAGAAAATAAAAAGGAACAGGACTATTACTTTCCAGGGAAACATTTGTGCAATATTTGCCACTGATCACGAGCCAAAAATCCAGTGCAGTGTACATCCTGCATTGTCTGTCTCATTTATCACTCATTCAGCCTCTCCCAAGCCTTACTGGTCAGGGTCGTCACTGAAGAAGTATCGCACTGTTCCAAATGAGCCGAAGTCATTGTCTGTGGCCTGTAGAAATAAATACACATAAACAGCATCAGAACAGAATCAACACACTGCTGCTGTTGTATTATTTATGCTGAAGTATTACTCTTCTGTTGTTGCTATTTAGTCACACTGCCCTTCTATTAAACAACAGTACTATGTACAATACCAAACAATAATTATAATAATTACTGTATAACGTATATGAATGCGAGTGAGAGATGCGTTAGAGCACATGTACATCTTTTCCTGCGTATGTGAGTGTGAGCGTGAGGGCTTGCTACAGGCTGTGTCCCTGCTCAGCTCTCCTCTAATGGAGGTCTGCTCTGCTCCATTACCAGATGAAGTATCGCTGTGTGAGACAGGGACCCACAGTGATCGAGGGAGGGATCACAGACCAGCTGCCTGGGCTTGGATCTGGCCACCCTGTCCCCATGGCAATGACCACAGACTTACTGACTCCAACAAATATGTGACAAATAAGTTATTCAGGGGCTGCTACTGTGAGACTAAAACCTCTTTCTCATACCTGTCCCCAAATAAACTTCCAGCTACTTATAAGGGTTGTGGAAGGTAATTCACAAAGTGGTTACATTTATTCTTTATCACTTTCGTTTCATTGGTTTAGGATGTTGCTCAGATACAGTGACAAAAAAAATAAACACAAAATGAAAAAAAAATCCCAAATGATACGATGGACCTGTATCTTTGCTCCATTTTTATTTTCACGTAATGGTTTTATGTGTCCCCATTAGTTTCACCCTATAATTATAAATAACCTTTCTGCAGTGGACAACTGGCATGTGTCTTTCATATCTTTGTAAATATTAAAGTATTCACAGTAGCAAATGTAGTATTATGATTTGCTCAAAAGAAACCAATACAAGGCGAGTTGCTGTCACCAGACAGTCTGTACATTCACTGCACTGACACTTTCTCAATGTTGCAGCAACAAAGTACACCTTCCTCGTTCCCTCACCACTGTTCCACATCTATGTCAGGCTTTTTCTGCCGTACAATGAATACTGATCTCTTAATATGAGAATAACAAAACAAACAAACAAACAAACACACACACACACACACACACACACACACACACACACACACACACACACACACACACACACACAGACACGCTGCAGTGTGTGCCAATGGCATCTGCTGCTTTGTTCCAAAGCAGTATTGATGGATCATGCCTTGCGAAGCAGCTTTAATAGAGTTTCAGTTGACTGGGTCAGCAGTCTGCTTCGAGGGCAATGTCCTTGTGCATGCCTCCTGATCGTGTTGTGAGAGCGCGCTTCTGAACACTTCGATGATGTTAAAGAGATCGCCTGTAAATATGTTTTACCTGCATATGCATGTGACTATGCTGATATGTCTGAGTGTATGTGTTGGTGTTTCAATGTGCCTGTATGTGTGTTTGTTGCTATTTTTTTTTATGTGTGTCTGTTCACATATCTGTGTGTGTGTATGTGTGTATGCATGTCTTACACAGACATGTCAAACTCACTGTTGTATTTCTTCTCCACAATGATGCATTCTTATCTGTATGGTTGTGGTGAAGTGTGGTGTAGCTGTTTCTCACTGACAATACCACAAAAAGTAAGATGGATCATGTTTGCAGAGGTATTTATATTCGGGTAAGACAGGTACAGCATATACTTGAGCAAACACATCTGTACGCCTGAGAGAAAATACATAAATAAATAAAAGAGCCGAACTCCTGTCAGCTCTTCATGTCAATCTGAGACCATTCATCAGTTCACTCCTCTGACCTGGCTCTCAAAGTCACAGTAGGGCTAGAAACACTCTGACCACCTCTCCCACTTAGTGCCTCTTTCCAATGTTCCCCTTGTCTTACCCCGTATCTAGGCAAATACTGGCTGTGTCCCAAATTGCATACTTGTGTACTTACATGCTTGTGTACTTGTTAGTACATGCTTCCAAGTACACAACTCGTATGTAATATTTAGTATGTAAGTACACAAAGCAGTTAAAATTAGTTATTTGAGACGTACTTGTACTAACACGTCATACCTATTCTGATCTTTTTGAGAAACTCATCTGGTAATGGTTGGACTAGTAAGAGCGACTGAATTCGTAGTTGACCACTAATAAGTGAAGTTGTTGCAGACAAAAATATCGCTCAGCACATATTTTTTGTGAACGGTTGCTGGTATAGTTTTATTTATAGACTTTAAATTCTTCTTCGCTGTCAGTTCTGAGGAAGGAATAGTATTCCCAGATGCATACTTCGTTTTTCAGTACTCCCAAGTACGCAAAGAGAACTTCTAGTGAACTCTATCTGTACTTGTTTGGATGCATTTTTGAGTTTGTGACACACTTGATCAGGTGACCACTAACTTCCGGACTTGATATGCGTACTAACTAGTACGCAAGTATGCAATTTGGGACACAGCCATTGTGTCCTATTTCCATGCTTGCCTCTCCTCTCTCTTTAACCATAAGTTATATTTTTGTTTATAAAATATCTGGATTGATCACAATAAATCATTTAAATATGTATTATTACTACCATTATCCTTTCAATGTACTCCTACAGTATTTTATTTGATATTGATATGATTAGACATCGTTAATTACCTCAAATTAAACTCAATTAAATGTAGTTGGCCTTGTTAACATTCATCTTGTTTGTGGATAACTTGGAGTTTTAAATAAAGTTCTGGGTGCAGCTAAGGGACTCATTGCGTTAAGGCATTTCCAGTGTGTGGGCAGGAAGCACGGCCTGGTGCTGAACACTGCGGCCTGAAGCCCTGCAGGGAGATGTGTGATTGCCCTTAGTGTTGCCATGGGAAAGGACTGGGACTGCAGGGATTCTCGTGACTCAGCTGGGTCAATCAGACGCCCACAGTATGCCTGCAAAAAGTGCACTGGGAGCATCCTCCTCAGAGTCATGTCTGCAAGCCGGGCTTGTGAAGTATGAAAACAAGTGGCTGCTGTCATGACCTGTCTCAGTATGTGAGCACGCGTGAAGATCTGCACTCCCATTTTATCTCCATGTAAAGATATACCCAATATACCCTTACTATCTTACATCAGCTGTTTTTGGTATTCCTCTACCCCATCATTTCTGGCTTTTACATCTCGAAGTTAAAATGTATCAATATGTTTATGTCAATAAATCCCCTTTTAAATGAATTTTGTTCATCTGAGAATTAATTACCTAAATTTCAATTGAGAGACTGATACCTTAACCGAAATTTTGCAAAATCATTACTCTTAAGTTGATGAATTTTTGGCACGGCAGGAGGAAGGGTATGTCTGCCTCCACCTCATCCATCTCACAGTGAGCACGCTGCCATTTCTCCCTGGCTCTCGGTTCCCCTGCCCTCCCGCTCTTTCCCTCTCTGGCTGAATGACAGACCCATAAGTGGTATGATGATAGTGGTGAGGGTGTTAGGGTGACAGGCAGAGCAGTAGTGACAGGGCCTGAGCTTGTGAGGAGTGTTAATACCACTTTGGCCACCGCCCCCCCCCCCCTCCACCTATGATGTATGAGAGAGGGAGATACCCGATAACCATCTTTCGCTCTCTCTCTTTGTCTCCATCCACCATTTTCTCTCTCTGTCTCTCACCTCTCACTCGCTTTTCTTACTCAACGTTTGGCTTGGCAGCTCATGTGGGCACACTTTGCCAAGATCTCAATATAAAACTTCTATATAAAAAAGCAGCCGGGCAGAGGGGTAGATCTGAATGGATAAGCTACCATACGTATAGTGTGACTGTGCCACTGAGGACTGTGTTGGGGATCCCTCTGTGAGGTATCAAGAATCTCAGCGTATGCCTATACTCAGTCATTATGTAAACAGGGTGTCCTCCCAGAAAAGCCAATAGCTGGTAGTGTTCATGAGCCAATGATTTGCTCTTCGCTCTTGATCAAGGGACCTTGGTATACCAATGAAATAAACTGCTCCACGACGGCACCATGTCTTTTAGATCACTTTAAATCATTGGTCTGCCAATACCATTTTGGACATGGCACTACCATGTGACAGGTAGGTAAAGGTTTTCTCTCCCATGGTATCTCTCTACCAAATGGCTGGGATTCAATCAACATTTGTCATTATTTTTGACTCGGAAGCTTCATAAACACAGTTGTATGACTTTGCCAGTCACCAATATAAATAAAAAACAGTATTTGTTTTGAGAAGAAAACACTTATATTTGTTTGTATTGAGTCAAAGATAAGTAGCAGTCTAGAGCGAGTCCAGGCCTGTATCTCCTTACAGGAGTGCTATCCCTGTCAGAGCCATATTTCCCCTGGCCTTTTACACATCATTCTCTGGGTCCCTGACAAGCCATTACTGCCATTTCGTAGGACTAATAAGCATTCTGTTAGAGCACAGGATGCACTACAGCAGACAGGCCCAACATGTCCTCTCCTCTCTCAAAGTGGTGCTTTAGCCACAATATTCACACTCTAGGGTAAACAAACAAGATCATGTTGAGCTCAGTTCTTTAAACAGAAGATGTGATGGTGACAGAAGGAAAGGAAAAGCTGTGCTCCATTTAAGTCCATTTGACGATATATATTGCCATGCAGAATTATTGACAGCCTTGGTAAAGATGTTCCAAAAGACCATAAAATATGTAAAAAAATATATTCTGACAAATGCATATGAGATGTATAAGTCATATGCAATTGGGACAGAATAAAATTTGTAGTGAAAAAAAAATATTAGCATCCTTTGCTGGAGAGCTTAACTTAGTTGTTTGATGCGATTTAATGTATCTCTTTCAACTATGACCCATCAAGATTATGAGTCTTGATGGCACAGTGTGAAATATGGTTAACAAAAAAAAGTTCATGATTTTGAGGATCTGAGGGAAAATTTCAATATACTATCACTTTGCTGTCACTGGAAATAAAGTAACAGAGATTTCCACTTCTCCCCTGTATGACAATTGCTAGAAGAAACTCCATCCTAAAATTAACAATCTGTATCTTAATACATTGTGTTAGTGCAGTTCTGTAAACTTTATAGAAAAGGGTGCCAAAAATTTTGACCACCATCATTTGCAGACTAAAGGTTATCACTAAATTGACATGAACTACTTTTTTGCACAAATGCATGTAAGTGATAGAATTTTTTTTTAACATAGGCTAGAGCTAATTACTCGCTTTTCTTTCTGGCTCATCATCTTTACATAGGGCATAAATAATTGTGGAGGGCATTGTAATTAAAAGAACACAGGCCTGAACAAATGCCTGTGTTTTTATCTGAGCCAATATGTCATTTTTACAGAGCCTGGTATGTATGTATGTATGGTAGATTGCTCCATTTATGATTCATTTTCTTCACTTTTGAAAAGTGGATGCTGGGAATGCAGTCTCAGCCCATGCGGCCGCAGTGTTTACTTCCTGCAGAAGAACAATTAATCCAATGTCACACCCTTCTGCCTCTTAATTGGCTCAAAAATTTCAGGGTCATTGCCCACTGCCAACCAGATTTCTACATACTGAATCTGAAGAGAGGGGTCTGGACTGTGTAAATTTATGTCCAACTTAGAATGAAGAGCTTTTAGTCAGACTGCACAAACTGGTTGTGCTTTAATAGACATGGACATATAATTTAAATAACTGAAAAAGCCTTCACACACTTAGTTTCTGTTTGTTATAATGATACAGTCAGACATGAATGAGTTTTTGTATTTATATTTTCCTCAGTATATCTTAGAATGAGTGGACATACTTTCTACTTACACAATAGTGTTCCATCTTTGTAATTAAAATGTATGCTTACTAATTGAATACAGCATGACAAGGCATACAAACCAAAACCCATGCATTTAAGACTACTACATTTATAGACATTAAATCATTTCAAAGGGGAGAGCAATATTGTGAGAAAGCTATGTTTGAAGTATCACTCTAATTGACTGCAATGATCAGGTCACTCACCCTATCAGACTATAGCATACACAAATGGAACACATGCATTTTTGTGGACATCCAGTTAAATCTGTATGTGCTGTTTTTAATGTCAAAAAACCATAAACATGCATACACACACACACACAAATGGGCAGGAGATCATTGAAAATCATACAAGTGAATGGAAGTCAGTGTTTGGCCTGCTTGTTTCTGCAGGCTTTGCCTCTAATTTGGCGGGAGTTTGAGTGTGCCTATCCACTGATGAAGAAAAGCAGTCAGCGCACAGCCATCAGCCCAGCCGTCGCTGGCGCGGTAGAAAGGGGACATACTTTCTCAGCTTTTATATCTTAAGCGACCTGGAATTTGAATTGACGGGTTCCCAAAATTGCTTTCCGCTGGATCTCCTCAGAAAAGAGCCATGGAAAAAGGAAACCAATTACTGCTTGTCAGGAGCCCTGTCAACCAGACACGACCCCCAGTATAAACACAGACACCCCCTGTGCAACACTGAGCAAACTCACCTTCACACACACAAACAACACACACGCACTCAGACAGGATATGAACATACAGGGCAGCCCTCCACTACCCCTCAACACTGTGCATCTAAAGACACTTAGCAATCTGACCACACACACACACACACACACACACACACACACACACACACACACACACACACACACACACACACACACACACACACACACACACACACACACACACACACACTCACCTTCACAGAGTGGGTACTGTGTAACTGAAGACACAGTCAATATCTGTAAATTATAATGATATAATTTGACATACTTATTCCATTTAGAATTAATCATATTTAGCTGACTTTTCTGAGCATGTTCCTGTGGAATCTGTGAACACACCAACTATGGGACACACAAGGCAGCGGACTGCTGCTGATGAAATTCCCTCCTTTCCAAATTGAACGTAAAATTCAAGATGCTTTTTTGGAAGGCATGTCTCTGCTCCTCAGTTGTGTTGCCTGAGTCCCTCTGAAAGTTATGGATTGGAAGGGCATGTCTGCCATCCCATTGGAGTGTGGTCTCTGTCCACCAAGCAGTTACCTGTATATGAGTGTCTCATTTTTTGGCTCTTTCTTCAGTGTTTTTTTTTTTTTTTGTAGTAGCTCAGTTCAAAATCCAATTCTATATTCTCATGCTCTCTGGGAGAAAACTGCTTCTGGGAGTGCATCAGCTCATATGCACTTCCACAACAAAAAGACAGCTGTGCTGCTCTGTGGAGACCATCCCTCTCCTTTAACATATAACAGAGTGTGTGTATGCACGTGGCAGTGTGCATGGACTGACATAAATGACAGAAGTCAGGGGAAAATGGATGTGTGTAACCATGGCATTTCTTGAAATTGAAAGCGACATTTTCAGCCAGTGCATTGCCATTACAATGACCTGAGACATCTAAACAGTCTATTTCATTAAACCCACAACACCCATTAAAAAGGGAGGGTGGGGGAGGGAAAGAGAGAGAGAGCAAGAGAGAGAGAAAGAGAGGGAGTTGATACCCCTTTAAAAAAGACACAACATTAATCACATAAAAATAAATCATTAATAAATGAAAAAGAATCAAAGAGATAGAGACAGATAGATAGATAGAGAGAGAGAGAGAGAGAGAGAGAGAGAGAGAGAGAGAGAGAGAGAGATTTGATACCCCTTCATTAAAAAATTAAAAAAAGACAATTACACCACCATTACAGTGACACAAAAAGCTACCGGAAAAGTACAAAATATAGGGGGGAAAGAGGCTCAAATCTTACAGGGACAGATGATGATAATGATGTTGTTGATGACACTTTCAGCTCATGTGCTGTTATTGTTTTTGAATATATATTGTTATTACTGTAGAGACAACAACAGTTGTTTTGTGAGAAGAGAAGGGAGGAGAAGATCTCGACACAGAGGGAGAAAAATACCAGGCAGAGACAGTATTGTTGACACATCTTTTAAGTATGTCTCTCACTCGTTCTCTCTCCTCTTTTCCTCTTTCTTACAGTCCACCTACATCACAAAGACACACATTACCACACTGCAACATTTATACACTCCTCAAATCGATAACAATGCATTCAGCCTTCATAGGAGAACCAGTAACAACATCTGAGTGATGGTAAACAGTTCACTGCCAGTATTCCTCTCTTCTCAGTATCTATATCTTTATATCAAACTTTTATGAATAAAATAAAAAATGGTTATGCTTGACTTCTTTTAAAGAATGACCTTTATGCCCTTAGTTAGAAAAATGCTCATTGTAAAAAAAAAAAAAAAAAGAAAGAAAGAAGGGTGTCCTTTTCCAGAACACACATGGTTAAAAAGGCTGAGTGCGATAAGTTTGAGATTAAAGTTGAGCCCTAGGACAGATGACCTGAGGAGGAAAAGCTGTCTGTCTGATGGGGTGATGGGAAGCTGTTGGGGTTTTTATGGCCGACACTTTGGCTTAATGGTGATGATGAGCGGCTTTTTATGAGTGCTTTATATCCCTCTCCTATTAACGACCAGGTGTGTGAGGGTGAGACGGGGGAATGGCTGTAGATAAAATCGTAGAGTCCTTCTGCCATTTTGCCCTATCTGGCCAACATCCTGTTCTAAAAAGCTGCAGTGAGGGTGGTAGGTGAAAGACAGTTATCAGAACCACAGGGAGTGGACAGCTCCCCTTCAGGTACACAAAATGCGGCAGCTTTCAAAAGCAACTGCAGCCAGTGAGTCTCAGCATTGTTATTGCCATTCTGTACCTGACTTTTGGTGGTTTTGTAAAATTGTAAAAGTCCAAAAATTCTTGAATGCGATGAAGTCAGTCAATTAAGAAGTACTGTTTTTTTTTTTTCAAAGTTAATGGAAAAAGTTAACCGCAAGCACTGTAGTGTTACTGTAACATGACAGATCCCCTGTTAGACTTGTATAAACACTGTTAAATTAACACTGGGTGTTTTATTGTGTGGGAAGAACTCCCAGACATTTATACATGTTTATCTTTGTGTTTTGTTTAATTGGAGAGCTCATGACTGTCAAAAGTAAATCCTAAAGACCCTTTTGCCTCAAACAAAGACTTTCACATTGAAACATGATAAAAAGACACACTGCTACAAGAATGTAAAATGACCTAAAAACCCCCAACTGTTGTGCAATGTTGCAGATTCTCCTCCCTTCGCCGTAACATTTAAGAAGAAGTGAGCTCAAAACCCTGTACATATGGAGGAATGAAATCTTGCCTATATCTTGTCTCAGTTGGACAGGAAGAAACTGAAAACGCTCCTTGATGCCACTGATGAAAGGATGAGGAGGAGCCGCAATTAGCTGTTAATCACGGTCTGTCTGAACCAAAGATTCACCGTTTGAAGTCAGTGAGTCATTGTAGCGCACAGTAACTCTACCCTGTTCTGGTGTCATGATACCTCATTATCCAATCATTAGTTAAAATGCCTTCGACTCATTTTATTGCTTGACTATTTTACTTTGTGTTTGCAATGGATACTGAATGTTTGTGTGATATTGTTGTCTATTTGTTGAGGTGCATAGCTGAACTACATTTTGCCATGCCTACTACATGCTTTACAGGTAACATACCAAATGCTAACTGGTCATTGCAGTATGTTTTTTTTTTTGTACGAGAATCTGTTGTATTGCTTACTTTGAGGGTTAGTATTAAATTATGATCATTGAGATATGCATTCTCCTACCAGATTTTTAGATTTAATACATGTTTTAGCTTCCATGTGTGGGTCACAAATGTGGACTGAGGTGGGTGAAACCTCCCATCCCACACAAACACATAAAAAACAAACACAATCATACAAAACAGTCAACATGATTGTGAGGACATAAATGAATGACATTTGTGACCAGAAAACAAAACATAAGCAGAAAGATGAAGTGGCTGAACCAGAGACCTACCCCCGCTGAGTTCTTCTCTACTGCCGACGTATGAAGCAGACAGATTATGACAGTGACTGGCTCACCAACCACAGATACCACCCAGCTCAGGGGAGACTATTGTTTGTCCCGACAGTAGTGACAGAGGTCAATAAATCAATACTCAGATATTAAAAAGTGCATTGGGAGCAACTTTCACCAGTCATCTCTGACTTGTGTAAAATGAGGAAAATTTATAAAAAGAAATAAAAACCTTAGTACAGTAAAACACTGGAAGAAGGGCAAATTTCCCCTCTAGCTGCCCACTACATCACAGACTTCTATTTATATATTCACACAGAGAAGGAGAGTTATGGGGGGTGGGTGGAGGGGGGGCTAGGATATATTAAAATGAAAAGAGAAGGAGCTGGGACAGGGAGAAAGAGAGAGACAGTGAAAAGGGAAGAGAGTAGAGGAATGTAGTACTGAGAGAGACAAACAGAAAGATGGGGGGAATGTTAGACAGGTGAGGAGAACAGTGTGGAAAAAGAGATGGGCACACATTAGATGGGCAGAGAGGGACTGAGGGAGAGATGGACTGTGTGCACTTATATAGAGAAGGAGAGGGAAAGCAATGCTGACTGAACTGTTACTCAGAACTGCATGCCCCGGGGGGGATTTACGGGAAGTTCCACCACTATCCCTCTTATTCATTTTTACTTTTTCCCTCACCATAGAATTTAGGAGAAAAACAATACACAAGCATGTGTTTGTGTGTGTAAACTGTATTTCCATAATTTACTCCTTTTCTCAGGCTCTGAGTTGTCTGTCATGCTTTCTTTCCCTTACTTCATTCTTGCCTCTCATTATTTCACTCTATTACAATGTGACTCACATGTACATAATGACATTGTAATGAACCATTATGGAGAGCACCCAGAAGCAAAGATTCACCCACTATATTTCAATAATTAATTATAATTACTGCTGTCACGATTAGTACCCCTTCCATGACATGTGGACTTGTGGAATATTTACATATTTATAATTTATAACTCACACAAAGGAGACCCTCTTCTTCCTTCTGGAAACTTTGTGTGAAAAAAGCTTAGGGACAATAAAACGTGAATCTACTAATGACACTTATATGAGTAAAAAACAGCTCACTACTGTGCCACTGACAACCAGCTGATCCCCTGCTGATCCCTGTGGCTCCAAGAACTGGAGGAAGATGATATGTTGTAAGACAAGGATGTGAAGGAAGAGCGATACAGATGCAGAAGTACAGAAAAACCAGCATCCTTTATTTTGTGAAAATGGAGTTACTGGATAAATATTTACACACATACCCAGCTCCCCCCACCTCTCTCTCAAACCCCAAACACACAAACACATCGCTTAGCCTCAAACAAACACTTGATACTAAAAATCCATTACCAAGGTAATGCATAAAGAGAAAAAAAGAGAAACTCAAAATGCAATTGGAGGTAATAAATAAGAGATGAAAGGATGCAAACAACCCTTAACCCCATGAAACACAGGAAGGAAAAGAGAGGGGACAGAGCAATTGTGCAGATATGAGGAGCTGCTGGGAGTCCTGTTCTCTCCAGGGTATGAGGGAAAGAGAGGGAGAGATGGCTTGGACTGAGAATAAATCACAATAAATATTTATAATGATAAGTAATGCTGCCACTGATAAATATTAAAGCCAGTGTGTGTGCGTATGTGTGCATGTTTGTCTGCCTGGAGGGTGGGTGAAAGGATGCAGGGAAAGTGTCTATTTACTCTGATGCTGATCACACACACACACACACACACACACACACACACACACACACACACACACACACACACACACACACACACACACACACACACACATGCACACAGAACAAACAGACTCTTATAAACGTTTGACCATCTAGCTGCATCCCTGTTTCATCAACACATTAAAAAATTATGTAATCTTTTATATGGTTGTGTGTTTATGCAACACTGCAACAACATGCAACAACAAAAATATTTTATTTAAAAGGTAAAAGATGCTAACTTCACATTACCAAAATGTTCATGTTACAGCACTCGTGGCCACCTGAAGTGATCTCTTGCAGGTAGGTGGTAGGATCTATGGGTATGCCTGAGTGTGTGTGTTTCGTGAGTCTTTGTAATGCAGGGCAATACTTAATTTTGAGATAGTCAAGATATATTCAGAGGAAAGGTCTCTGCAGTAAAGTTACAATCTCTGAAAAAGAACCATCAATTTTAGTGATTTTGTTTTCATAGTTAAAGCTTTAAAGCACCAGTGTGTGTTTTGATAGTATCAATGCTGTAGGGCTGCAGTCTTGTGAAGAATTTCATTGTAAATACCACATTTCATCACTTCATGGAAAACAGCTTTACTCTTCTGAGCTTTTTTGAAGTCACAACTACTACAAATTCATTGGTTTGGTGAACTGTAGACATAAGCACTATATAAGGAATACCTATAGACATAGGTCCACAGATTCTATGAGTCAAATATCATTCAAATCAGTCGATTTGTGTTGGAGTCGCATTTTAAGCACATTAAAAATCGAATGTGCTGTGATTTACAAAAACAGGCACACCTCAACTCTAAATTCCAATCAATTACACCTCTGAAGAGATGTAATTGAAGTTCAGAAAACTTCTTTTTCAAGTTCAGAAAAAGAAGTTTGTAATTTAGCAACTCAGCAACCACATTGTCTGCAAAGTGCATGAAAAGGTTATGGTATAAAGTGTCATCCAGTCTTTGGGGTATGGTCCTATAAGCTAGCCACAAAATGACCTTGTAGAACTAAGGC